>OX465095.1:77646046-78172723 GCA_949987625.1 Chalcis sispes | reverse complement strand
TTGACAATCTTCGGCTTGATACTGCTACACCTGCACCTGAGATAGTCTGGATGCGCTATTGCTTCATTCAGGTATGCTAATACAGTACACCTCCGATCGTCACCGTCATCGTTGCCGTCTGCGTCCTTGTTGCATGTCGTCTAAGGATCATTCAAGACAGGCGATAACTTCGATCGATGAGCTACGATTTTGAAGTAACAACTGAATAAATTTTAAGAAAATAAATAGCAAACGTCTATTAGGCGACTTATTTGTCCGTACATACACACATATATACGTAATGCATACACACATACACATTCATCAAAACTAACGCGAAAACACACGTACACATTGTTAAGCAAAAATATGTGACTTTAAATGGTTTTTATAAATTAAGTATGCATATTTACACGATATATATACATACATACATATATATGTATATATACACGTACATACATACGTATAAATATGAAGAGAAAAATTAAAATAATGACGTTGTGCGTTGATCAGTGGATAGAAGAGAGAGAGAGAGAGAGAGAGAGAGAGAGAGAGAGAGAGAGAGAGAGAGAGAGAGAGAGAGAGAGAGAGAGAGAGAGAGAGAGAGAGAGAGAGAGAGAGAGAGAGCGAGAGAGCAAGAGAGTAAGAGAGCAAGAGAGCAAGAGAGCAAGAGAGAGAGAGAGAGAAGCTGTGTGTGTTTGAGGAGCGTACCTTGTGCTTAATGTATGTAACGAATTTGTTGTTTATATGATTGTTACGTTGGCGTGGGCGATGAAGTTATTATTATATTAGCCAAATCTCTACAAAGTCGATCGCAACGATTTAATATTGTTTCGATCGATAATTATATTTATAAGAAAATTCCAATCAAAATAATAAAAAAGTATGCAGAAAATACGAGATCTAATATATCCTTAGGTGTGTGAATGTGTACTTGTGTCTGTATACTTATACATGTTTATGTGTGTGTATGTATATGCGTACGTACATACATATATATACACACACACTTAATAATCTGCGATAAAGATGAATAAAAAGATGTAAATGTTACTCCCATAGTTGCTAGTGCAGTTAAAATTAACATGTAAGGTCATAAAAAAATGTTAAAAGCTATTTGCACGGAAGTCAGTAGCTATAGCGATGACTAAAAACTCCATTACACTGGATTACCATCTTAATACCATAGTATAGTTTCCTGAATTCGATTTAGTGTTTAAATAAAACGGATTTTGTCACACAGGTAAAAGATAACTTTCATTCCATCGGCCTATCAAGTGTAGATTGGTTCGTCTCGTTAAAACATCGCGAAAATTTTTAAATTGCTCAACCTGCTATGATAAGAAAAGCAAACGTGTAATGAGAAAAACTTCACAAAAAATCACTTAAAATAAAGATTATTTTTGCAACGGTAAACGTGGTTTACTCTTAATATTTGGTCATACTTTACTACTTTAATAAAAATTTAATAAACAGCTTCTCAAACTTTACTTTCAATAATACAATTTGAACAATAAATTTTTTAAATAAAAAGCTATGATATAATTTTGAGACTTTATGCAAATTTCATTGGGTATCTTTATTGTCAAAAAAAAAAATTGAATGATGAAAAATTCATGAACGTGAAAAATGCCTAGAATATGATTTTAGCGTAAGAACAAACGCTTCAATGCAGACGCAAAACAAACAATAAAAAAAATGTTTCATCATCTACAATTTCTCGAGTTTAAGACAGTGCCTCCTGAAGTGAGTCATTTGTCTATAATTAAATAATAATTCTCTCCTAAAAACGAAAAAAATAATCTGTTTTTATGTATGTGTATGTGTATACATATATAAAACACATTTATATGTACACACACTCTCATATATAGATATGTATATGTACATCTTCATAGTCTCGTGGGTATTAATTTGTCCCAGAAACGCGTTTAGCCGAATATATATGCAGATGTACCAAATTGTGTGTACGTGTGCGCGTAGGTGTACGTGTGTATGTATACATAGTTGGCGAAAAAGTGCAAAAAAAAAAAAAAAAAAAAAAAAAAAAACAACGAGCCGAGCCGGAAAAGGGCAACAAGAAACGAGCGAAATGGAAAATTTGTCGAGATCGATAGTACTGATTGAAATGAGATAGCAGAACTCGCGCTGGGCACGAAAGCGCCGTTTTTCATTCCCTTTCTATTTTCATGAAATGGCTGATAAAACCAACGCTATCGTCTCCATATGGATATCGCGCTGCGGCGCGCTTGTAAAAGTAATGCGTCGCCGACTGTCCCGACTCTCTCCCCCCCCCCCTCCCCCCATACCACTCCCCCTTCATCCCTTTCCCAGTTCGTGCCCGACTCCGTCGTTGGAATAAAAAACGAGAGGGGAGGGGCCAGTTTCCCCAACGGAAATATCCATAGTTCTTTCGTTAGTTTTCGGACGGACATTTTTTGTTTGCTCGTGTTAATATCGTAAAAAGTATCAACAGTATGCTTACTGAATTTTTTGCCAAGACTACTGCCATTTTGATATCTCGAATAAAATAATTGCCACAACCGAATTACCATTTTTTTTTTTTCTTTTCCTTTTTTTCACTTCATTTAAGAACGAGGATATTATAAATGGAATAAAAATTTTATTATTTTTTCATACCGTCATAAAGTAAAATATTCGTGCCAAAAATAATGACTTTTTATTAAAACTTTACTTATTAAAAATTGTTCGTCTCTAAAAGTGCAAAGCGTTTTTTAAAAAATCCACCCTACCGTTAAACTTTAGTTTAACGAGAACAATCGGTATCGTCATATACAATTTCAAGTATTTTTCGTTTACCAAGTTTACCGTTGTCAATAAATTCGAATTTGCAAATTTTACAAATACAATTCATATTAAGTCAATTATCTTTACATTTTAATAAAAAAAAAGAGAAAAGGAAAAGAGATGAAGAAAATTAAAATAAATCGTATTAGTATTAAAAAAAAAAACAAAAAAAAAAAAAACAAAAAATTATTATAAAATGTAACATAAATTTTAACAAATTACTACACGATTAATCAAAAAATGTCTTGTGAAAAATAACAAGAAGAAAAGAGAGTTAATGGTTAACCATTTCTTCCCCTCAACGATGCAACTGCCTATATTTAATGTAATCTCTTTGACAAGATGATTCCACGGGACGAGCTTAAATAAAAAATGTATTATATATAAACTCATAAAAAATTGAGGGAAAAGTATGAGCCGGCAATATATGCGAAATCAAAAGCTAAAAAATAATTATTATTAAATTGAATGGATATATCATTTATTTTCACCAATAATTGTTAATTTTTGCCCAACAGCGACCGGTGATGCATTTAAATGATCGAGTGAAATTAATGCTAAAGTAATTGTTATAAAAAGTTAGAAATACAAAATATTCATATAAAGTCGCAAACAATTAAGAAAAAAAAAAAAATAATAATAATAATAAAAATAAAAATAAAAATGAAAAAAAAAAAAGAGAAAAAACAAGAAGGCAAAAAAAAAACTTTAGAAAATCAATCGAGTTCTTCTTTTTATAAGAATTTTAAAATTTTTATTGTGCTTATATGAAAAGTATTCCTGCCAATGTTTTTAGCGTGTGTATGGCTTTATCCATTCTACTTCAGATATTTGAATAATGTTTCAAAATGATAATAATTGTTAAAAATATTCTCTTGTGTAAAATTTTTATTTATATTTTTGTTATGTACATGAAAGCGCAAAAATGCGCTCAATTACCCAGGGTAATAAGTGTAATAATAAATAAGAGTAACAAGTTTTAATTGTCTTAGGTTTTTTACACGCGGCGTAACTTATAAAGTTATCGTCAAAAATTCGCACGGCATACGAAAAATTTATGTATAAAGGATCGAGAGCGTTTGCCCAGTTATTCCAGTTGCAATTGATTTAGCTTTAAATTTCGTTTCTAGCATTAAGAGATTTATTTGATTCGATAAAATATCAAAAATATTTACGACGACGAACAACTGAAAATAAACATTGACGCCTTGGTAAATTTGAAATAAGAAGCGCGTTTTCTATAATCTGTGTAATAGCTATTTTTTTTATTTTCAGTTGCAACGTATAAAACAAATCGAAGAATCAAAATGTAGAAGCGTAAAGGTTGTGAGCGCAGCGCTGGAGTAGAGAAGGATAACTCTTCACTTTTATAAAAAAAATTTAACTTATTATACATTTATTTATTGATACACATTATATTAGTTAGTATTTATTGTAGTTACGCCAAAGCTATTGTATTTTCATTAATTTAAGAAAAATTTCACAATTATTTTACAAAGTTTTTTTCTTGTTTTTTTTTTTCTTTCTTTTTCTTTTCATTTTAAATAACTTATTTCAAGTATAAAGACAAAGGAAATCATTCTACCAATGCTCAAGGGCTGGCTCACATCAGTCTTGAATGTTAGATTTTAAGTTAAACATTCTTTTTTATTATTTTGTTTACTTCTAGTTTAATTAAGATTTATTTGAAAATATTAAGTTTTAATTTGTTATTTAATACTTTTCAAAGAACAATATTGTCAGTTTGTACAATAACTATATAATTATTCTGTTTTATTTCAAATATTAATTTATATATATATATACATATCCACGGCACTTAGATCAAAATTTCAAAGCAGAAAAGAGGTCTGACGTGGTTAAAATAACGTGGAAATTTATAAAAATTAATGAAAGCAATTTATATGTGAAAATGTAAGCTTACATTTTCTTTATTATTCGAAGTTGATTATTCTGCTCTACTCTGTGTGTTAGAAGTGATGCGAGTGTGCAACTAGAGAACAAGTGAAAATACCACGTTATTATTATACAATGTAAATATAATTTCGTTTGTACGCATGAGATTTAAGGCTATGATAATAAAATCGGATTTTCTGTGCTCAAACATAATATGTGCCATTCATACATATATATATATATATATATATTTATCTACATATTTATATATAACATCAACGGTCGCACATGAAACATACATATATAATATTCAGAAGCGTGTCCCGAGATCCTTTGCTCGACGGTGTTAAGCACGTACCGAAATAATTACGCCAAAACACATGAGTATTGCAAGCATCGGTATCAAATTATATAGAGTTCCTCGCACACGTGTCTGCGCATATATGCGTATCTGCTACTGTGCCACGAGTTGCCACTTAAATTTACTCTCGATTTCACGCTTCGGTCTACTATTAATATTATAGAGTGTCTGGGCTACTTTGTAGCAAAGGGCCGCTCGCTCGTGAAGTCGTCGAAGCTCGTCGGAGCTCGTCGGTTTGTGCTTAGATTTGACTCCTCTTCCTAAATGCGAGAGAGGAAAATTCCAAATGGAACAGACACAAGAAAGAGATTCGTTAAGGCTGCGAGTAGTTGAATTAAATTTCGATCAGCGCCGACAGCGCCGGTGGCTCCACTCGAACGATGTATTACTTTCGTTCCTTGAAAAATACGATCTTGCATTAAATATTAATTTCTTTTTTTTTTTCGTCTCAAAGATATCTTAATAACTTTCCGATTGGCCATCGTATAACGTTATAAAATAGTATCTCGACATTGTTGAAAATTGTTGTTTGAACGTACCGTTGTTTTGCATTAAACCGTTTAAGTTTAATCGCTTATTCATTGCTCTTTTAATTTCGTTACGTTCAAGAACAGAGGAACTTTATATTTGTTATTTAATGCATAACTTTAAAATTGTTAAATTCTATGGCTATCGAAGTAAACTCTATAATGAGGTTAAATTTTGCATTAAAAGTTAAAGTTCAACCTGTAAAAGTTAAAGTTTATTTTTAGTTTCTTGTATGAAAAAAATTTTTGAAAATTCTTTAAGGCTGATGCTACTTCTATTACCATTTGTTTATAATATTAATTTTAATAAAAATTATTTTTTTTTATTTCCTTTAATAGTCCGAGGAAAAATTAAACAGCAAAGTAGGACTAATTGATATTCATAAAAATCAATGGTAATTATTATATATTTTTTAGATATAATTATAATATTAAAATATATTCGATAAAAATATCTTCGACGCACTTTAAATCAACAGTCAAGCGAAATTATAAAGACGGTTGTAACGTTGACGCGAAAAGAGTGAACGCTTACGAGCGGAAAAGTAACCTTGTTGTCGAGCTCGTTTAAAAGAGAGAAGATAAGCCAGACCGCGCGAGGAGGATAATAATGTCGCGAAATGTTATAAAGTGCTTACAAACTGGACCATCAAATGTAAGCAACGAACGAGGATTAATTCGTATATAACGATGCTCTTGTTAGATTTCGAGTTCCGTATTTCGTTTCGCTTCATCGCGGGGAACGATTCTAAAGAGTTTTTTGTATACGATAAAGCTCGCGCTCGTGATAACGACGCCGTGTATTTCATCGAGTTGAGATCGTCTAAATCTATATATATGTATATATGTATTTATGTGTGCACGTAGCCGCGCGGGCTGTCATCCTGCAAGGTGTACTTTACACGCCGTTCGCAAACTTCCTGCATCTCTTCACTACGATTGTTCTCGACGCTCATATTCGCCGGTCCTCTCCGAGCCCCGCTTACGTACTACCGCTCGGGCGAGCTCGTTTTCTCTTTCGCCTTGTGTATAGGATTCTCGTGCGCGCGGCCGCCGGAACATCGACCCTCTGACGCTACTTTACCCACTCGGTCTCTCCTGTTCGTATCCGCTTTGCGAGCGATGTTCAATGGCAACGGCGAGAAGCGCGCACGCGAGATGCGTCATACCTGTGCGACGACGGGTTTTCTCTACCTTCGCCACCATATACCTCGACTCCCTCTGACTTTGATTCTGACTGGAAGAGCTCCTCTTCGAAACTTTGAGGAGAAGACCGCTCCAACTTCTTTAAGTGCGTCGGAGAGTTAGAGACGAAGAGAGTGAGTGAGAGAGAGAGAGAGAGAGAGAGAGAGAGAGAGAGAGAGAGAGAGTTGAAAGGACACGGATTACAGCCGCGACTCCTCTATCTCTTTGAGAGGAAGACGGCTTTATTCGCATTATGCATCGCTCTTGATTTCTGGTAAGTATCCTAACAAATATTTAAGCTAATATACTTTTTCATTTAAGTGCCTATTATTCGCAAAATATTTCTCTCTTTACATAATATTCATCCATTTATGCTATCAAACTATGTGTGCTATATAAATACGTATATCTTTACTCACGTATATATAACAATATGCAAAGATTTCATTAAATTTTATTGAATTTATTTAAAAAAAAATTTTTTTTTTTTCATATTCAAACCGAGTTTCCTAAAGTTTCTATGAATTCTCCAATTTCGATTAAATACAAAACAGAATTTTATTAAATATTAGAGAGCCGAAGAAATATTTTTGTTGAAATTAATATCGAAGTAAATGGAAATTCTGCTTTATTTTTTTTTAAATATAACATTATTTTAAATAATTAAATTTAATTGAATTATTCGAAAATCATATGCGGAATTTTATTTTTATTATGTAACAAGATTAAAATAAATCATATAAATCATTTTTTATTTGCATCGAATAATTAAAAGACAATTAATGTAGCGTTAATTCAGTAGTATCAAAATAAAATAAGATAAAGTATAAATTTTAGGTAACAAGACATACAATTATGAGACGAGGTTAATTTAAAACGCTGAAATTCATACATGATTGAAATGCGTATCGTACACCTGCACAGCTTAAAGTTAAAATGCACAGTGATACAAATTACCTGATATTGACGCAAGGTATTAGGATAAAGTCTACTTGCACGATACACCGACCGATTGGCATTTTTTCAATTTTTAAACTTTACTGTTAACAGTCCTTCAGCTTTGATCTTGATGCACTTAGTTATAAAAAAGTACGCGCATATTGTAAAAAGTATTATTGGTAAAGTCTTAAACTCGGCTAACTTTTTATCAATTACTTTATTAATTTTTGATCAGGTGAGATTTACTTCGTCGATTGATTTCGAACAATTTAGCATTACAATGTGCGTATTTTAAGGATATTGCATCTATTTTCAAAATGTGTATAAATATATATAAATTATTTTTTTAAATATAGCACGAAAGATATATGTTTTAATTTTATTCTTCAATAAAAATAGGGAAAGTTCCTATAGACTATTTCCAACGACCAACCCGATTTTAAGTGACGTGTCATAAAATCGAACTCATTAAAAATTTTATAATCGAATAAATTTATCAAATTGTACTTAATGACCTTCCATAATGTCCAAAAAATTAAACTTTTTAAACGAGATCTGTTTTAACATTATAAACAATTAATTATTGTTTCATTTAAAAATTACTATTTAATAAAAATTTTGTATTATAATATATAAATGTTATATTTTTTATAATTTGAAAACTATTTTAAACCTTCTAAAATTATTTTAATATGAAAGCACAGTTTATTTTCGTTAAACTAACGTTAAAAAATGTTCAATTCCCAAACTTTTTATGCGCGTAATTTATTTGGTAAATAAAATTTTTAATTAAATTTTCAATTAAGTATCTAATAAAAATGGTTTAGTTTTATGACCTAATAATATATCGGTTGCAAAAATTTTGCAAATATTTTAATTTTTTAATTAATTATTTTAAAATTAAATATTGATTATCGTTTTAAATGACTTTTCTTGTTAAAGTTTGTTAAATGCTATTGCCGAAAAATACGACTACTTTTCGAATTCCAACATCTCATTGTTTTTATTAAAAAAAAAAATAATAATTAATGTTCGACAAATGTAATCTTTATATAATTTAATTACTTTCGAACTGAATTTCGCATAGTACGTAGGAAAATTGCAAAGTTTTTCCAGTTATTTAACGAAATATTTGTATTTTATTCATATGTAGTATGAAAATTGTAGTAATATGAAAACAAGCGTATATTGGAAAAAAAATTGATGTAACGTGCTTGGTGAAATAATCAGTCTTTTAACAGAGTTTTTTTTCGTAGTATTTTTTGGAAATGTTATTGTACATTAAACGAATTGCTTCAATTAAATTATTAAAAAGAAATAAAAAATTGTTTATTTTAATAATTCGTATAACTTGTGTACATAAAAATGGAAATTTATTTATTTATTTATTTATTTATTTATTATTTTTTTTTTTTTTTTTCTAAAATATAGCGGTTTATTAATATTTTTCAAATTTCACTCGTGCTTCGGAAATATTAAAAATTTCATAAATAAAAGTTTTCAATTACAATATAGATATTCGTAACAAATATTCCTTTAAAATGAATATATCATTTTTTAGAAGTGTAAAGCGAAGCTCGTATTTTTTCGTTGAAATCATTGCGCTCTTTATTACCGTAAACTTTTTACGAATTTGCGATAAAATAAAGTCCGATGGAATGAAGCAAGAAGCAAGCAAGAACGAGCAGAGGAAGAGAAAATAACAGAGAGGAGGATGAAGAAGCAACGGCAACAACGAACCTCCGAAATACGACTTTGCAATGACTTAAAGTATCCGTCTTATTCATTCTCGGGCGCACTCGCCTCCCATTCGCCGCGCGACTGCGAAATTAACGCCGAGCGCGAGGCCCAAAGCGTGCACTGCGCGCCAATTACCCGAGAAGCGACCGTCGCCCGATAAAAAAATAGCCGAACGCGCTCCATCTCCGCAGTTGGAGGTGAAGATCGTCTTTGGGAGATGTGTTGTTCCGCGCCCGAGGCTTCATCCTTTTACCTTCTCGGCGCTTCCGTTCTGCCCGTTCCTTGTTTTCCGAGCCTTGCCTCGCTCGCTTCGCCATTCTCCATCAACCGCTTTACGTCTACTCACGTCTGCGTACTTTACGCGCGTTTCCACTTCTCCGTCTCCTCGTTTCGCTTCGAGAGAGTCGAGGAGCACGATTCCACGAGCCGGCGAAAATTCGACGGGGCAACGGGCCGCGCGAGCTTAAGGGGGGAAGTCCATGTAGAAGCCCCAAAATCGGTCATTTTTTAATAATATTTTTAACGATTATAAAATAATTTTATTGTTTTTAAATTTTAACACAACTTTAATGAATCTTTTTAGAACACAAAAATAATTTTTTTTTTTTTTTTTCAATTCAAAATGGTGGCTCAGTATGATTTGTTGTCTGCTGCCTCCGACGCGAGGTCCCAAACTGCTCCAGTTGTCACTCATTAACCGTTGATCTGAAACACAAAAATGAAAGTTGTTTTTTTTTTAGGACATATAAACGGAAAGGATGAACCTATAAAATAAAAAAAAAAAGTATAAAATTCAATATAAAATAAACCTTTAAAAAAAAGTCAGAATTTAGGGCTATTTTTTGACATTTTTGACCCCAAAAAAATATTTTATCAACGCGGAATATCTGAAATTTTAGGTTTATCCTTCCGATATTAATGTAAAGAAAGGCCTCGAAAAATTTCAGCCAAATCGGTCAATAACTTTTTGAGTTCCAACACGAGCAGTTTTGAAAAATGTAGTTTCGAGATAATCGCATTTAAAGTTGAAGTACAGGAAAATGGCCAGTTTTAATTACTTACCGATTAATCGGCAATCCCAGGTCCATACAACAGTCCTTCCTCCTCCTCGAAAAGCTGATTTTCTTCCATTTGTTGTTGCCTGCGAGCTGTACGAACATCTTTGGTTTCTGAAAGGCTCTTACGATTCTGTCGGGTTATTCGCGCCTCGTCTGTATTATAAGCAAATACTTTAGCATAAGTGCCAATAGTCAAATTCAGAAGGTTCATTATTCTTAATACTGAACTAAAACCTTCATTAAATATCCCAGCAGCAATGTATGCCGAGATTTCAACTACTTTTAGTTCAGAATGCAGATGTTTTGGTGATAATCGCCAAACTGTCGCGTTAAAACTTTCATTCGCGTTCTGCGTATGACCACCAAGGCATCGCTCAAGCAAATCATCTTTGGACAAATCTTCGTATATTGGTAAAAGATGTTTTTTCATTTCTTCACCAAGTAATGGAGCAAAATCTTCATTTTTACGTTCCGAAATCAACTGAACACGATGAATTCTCCGGCTAAACTACCTATATTTCTCGACTAACCTTTATTCGTATAGCAATATTACACGTGTACAGGAACGTAAATGTAGATATATATACTTACATATATACTATAATATAAAGTATTATTTCCGGGTATGGGACAAAAGAAGTTTTTCAAGTTATTATAATGGAGAGAGCCCTCTTGTCTTAAGCGCTCCGACTACCTGGCTCGCTACTTTACAATACGTACTCCGGCCCGCTCCATTATATTAGCTGTAACTTCGTAAATATTCGAGATTTTTTTTTTCGTCTCGTCAGTACACGCTCAACATAGTATATTTTTAGATTATCGAAAAAAAAAAAATCGATTTTTTGAAAATTCTATATGAACTTCCCCCCTTAACCTACGCGTTACGTTTGCAATTAATTGGTCGACCGCGCGCCTTCGTTTTATCTCCACTCTCTCATAATTACATAAATCGTCCAATTTATGCATATCAACCGAATAATCCGTATTTCGTCGATAGAGTTTTGGTTCTTGTATCCTTGCTGAAATAATAACGCGAAGACACTGCTGTAAATATTTAAAAGTGTATTAAAAAAAAACTGAAAATTTTTTTACACTAAGTGCGACTAAAAGGTTATTAAAAAAATTAATAAGTTTCAAGATTCATGTTCAAATGTTTTATTACGAAGGGATAATTTTATTAATAATTTTATCGGTTATTAATTCACTCGAACAAAAATTTTACGACACTTCATCTCGCTGTATAACGCGAATTCAATATTTTACTTTTATCTTTACTCTCAATATGTGAATTAGAAGTAATAAAATAAACGATAAATAATTAATAATATTTCAACATTGCTAAATTAAGCAAATACGGATTTTGTTATATTCATTTATTATAAATTATAGTTTAAATGTTATATAAATAGTAATCATTTATATTTACAAAAAATAAACAAAGTAATGTATTTGTGTTTACATTTGAGATAATTTTTCGAATTTATATGAATTTTAGCAACAATAATTTATGGTATTATCAGTTAATATAATTGTTGAAATTATGATTAATATTTGTAATTTTATGAAACAATTTCATAAAAGATAAAAATATAATGAAAAATGTATCTTAACAACAACAACAACAGCAACAACAACAACAAATTTTAACTATAACTCACGAACGTGTGTATCATATTATTTTGATTGCATTCTTTTATCTTGTCGTATCAAAGTTTACTAAACAATTTTAAATGTACTGAAAATAATAACCGAGAAGTATATAATTTTATAATTCAGAACTTGTACGAAATAAATAATGATTTTTTACAATAATAGTGAAAGTTATAATTAGTAACAAAAATTAGTTGGATATAAGACCGCATTTGAAAATTAATTACATACTCAAGTTTCATTATTGGTAAGGTTTTCGATGCATTTATTTCGATAAAACGAACATACTTCACTTTGATATTAAGCTTTTGAACCACTTAAGTCTCTTAAATCAAGTATACTCGAATAATTAAAATGAAGTTAAATTTAAATCAAATTGTTTTACCTCCGTAATGCTTCTCAATTTTTCCTTTGTTAAACGGTTTATGAAAAAATGTCATGCATCATTTATAGTCCTGACATATATTACATAGAAATATGTATTAAATATTATAAATCTTTATACATACAGATCATTATTAAATATTGCATTAAAATTTGCAAAATGTTTTCAACAAGGTAGCGATACTTATTGAAAAACAACGTCAATATGTTGATATGCGTCAAAGCTTAGAAAATATTTATGTAGTTATAATAACGCTACAGTTTATCTACTTTTATTTGCATGGAATTTCTTTAAAAATATTTTCTTTTCAAGCAAGATACCCGATTAATTCGTAAACTTTTTAAAAGAAGGAATATTCAAAATAAAATTGCTCTATGCGAATTAAAAAGTTTGAAATTATTTATGAAGTCGCACACGCAAAAAGTGAAGATATAGTTTTAACGTTAGATAAACTAAGATAAAGCATAAATAATGAGCAGAGATACTTCGCGCTGAGAAAAATTCAGGCGCATCAAACTAAGAAAGCTCGGCGGCGCATTTCTCTCTTTCTCTCTTTCTCTCTTTTCTCTCTATCTCTTAACTTCTAAGCATCCTGCGAGCGGACGCTTCATTTTTGCTTTCCGCGCGGTTTGTAGAATATTCATCTTCCTTGGAGCTCGTGAACGCAATAATGAGCACCGCCTTTCCTTGCGGCGAAACGCGAGATTCATCAAAATATCCTGCTGAGCTAGAAACAACAGCCGCGGAAAGCTTGCACCCGTTTCCTCTCTCGTTATATATCTGCATATACGACTGCGGGTGCTTGCTCACGTATATACACACACACACACACACACATATATGTATAATATATACACAGCTCCGTAATGGCTTAACGGGCACAAAGACGCTTACGTGTTATTGTTCCGCAAAAGCTTTGCACCGAGGTGCGATCTTTTCTTTGAGTAACGTCGCTACTAACTTGGCACCTTTGCACGGTCTACCTCTTTTAACGGTATTCAAATTCATTCTATGTACAAAGGGAAGCGAGAAAGGGATTAAAGAGAGAGAAAGAGAGATGTGCGACGAAAAATAAAGAGGCCAAGTTCAGAGAAAGATATGAGACGCTATTGCTTAACTATAGCGATTCCCTATACTTAGTTGCTTAAAATACAGAAACTTTACTTGAGAAATAGGATCACTGTGAATAAGACCGATCTGTTTGGATTGCATATAAAACTTCTTGAAATATTTTACTTTAACTGACCTACTTTAATTTATTACCCTTTATGCTATTACTATTATTATATATTAAGCCAATAAAAACAATACGTCAATATTTATCAGTTAAAATAATTCTGTATCGATGCATTTGAAAACAATAACTAATAAACTATCTGACGCTTTCGAACTTTAGCGACTTTTTCTAATTTTTAAATATTAAACATACATAGTATGTGTGAGAATAACTTTCAAACTTTTCTACTTAATAAATCATTACACATTTAATAAGAGATTAATTAAATTTGCAGCGTATTTGGTATATATTGTGTTGTCTTATTCATACCCTGAATTGTTCAGTCTCTAAATTAAATTTTAAGGATTTAATGCATTTTTTAAAAGCAATAAATTATTTTATTTTCCAGCTATCTTGGCAATTTTCATTTCGGATTACGAGGACGAATTTTATATAATTTTAATATTATTAAATTGTTCAGTTCATTTGAAATGTATGCTTTTGAATTCGTATATGAAATATAGAGTTGAAGTATTATATTATCGAAATTGTTATTTCTTTATCGATGTATTGCGTTATTTATACCCAGAACAAATATGATAAAATTTTACATTTCTAGAAAATGTTCACCGCGCGCACATAAATTTTAAAGTTAAAATCTGATTTTTAAATGAAACATAATTTATCTTAAGGATTAATATTAATTACCAAAGCTGAAAAATTATTGTTACCTAGCGTATCTGGCTAAGAGAATATCGTTACATTTTTTCTTTAATTAATTGAAAAATAGATAGAAAACATTGGGTCAAGTAGATATTTATAGGAAAAAAGAAAAAAAAGAAAAAAAGAAAGTAATAAATGCCCGTAGTCAAACATCTGCGGAAGTGCATCGCCATTTATCAACTCCATTGGCAAAGAGGAAAAGCAACCCCGGCCAATCCTCTACAATATTTTTACTTTCTTTACGTCGAAACGCTTTTCTGTTTCCAACTCCCTCTCCTCTTTATCTCTCTTTGTACCAGCCCTATGATTCAATGCGTGTAATATCTAAAAATCAAACTATGCGGATTAATATTAATATTCTTGTGTGTACCGTACATATACACATAATTTTTATGCATTCGTGTTTGGGCATAAAAATATATACATAATTTTTATTGTTATTTACATACCGTAGCTTCAACAATAAAAATATTCAATTTATTTTTTAATAAAATTTTAAATCATTCAGATATACCTTTAAATTAGCAGTGTCGCGTTAAGATATAAATTTTGTGTTTGCATTTTAAAATTAAAATAAAATATTTATAAAAGTAAACAAAACACGACAATAAGCATGCAATAATATAGCAAAAGCTAACAACGAGTACATAAATTTATTGCTTTTCGCGCAATAAAAATTAATCAACTTTTTATTTTAATTCAACTTGAATTTTCATTTTTATAAGCGTTTACGATAAAATTTACGATTTTACAAATTGAAATTTATTTCTTCTGTATTAATAAAATAGAAAAAAAAAGAGTAAACGACCTTTTTAAATATGATTTTGAAACAATTTGATTAATGTATTCGGCCCTTAGGCGTAAGTGTTCGCAATCGTAATTCGTCGGCATGAGTTTATCGAACGGTTATGAATAAAAATGTATTGGAAAATGGGTAATTCAGCGGTATCGGGGAATATATATATATATATATATATATATATATATATATATATATATATTGAAATATCACTCGAATTCGTCTCAATATCCTCGTATACATAGTCAATGAGAGCAAATATGAAAATGATTTAGCGAACATCAATAATTCATGATTAAACATACCTATCTGTATTAGTAGAAGGAACTAAGGACATCGAGAGAAACGGGACTACTTGCTCTCAAGGCGGCGGTGTGAGACAGCGATTTAGTTCCTTTACGGTCCAAGCACATTTCCCTCCCAGTCCATTCCCGTTTCCCTCCCTTTCTCCATCAGTCCGTGGGTCGCGAGCTGAGAGCGAGCAATTCGTCGAAAGGTACTGCGCCCCCGGGTCAGCGGAATAACTCGATAGCCGCGCGCAGCCGAGAGACCGGGAGAGGAAGCATAATGGGAAGTGGAATAAGTAGGAAATGCGAACAGCGCGAGTACACACACATACACACACACACATATATACATATATACATAGAGAGATATTATACGAAAGTTAAAAGAGGAGAGTGAAGGGGAAGGCGCGCCGGAGGATTATTTTGCGTCGTCATTCGTCACGGATTATACTTTCGTCGCGATTTCCCAGTGCTCTTTGTCCGTCTCGCGAGAGCGGGCGACGGCGTACCACCTCTCGGTCTATTATCCACCGCGGCGCACTCGCCTTATTTCCCTCCTTTTCCCTCCCTCGCCGCGCTGCTCTCCGGTTAGGGCTGATTCGCGTCGCGGCGTCTCCCCTTCTCCTGGGATTAACCGCTCTCTCTCTCTCTCTCTCTCTCTCTCTCTTTCTCTCTCTCTCTCTCGCGCCTTATTCATCGAGTTTATCGTTAATGCGCCAAATTACTCAGCGGATTTTATCGGGGCTGCGCATAAGTATTATACGCTCTCGCAAACGCAAGCGCCGATGTGCGAGGAAAAGAAGAACGGCACGGATGAAGAGGCCGACAGATATCGAAGTCGAGGGCGAGCGAGACGATGCGCGCTTACGGTTACCGAAGCGTCGACGATAAACCCAAGACCACTGCCGCGCATCTTCAGCACTTCCGCATCCGGCGATTCATCAGTCAAACTATGACAAGTGATGCTGACTGATGTTCCTTTCATGCGAGCGCTAGCTTCGCATCCATCCTCGTGCTCTTTCCGCTTTCATGGAACAATAATGGAGAAAAAAAAAAAAAAGACAACAACCGATAGTTTGGCGCGAGCAAAAGAAAAAATGCAAGTAATAGAAAGAGAGACAACGAGAGAGGCAAAAAAAGCACATGAGCCTTTGAACTCGAGCACGTTTATCAAAGAAAAGCGTTTTGCGATCCTTTATGAGACTTTTTTTTTTATCAAATATTTTTATCGACAATAAATATAAAATATATTTTTTAACAAATTTCCACCAGCCGGCGTTATTAACTTATAAATTTCAAATGCAAATTGTTATACGTAAAAATGTACTGGACTATACATGTATTGTTTCAATTTATAATTTCAATTATTAATGATATGATAATAGTAATCAGAACATCATATCATTGATCAAATAATCAGCACTATTTTTGTATTTAATCGTAAATTATCGAATAAAAAGATTCTAATTATTGTCTATTATACAGGAGATGTATTAAAATCGTAAAAAATAAATAAAAAATAAATATTATAAGATCTCTTGTCTATTTTAATTAATAGGCACAAATGAATGAAAAGGCAATTATTAATAATAAAGCACCTATCATAAAAGTAAAACTTTCGTCAATTGTGTTAATGAGTACGATATTAACTACAAATTTATAAATATTACTGCTTGACCTGTTTGTTTTTCATCATAATATAATTTGAAAAAATGTTCAATAATAAAATAAAAAATGTATTACAATTTTATTTTTATATTTTCTTTTATTTGATGTCAATTATTTATGATAAAAATAAATTATATATTAATTATATATTAATGAATGTGAAAATAGTAACCAAGTTGATAGATTGTTTAGGAAAGTATATTATATTTGCTATTCATATATCAAGTATCATACGATAATTGATCATAATTATTATCAAATTAAATTGAATCCGTATTAATACAATCATAGGTAAAATTGTTTAAATTTTTAATATTTTAGTAATTATCGACTAATCAAGCAAATTATATTTCATTATTTCAGTCAAATGACACATGTAATATATAAAAATAATTGTTTATAAATATTAATAAAAACATTATCTAATGAAAAATTTATCACAAATTCAAATAATTGAAAATTACATTTTTCAATTTTATAGCCTTTGAAACGGGTGACGTATTCAAATTAGTTTTTGAATTATCTTCCAATATATATATATCATCCAATATATATATATATACATATATATGGTATAGAGGCTTTTATAATAATGACATAAAACATTATGGTGGTATTTATTGTCAAACACCAATAAAAAAATTCTCTTAAACGCAATTTAATGTATAAGAAATAATGTATATAATAATTCAATGTGATAAAGGTAAATTAAATAAATTCCAGAGGAATGGAGCTAGAATAAGAAAACGGATTTCATTCCAAACCATCGGAAAGGTAATCGAAGAAAAAATAATGGCACACTTACATTCCGGATAAAGTACATGAAAATTTAATCACGTGAGACGTGCAGCAATTTCATAAAGGTCGAATTGTAAAATATGTGCCTGGAGCTCAAATCAACGAGTACCGCAAAAATTATCGGTATATCATATCACAAAATAAAAAAATTCATCGGCAACGATATGTACGTGAAAGCACCGAGACCGTCGACGAATAGAGAGATACAGAGAGAGAGAGAGAGAGAGGGGGGGAGCGAGAAAGAAGGAAGAGAGATAAACGAAAGGAGCCAAATCGGTAAATTAAAAGCCAATAACGCACGAGTTTTTTTTCTTAGTCCTGCGTACGAAAAAGTATTCCGATAGATTAACAAAATGAAAAGAGGCGCCAGAACGACGGCAGCCGCGGGAAGTTAACGCGCGCGAAGCAGCGGGCAACTTTTTCCATCGGTTTTTCGTCCTCGTTCCCCTCGAACGCGCGCTTTAACAACTAGCTCCCTCGAACGCGTATACGCGTCATCGGATTATTTAGTGCAGTCATAATCATGAATTTTCGTTTATGTTTGGTTCGTTTATGCGGTTTCGGAAGCGGCACGTGGCAGCGAGTCGAACCGCAGCGTGCCAATTACGATAATCGATATTTAATGTTTACGAGCCATAGGGCCGAGAATATAAGCCGCGAGACCTTTGCGTCGATGTTCAACCAGCCGCGGCGGCAGCAGTGGCAGCAGCAACGGCACGCCTCGGCTCGCGATAAAGTGTAAACTTTGATCCGCGCTCCCGTGAAAGCTGCGAGTTAAGCGGATCCTTCTCTCGCCCCGAAATCCTTTACACGCTTTAATATAAACGTCCCGGCGCGTAATTTATTGGCTCGAAGCGTTCGCAAGGACTTTTCATATCCCGGCTCTTAATGTCTTGTTAATAAGACTGCGTCTCGCTCAAAACTCCCTCTCGAACAACAAAAGATAGCGACGAGAGAGAGGAAAGGAGAAGAGAAGAGGTTCTACATGCCTCGCGGGAAATCGCTCGCTTTATATACCCACATGCGCGCGTACATGCGATATTAAAAAGATGCAATAAAGGTAGAACCGCGCTAGCTAAAACTCTCTCTCTCTCTATTTTACTCTCACTCTTACTCTTGCGCAGCTTCATCTCTTTTTTTTTATGCAACGAGAGCTTGGCAAAAAGTAAAATGAGAGAGAGAGAGAGAGAGAGAATAGCCCGATAACCAATGATAACCCGCGGGGAAAGGAAAATTGGAGCTATTTATCAAGTGCGATTGAGGTTTCGCTGCAGAGCACTTTGAGGTTGACTTTAATTTTATCTAGAAAATCAATGGAAACGAGCGGAGCGTCGACGGTACCGTTGCCCCCGACGCTACTCCCGCCGTTACTCCCGCCGCTGCTGCTGGCGCCCCGTTAGAGTCCGCTGCACCCTGCGGTTTGACCAGCTAGCGAGCTAACGCCGGCCCGCTTGGATCACTACGAAATTGCACACTGTACGAAACTGCTCGAAATGAGGGGAACAACTACGACGCACTTTGCGGTTTGTTTCCGAATTAACTTCACCGTGACTTTATTTGGCTTTTCGCCTATTATACGGACTCCGCCGCGGAGTTTACGTCCAACTATATATATTCATATTATACCTATTATACATAACTTTATTGCGCTCTCAAGTTTTTGCGATCGCTATTTTGACATCGTACGCGCGATTGTCGTTGTTGCGTGCCGTCGTACATTTTCTTTCTTTCTTTCTTTTCTTTTTTTTTTTTTTTTTTTTTTTTTTTTTTTCTTCAAGTTTTAAAGTCCATAACCATTTTAATTTACGACATTTTTGGCAGGAATTTGCCTCTAGATTTAGTATCTTTGTAGCGTTACTCGTGTTTTCTGTGTTCGTCTCTTCGTTCAATCAAAAATTTAGAAGGACATGCGAAGCTTTTAAATCATAACCAAGTTTAATGTCTTTGTAAGTCATCTTTTTTCTTGGATTTACTAAATCATAAAAATGTATTAAATGCGAAAGAAGAGTCAAAAACGTAGCCTCGCACCTGCCATTTATTTTTTGAATCAACTATAGTAATAATAATAATAATAACAATAATAATTTGAAAAAAAAAGAATACGAAAATATTCGCCTTTTCAGCAAAGATACATTGCTGCAAGAAACTATCATTCGAAACATGCAACAGCAAAATAACGCGGTTAATATGACGCTGAAAATGCAAAAAATAATAAGTTGAAAACTTTTAGGAGAAACAAATGATTCGTATCCGCGATTTTCGAGGTTGCCAGGATGAGATACGCGCTCTGGAACGACAGTTCTCCTTCTCTGTCTCTCTCCTCCCTTTTCCTCTCGGCATGTTTCTCCGTCTTTTCCGGAGCGATCTCGATGCGTCTCGCGATAGCCAAGAGCGTTGAGCGAAATGACGCTTATGTGTGTATGAACGTGTGTGTGAGAGAAAGAAAGAAAACTCGGGCTGAAGGTAAACGAAACGAAGAGCGGCGAATCGACGGACGACGAAGCACACGAGCGCGCGCAAGAGCGAAAGCGGAGACAGCGCGACCATCGCTCTTACCGCGGTTTTCCGGAATCCTCGGGAGTCTATCTCGTGAGTTTATCTTCTAGCGCCCCCGCGATGTATGGAAAGGCAAAACGATCCAACTTTCGTTCGCTCGCCAATGTGCCAGCGCTCTCTTTTTTCTCTCTCTCTCTCTCTTTCTCTCTCTTCCTCTTCCTCTTTCTAGTTCACTCTCTTTTCCAGGATACCACGTCAGCGACGTTTTATCGTTGGTATCTCTCACAGCCGCGTCAAAAGCTTTACACGACACGCGTCTCTTGATTCGAAGATACGAAACTTTTCAACTGTCACGAGAGAGTTTGCCTTATGCGCGTAGATCGCTAGAGAGTAACTTACTATACTTCCTCGACCTTTTCCCCTTGCATATTTTTACTCCGCTGTTTTACTTTTTCTTTATTTCTGTTTTACTTTCGTTTCTTTTCTTCTTTTCTCGATCTTTTAAAACGTAACCAAGCCATCGGTAACTTTTCTGCGGCGTTGAAAAAAAAAAAAAAAAAGTAAAAAAAAAAAATAAAAAATCAAGATTAAAAAAAGAAAAGTCCTTTCACTATATAAATAACAAGTATTTTGATAACGTAACGTTATTATAAATTTTAATAATGTTGTAAAGCAAGATTTTGACAATGCTGCATTGTCAACTTTATTATGAACGTCTGTAATGTTGCATCATCGTAAATATTATATAAATGCAAATTGAAAACCCGGCAAATTTTATTCATATTTTCACCGTAACATAATTTTTATCGAAAAGACCAAAAATTTATTTTTCTTTGTAGATTATTTTTAATGTATTTCAAGAATGTATTTATAGAAAATAAAAAACTTTATTGAAATGAGCAAGATTGCTTCTTTCACCTTATAGACATTAATTAAAATGTTGGATCATATTTGAATTCTAAGAAATTCTTTTGCATAAAAAGCTACATAAAAAGATTTGTATTTTAAAAATAAAAATAAAATAAACAAAATTCACAAGGAATCCATAGCGAATAAAAAAGTAAGCGTATAAACGCGCATTTCAATCTTGTCAACTATGCAGTCTACACCGTATGATGATCGATTTAAGCGCAATACGTTGGCAACTTGTCCAATTTGAGAAAATAAAAAATATTTGGTTATTATAATAGTTGTACATTTTCAGCAGACTAAGAAAGTGCGCGCGTTTAATATCCGTACTCGATTCTTAGCTCTCTTCACCTTCCGTCTACCGGCCTTTTTCCTCGACTCACGAAGTTCCGTATCCTTTTTCGCATCCACTATTCCTATAAGAGTCGCGCGCGCGCTTGACACTCGCACTTAAAATCCTGATTATTGATCGAATGTCTGCTTAAGCTTCCTTGGCACCAACAACCTTTTTCTCCAGACTTCTGCACGTTTAGCAAAAACTAGAGTAGCAGCTATCCCTCTCGAAGATCGGGCGACGAACTTATTGATTGCTGGTAGTTGCGCTTCGCTTTCTCTTGCCGGCATTCCCGCTTCTTCCCTCGCCCTTACGTCTCTTTCGGTCACCCTTTTCGCCAATAAACCAGCGCTAGCTGACTGTTGCACGTGTCTCGGAAAAAAGTTTCTCCGTAAACTTTTGCCACGTTATATAGCCCGAGTGTCGATTTCACGGCGAGCGGCTCCGCTGGTGGCCCAACCTGCGCCCTGCGCCTCAACTTTACGCGACGCTCGGATCGCCGATTGCATTTCCTTCGCTTGTATCATTTCCTCGACTTCTTTTTATACGCGATCGATCTCAAATTCTCCTTCTTCTCTCTCTCTCTCTCTCGCTCTCTCTCTCTTTCTATTGTTGTTTTACTCATATATTCGTCTCTCTGCGATCCTACACACGATACTCGATTCTTTTTATTTATTACCCTTTCGTATAGTTATTGCGCAACTCTCTATGATTTTATAGCCGGCGATTTTGTATGCCAGCAGGATGTCGCGTGACGCTTTTGCGGAAAAAAATACTTTTGGCCAAGCTGTCCAAGTAAGTGAAATTTATTTAAAATTCAAATTTTTATTTTCGCGGTTGAAATTTATGCACATAAAGTGTATTGCTATACGAATAGCGATTCTGCAATCTTATTATAAATTAAGATTTTAGATATTTTTTTGTATTAAAGAAAAAAAGGGATTCAATAAAAAACGTTGAATGGAACAGGATTGTATATTTAGAATTATTTATGTCATCCGATTATTGATATATTATATTTGATACTAATGTGATCTTTTAAAATAAAAATTGAATAAGTTTTTTTTTATATAAATAAAAAAACCTAAACATTTATTTATATGCTAGCACTTTGTTAAAATATTGGTGCGTTCGCATGCTGCTTGCTAAGTATAACTAAATAATAATTGAAAATCAAAGATGAAATATGACAAAAAAGTACTAAAAATTTATTTAGTTGGTAAGTATAATATTATGAATAAAATTGTAATGAAGAATATAAAAAAAGCTTGATAGTGCAGAGCAACAAAAGCGCCGTATGCATTCGAACATCAAAGATTTACGATGTTTTATTGGTATACGAAGACATATCTAATTTGAAATTTATGTACCTCATGAAAATATTTTGCATTTTTCCTTTGCACACCTGCAGCAGCAATCTTTCGCACATTATAACCATCTATATATATATATATATATACACACATGTTTGTGTGCGTTCATGTATGTGTACATAAACTCACGTATCTATGTGATAAGAGCACACGTGGCTCTGAAATATTTTACTGCAAACCCGTCAACCAGCTGCGCATATTATAATAAGAGAAGAAATCCTTTTACTACCCTTACGCGAATTTGTTGACGATAGAAATGCATTTACCTTATGAAAACTTAATAATATTATGTAGACAAATTTACCAAAAGCTTTTCAATCATCTTACAGTTTTTTATTGCTTTAATTTAATATTAACAAATACTTATTAATATAATGCATCAGATATACCTTTTTTCGTCATCATATAGTATGATGTCAACATAACGACAGTTTACTGTGATTACATAATGTTAATGAATAATATAAATTTTCTATAAACACTATTTTACTATTACTATATTTTCTATTTATATTTCAATGTATATAGAATGTACAGTTACAAGGAATAGTTATTTTACGTATGTACTCATATTTACGAATGTAAAATGATTTTTTTTTTTTTTTCAACTATTGTTTAGATACCCCTAAAAAAATAATAAATTGACAGTACTGTAATGAGAAAAAAAAAAATTTTAAAATATGAAAAAGAACATAAAGCACGTGAAACAATAAAAGAAATGATATTTTGTTAAAATTGTCACACATATATATTGTATTACAAATTTTTATAACTTTTTAGATTTTCTTTCGTTTGCATCTACAATTTTTTTTTTTTTTTTTTTTTTTTTTTTTTTTTTTTGTTTTATATATAAATGCGTGAATATAAAAAATGTATACTTGTTTTAGCCTTATCAACTTTTGTTGGAGTACAGAAAATATATGCATCTCCATTCTTATTGAAATTAATGAAATGAATTTCACATTTGTAAATTTATTTTATCAATTTTTAATATTTTACTAAAAAAATTAAGAAACTATTTAGATTAAATTTGACTTCTCTAATATATAAATTGTGTAAATCTAAATAAATATAAATGTAAATAAATTGTGTAATTTAATAAATAATGTAAATAAATAAATTGCTTGTATTAATTAAAAAAGTTTTTATTGGCATTACTTTAAAGTTACATAGCCATAAAGCAAGTATTCCATATTTTTTTAAATTATTCCTACTATTGCCATCTGTTATCAACGCGACACAATATATTATAAGTTTTATTTTTGAATGAAAGTAATTATTATAATGTTTTTTATTATTAAATTTATGAATGATAATATTTAAACCATTTTATAATTCGTAGAATTTTTTAAAAATAATTATTAAAATATTAAATTATCTATGCAAAACCAATAAATATAAGAACATAATTCTTTGATAAAACTGATTCAAGTGTTTCTTTTTCACTAGCACTAGAAGTATATATATACGTACGTACGGAGGATACGCCGTGCACGGTTGCCGCTACACCTAAATAATATCGCGTCAAAAACGTTTGTTGTGACAACTTGATCACTCCATTGTGTATACTTTGTAAACGTCAAACTGAATTTTATTAAACAAAAATGTTACAAAATATTTCAAGAAAAAATTTTTTTCTAAATATTTATCATTTCGTTTTCAGTTTACACTTAATTTTTCATGACGCTATTTGTTCAGTTTAATTGATGTATTTGTATTTATTGTATATATAACCTCCAAACTTGTAGAGTCCTGTATGAAATATATTGTAAGAAAGTATTTAAATAGTTATATTAATATGAATATTTTTATCAATATTATATATTTATGTACATATTCTATAATCAATATATACATATTGGAAAAATAATAATTTTATAATTTTTAGAATTCTATATTGCTAATGTAGGAAGAAATGGATGATGAGTGACTCAGATGATACTGATGTTTTGTTATTGATACCTCCAGACCTTTTTATTGTACCTTCATCCGATTCAGATGATAGCAGTTCAAATGGTTCAAATTATAAACAAAATAAATCTGGTGTTGTGTCAGAACTCATTGATCATGTACAATCGTTAGAGTTTAGAATTTCAGCAATCGAATCAAAAGATAGCCCAAATAATTCTTTAAGTTTCAATCGACGGTTATCTGTAGATTCTATTATGAGCTGTGGACAAACTTTACCAAGGACTAAATTTTGTGTAAGTCAAAATTCAAACTTACAGAATACTCCTATTAAATATCCTCAGTGTTCATCATTACCATCAACTCCTAGTATTCATCAAAAGTTACGTTATGCTAATGAAAAGCAACATGCCATAAAATCATATGAAAATAACCAAAATAATGCATCAATTTCTAATATTTGGAATGAGCATGATAATTCAAAATTTATTTTAGAGCCTGTCTTTCAACAGACTGCTTTGCAAAATAAATCCCTTTTGCATGCTGGTTCTGGGTCTTCTGAAAAAGAGCTTCATTCAGTTCTATTACCTGCATTGAATGTTTGTGAAAATAATGTTTATTCTAATACTAATAGTTCTTTATCTATATTAAATATCCCTGATACGTTAGCAGGTTATTTTTCATCAGATTCAATAACTGTTAAAGATATGAGTCTTCCTGAAATTGAAGCATATCTTCAAGAAATAGAAACTAATGATAAATGTTTGGGAAAAAGTGATCATGGTAATGGTCAAATTCAAGTGGAAATAAAAGAAAAATCTGAAAAAAGAAATCATCCAATTGAAAAAGATGATCAAGATAAAAAAAGAATAAAAGATAAATCGAAACTAAAATTTAACACAAATGACTGTAATTTTATTCATGAATCAGTTAATCGACTTGATTATGAAAAAAGAAAAGATTTTTCAGATTTTACATTACCTAATGATAGTTCTTTTTCTTCTTTTGATACTGAAAAATTTATGGCTGAATTCAAACCATGGACACCTAGTTTCCAACATGAATTAAATGATAGTAAAATTAGTGCTATAGAACAAATTATATGTGAAGAAAATGATAAAATTGTCTGTCCCCAACAGAAAG
This sequence comes from Chalcis sispes, assembly GCA_949987625.1. NCBI lineage: Eukaryota > Metazoa > Arthropoda > Insecta > Hymenoptera > Chalcididae > Chalcis > Chalcis sispes. Next base: position 78,146,538 of record OX465095.1, on the reverse strand, counting down.
AAAAAATTCAAGAAATAAATGAAACTAATAATCAAACTTATATACCTAATAATACAAATTTTTCTTCAGGATTGAAAAAAGAAAGTAATCATCGACATCTTGATTTAAGTTTAATTTCAAAATTTGCAGATGAATTGACAAAGTCTGAAATAGTTTCATCGCCTCTTTCTGGATTAAATCAAGATATGTTTGTAGGAGGTTGTAAAAGTTGCCCAAGTATTTTTAAAGCCTCAAATAATGAACCAACTTCAAATGCTTCAGATACTTTATTAAAAAAGTCTGAAATTTCGAATAATATACCTAATGTTAATAATTCTGAGGAACAAAATCATGTCAATTCTGTAAATAAAATTGAACAACGTAATCACAGGGCACAAAGGTTGTTAACTCTTTCAGATTTTTGGAATAATGATTCAAATAAATCTCAAGAAGAACAGCTTAGAATAAGACTTGAAGAAGAACGATTTCGAAGAGAGGTATTATTTAATTTTAATTTATTAACCATTCTCTAGATAATTTAATTTATTATTTTAACAATCATTAATTGATCATTATGTATTAATATGTAACTTATTTTAATTGTTTTAAAAACCGACTTTTTAAATATATAGCATTGTGAACATATAATTCAAGATCTTCAAAAAAAATTATTGGAACAACAGGAAAAAGTAGCTGTTGCAATTCGAGTTGATAATGAAAAAAATTTGCTTATATCTCAATTCCAAATAACATGGAAAAAAATGAAACGAAAACATTTTGAATTAGAATCTGAACGAGAAAATCTTCAAAAAGTTTTAAAAAATATTTCAGTAAAGCATCAATCAGAAATTTCTGATCATCAAGAACAAATTAAAAAATACAAAGAAGAATTATCAAAAGCTTTAAATTTAGCTACTGGTTACAAAGAAAAGAGTGATAATCTAGTTAAAGAAAAAATTGATCTTCTCAAGAGCCATGCAAATGAATTGGAAAACTATAAATCATTGGTGCAACAGGCGGAAAATAGGTACGAAGAAATGAAAGTGAAATGCCAGAAACTATTGGAAAAGAATCAACAAACGGACGAGACTTTGAAAATAGTCCAACAGGATTTGAATAAAGAACTATTAAAGGGTGGCGAAGTAAGAGCTGAAATGACTGTCATACACAAAGCTTTAGATGCTTGTGAAGCTGAATTAACTATTTTACGCCAAGAAAAAGAAAATTTACAGCTCAAATTGAAAGAAGAAGTAAATAGAAATAATATTCTTGAGCAAGGAAAAATTTCTTTAATAGCTGCTATTGATGAAGCGAGAAAAGCAGAGGTATTTATTGTATACTTAATCGTAAAATTTATTTCGATTTTAATTGCTTAATAACACTTAATAAAATTTAATTTTTGATTTCTTAAGAAAATAGCAAAGAATGAAGTTAAAACTCTTAATGAACAGCAGGAGAAATTACGCGCAGAACTTCGAGACGTTTATCAAAAACAAGTTGATGACGTTGTAAAAGCTAAGCTTCAGGAATTTCAAACTCAATTAGATTCAGCTGAAATGGTTTATCAAAATGAACTTGAAACTAAACAACGGGCTATAGCTGAATGCGCTGCAAGAAAAATAAAAAGTGTTATAGATAAGTAAGATGTTTCATAAAATATTTTAATGAATAATTATCCAATTGTATAATTTATTAATTACAAAAAATAATAATTTTAGGCATCAATTGGAGATAAATCTTGTCGAAGAAAAACATAAAGAAGAGAAAAGGTTATTTGAGATAAAACTAGCTCAAGCCAAGCAGAAAGCTGCAATCTTAGAAGCTCAATTAAATAGTTACCGAAAAAGTAAAAATCAATTAGTGGAACAACTTCATTCTATGATGCAAAAACAATGGCAGCAAGCCTTATTGATTATTTCAGGTATATACAATTAATTTACTTAAATATATATTACTAGTTAATAAAAAAAAATTTAATATTTTAGGAGGAAATACAGAAAATATGTCTTCTTTTAAAAAATTTAACGTTGATAAATTATTTGAGTATCCTTATGAGACAAATTCAGAATTATTAGCTAATGTTTGTGGTGCATCATCTGAACCAATAAAACTTGAGTCTCAAAAAAGTTCAACAAATTTACAAAATTTACAAATGCAAGAACATGAAAATGAAAGTTTAGTTACTTTAACTTCTCATGATGACACTCCATTAACCAGCAGAAAAGAGTCAAAAAATGACCTTAGAAAATATCTAAAAATGGTATTCAATTAATTATAAAAAAAAAAAGCATAAAAATTAATTGTATGATTTTACATTTTAATATAATGATTATAGATATTAGATATACAACAATCTAAAGAAGAATATGTTAAGCCAAAATTTTTTGGTAACAGTCCTCCTTCATCGCACAAAGAAAAATCAGAAATACAGTTTTTACAAAAAGATTTAAATACATCAAATGATGGAAGTTCTACATGGCAACCGACTTCAGAGGTCTAATAAAATATTTTAACAATTTCATAGTTTTAATCATAAATTTTATAATGGAATTCATATTTTTAGATATCTATTCATGATACAAGTGAATACTTAAGTGTTCCACAAAAGTTTAGTAGCAAGAATGATCAACAAAAACAAAAACCGCCATGGAAATGACATTACTCGAAACATTTTGACCACAATATTGGTGTAGATGAAGTTGATTGTGTACAATAAAAAGTATTTTAGATACTTAAATTAATTTATATATTAAGTAATTTTAAGAATTTTTATACATATAAATATGCAATAATAATATAAATAACATGTGTATGTATGTATTTATCTATAAGACCCGCATGAAAAGAATAAAAAAAATAAATAGAAAATAATTTTATAAGAATTATTATTTTTATTTCTGGAGTGATGACTGTTTAATATTATCTACGTTATATGAAACAGGAACCGGAAAATAGAAATTATCTATGCTATATGAAATCGGATGTGATAAATTATCATTTTAAAATTAATTTTATTTTTATATCTACAATCGTCGGGTAAATTTTACAATAAAATTATTTACTAAATTTTTCAAATTCAATATTTTACCGATATCATTTTAAAGTATTTTATTCCTTTGTTCATGATGATTAAAATTTAGATCTCTCGTTCTATTTTAAATTAACATTTACATTTTGAAAACGGTCATATTAGAGTTTTAATGTAATTTTTATATTAAAATTTAATTGCCACTGTTTATAATTAATTTGTTTAGCAATTTTATTAATATTATTGTTAAAGAAAAGTATATTTTTATAAATGTAAAATATTTTTCATAATTAGATACGCAATTTCAATTTCGATTCATCAAACTATAAACACAATAAGCGTTACCCGAATATAAATGGCTTTCAAAGGAAATCATAATGATTCACAAGAGCTCTCATTAGATAATAATAAAACGAACACCGACCAAAGCCGAAAATACGTCATCACATGCAAACGGTCAACGGCACTTAGTTAAAAGGTTTATTTTCCTAGAAGTAACATAATGATTTATACGAAATTATTCAAAGGCGTTATTGAATTTTATTTTATTGTATTTAAAAATTCGATCGACTTTCGAGGCATCAAAAAATTAGCGTCCCGTCGTTGAAATTTAACATTTCGCTTTTTTTTTCAATAACTCATCGCTCAAAGTTTTTCAAGCGACAAAAGTCAACGAAAGCCCGTACTTAATCTATAAGAAAGGGATAAAAATGAAAAACGCGTTGCGAAGAGTTTGCGAGAAAGGAAAAATCGATCGCGATATAAAATAATCGAAGCGGTGAGAAAGAAGCGCACTCGTGCGAATCCCGCAGGCACACGCACGCGAATAGATCGAAAACGAGTTGCCGAATGAAAAGGAAAGTGTATACGAGCGTGTGTATAAGGTCGGCGAGCACCGTCCGAAGAATGCAAAGGGAGGAACGCGAGCGAGGTAGCCCGGCGCTCGTTCGTGGGTGTGCGTACGTACGTGTGAGCGAGCGCGCTCGCCCCTTCTCTTTCTCGCTCGGCGAGCAAAACTCGCCGTGTGCCCCCAACGTTCGTCAGCTCCTCGCGACGAAGTCAGGGAACGGCGATAGTCTTGGCTCGCACACGCCGGCGCAAGCATGTATCCGGGGCAGAGGCGGGGGCGCGCGTCCACGCTCTTCTTCATGAAGATCGGAATAGCGATCGCGATCGCGGTCGCGACCTCTCCGAGCGCCGATGGAATTTCTCCTGGTAGCGGCTGGAAACGTCGAGAGGACAAGACCAAGTGTCCCAAAGTTAAGGCCATACGGAACTTCGACATTTCGCAGGTATTTCCTTTTCAATGTTTTTCGCGTGCTCGCAAAAACTCCTCGCGCTAAAAGTTTCTTAGCTAGTACGCTTTATAGAATAAAATTTTTGATTATTGTTAATAATCGGTTTTATCTTTAGCCATACATACTTATGAGATTTTTTTTTTTTTGTTTTTTTTTCAAATATTTCGTTTGCTCAATATTTTTTAACTAATTTTTTTTGTCAATATTTTCGATATCACTTTAGCAAAATATTTACATCATTTTTTTTTTTTTTTTTTTCTAATTGAAATTTTACCATAGTCAAATTTTAGCATTTTAATTTATAATTATTAAATTAAAATAAATGGCAAGCTATTTTCGCTTGCGACGACATATACGCGTAAATATAGGTACAAGGAAATTTTCGGCAAGTATAAAGTGTATAAAAAACGAGTCCCATGAACTCCAGATACTATTTATATAGTAGAAAACAAGTTATTCGCGTTCATAATTCAGAACGGTTAGAAAGAGAATTATCCCGGAAGTTTAATTATTTCAATTAAATGTTTGCAATTACTCAATTAATTGTCGTTTGTTCTTTAATGCGCAAATATTATTTTTTACATATAGATACGATGTTGTTTTAATTACGAAATAATAATACTCAATTTTTATGACGTCTTAAAATTTTTTCATACGATTTAGTTTTACAAAGTATAGTTTTTAAAATTAATGACGTTTACTGTTTTGATTAAAAATAGCGCTTATTGGTTTAACCGAGTTTTTAAAGATAAATTTAGATTTTGTGCGTCATTTATTCGTTTAAGCATTTTTCATTCTGAAAGATTTTAATGGTATGGCTCGAGATCATAATTTAAATAATCAACACTATTTTTATAAATTTTTAGAAATTATTTTCATTTAAAAGCAATAAAATTGAAAGAAAAAAAAATTTATGGATTGCATAAAAAAAGTTCGAAAAAATGAATAAATTTTGACCGTAGAAGAAATATTCATAATTCAGAATTTTAGAATTTTATCTCGAAGATTAGATACCGTAGAAATAACGTGGATGTAGACGGATATACAAAGCGCTGTAAAAAATAGAGTACGAATTCGCCTATAGTTTTTAATAAGATTATTAAAACGTAATGGTTGTTTATTGTAATTGAATGCAGTTCCTCGGAATGTGGTACATAGTGCAATATTACGCGAGCTCGGAGGAGGCCATATCGTACAAATGCATGCGCGCCGAACTGTCGGTGCTGCCGGAAAATGCCGAGGTGACCATGAACTTTACCTATAGCTTTGCGGATGACCCGATTAACGAGCAGCTCGTCGGTAACATCACCTGGAAGATACCGTCGCCCGAATTGCCGGCTCACTGGGTACACGCCGAGGTTCCCTGTGCGTATATTAATTTTATTTATTTTACTTCATCCTTATAACTTTTATCTATAAATTTTGAAACTTGAATTTTAATTTTTCAAAAATTGAATAATTTTCATCCGTTTGATTTAATTTAATTTATTTATTTATTTATTTATTTATTTTTTTCTGTCTTTTATGTAATTAATTTTCACTAAAATTTCCCTTTTCTATAGCAAATTTTAAAGTACTTTCAAATTAAATTAAAATAAAGCCAAAGAGAATTTAATTAAAAAAAGTGTAAATCATATAAATTTTTTTGATAAAAAATAGTAAATAAATATTATTGTAGAAAATATGACGAAGCATTACATCATCGCGCGATGAATTTAAAAATATAAAGCAACGTTATCGTAAGAATCGTTTGAAGATTTAAAAGATTGCTTGTATATTGTTTACTAATACAAATTTTCCTTTGAATTATCAATGCGCTTCAATATCTCGGCGAGCAGACGAGGGTATATACAACACCTACGTACTGGACTCGGACTACAAGTCGTGGGCGTTACTCATGCACTGCGCCGAGAAGAGCAAGAGTCCCCGCTATCTCTCCAGCTTTATTATGAGCCGTGAGGCCAGTCTCGGCAACAATGTCATTTCTTATCTAAAGGAGAAGCTTCCTAGGTAATCTTCGTTATCTCGTTTTTCTTGTGTTGCGTGTTTTCTTGTGTTTCGATCCGTGGCAAATATCGCTTTACAAAATGCTCTTTGCTTTTATTATGCAGATACGATATTGATTTGGAGTATATGTTTCCCATGGATCAGAAGAATTGCACGACGTTGGTCACGTATGACGATTCTTTTGTTCCTCCCGCTATCTTGGCCGCCAAGAGGAACTATGCCCAACGAAGACACCCTCTTAAACGAAGGCACAAGCGAGGCTGACCTTTTCATCGGGGCGCTTTCGAGAGTGTTGACAAATGTTAAAAAATCTCACCGACGGCTGTGCCAATTGTTCGTTAATTATAATTAGCGAGCATCACCCTTTACCATCAGATATCTTTATCTTTTTATGCAAAACTTAATCTTTTATATCTTTATTACTGTTACCTTTAAATAAATAAAAATTTTAATACAACTTTTCTAATTCGCATTTTAAATTGAAAATATAATTTTCAGCATCGTAACAAAAAAAAAAATAAATTATTTAAAATTCGTAGCTGCGTAAAAAAAAAGAAGTGATCAATAATACAAACAAAATCTCATTGATGAAAATAATTTTTTTACAACTTTTATCGCATTTGTTTATGTCCCTCTCTCTCTCTCTCTCTCTCTCTCTCTCTCGTTCTTTTTCTTTTTTTTTTTTTTTACAAAAAATTAATTTTTATAAACGTTTTTTCCTCTTTTTGGTATAAATTATATGAATTATAAAAATAAGGAACGATCGTGATCGAAGGATGAAAAATAAAAGTAAAAATTATTTAATTTGGGCTAGTTTTATTAATTCAATTAACAACGTCTTTATAATATTCTTCGTCTGTTTCTCTCATTTATAATCACATAATCATAATGAATTGTTATTGTTTTTTTAGACCCGTCGCCATTTCGCATGTTTCCGTAATCAGTTTCACAAACGCATACTTCCGACAAAACGAAGAATGTCGTTGGGCACGCGATCTCAATCATTCATCACCTTTTTATTTTTGCAAATAATTATCATAATCATACAATGTTATATAATTACATTCAACCGTATCTTTATTCAGTGCACGCTTAATTGATTTTTTTTTTTGTTTTTTTTTTGTTTTTGTTTTTGTTTTTGTTTTTGTTTTTTTTTTTTTTTTTTTCTTTTGTTTGGTTATCATTGAATATGGCAGCTATATAACTTATGAGAAAAATATTATAAAATCACTCAGCAATTGATGAATTGTTATTATTATGCACAAGGCGTTATTCACACAATCCTTGCATACACATCTAACATACCGACGGACTTCGTGTCGCGCACATTTTCTCCAATAATTTAAATCGTTCAACGATTCAAAAAGTCTCACGCGTCCTTGTACGCATCGACAAAAATTACTTTTACGTAAACATTGATTCTTTTACTAAATTTCATTACCACCAAGACACTTTACTTATAAAATAATATTCACGAATTAAAATTAGATTGAGAAAATTGATAATTCGACGAGACCATGATATTATTCAATTGATTAAAAAAATAAAAATATACAACTACAAAGTAAAAAAGGATAGTAATAAATAAAATAGATTCCATAAAATGAAAACACAGCGCAGGCTTCGTAGAAAAAAGATACGAAAATAAACGATGTCATACTCGATGAAATATTGAATTGGAAAAAAAAAAAGAAAGAAAAAGATTAATCAGATCTTTGCCACACTTAATCAAGATTCTATTGCGTGTGTGGTCCCAATCTGTCGTTTCTTTCGATTTTATTACTGTGCCCGCACATCTTATACACATTCAGTCTGACATTCCACAACGGGTTTGAATTTATAACTTTTCATCTAAGATCTCTAATGATTTAGCCTTTATTCAAAAGTACTCAAACAATAGTCAGAAATAAAAATATCTATAACATATTATCGATGAATTTTTTTACGCCGGTTAAGAGTAAACATTGTCGTTTTTCCTTTTCTTATCGCTCTTTGTTTATAATAATAATCCTCGATTACTTTCCAACTTTTTTCCATCATATATTTATAATTCCTCTAATGATATAACTTGTGAATTATCTAACTATTCACGTACCCTTACAAAGGTCTTCTACTGAACAGCATTTTTTAATTTTTATCATGCGTTTATTTAATTTTACCTTCGCAATAAATAAATTTTTCATTAAACGCGTCTGATTTGGTTGCGAGTTGTCACGTTGTGTTTATTTAAATAAATCAGTCGGTGTGCGTTTATATCTCGCGTTGTAATATTTTGTATTGCAAGATAAATTTTTGGTTGCTATTGACTTAGTATCTTCTTGAATTTAATATAAAAATTGAAAGATTTGGCTAATGTAAAAAAGTCTTAAATACTCATAAAATGGTTTGCGTTTTGTACAAAATAGTACTTAATAATTTTAAACTAAAAAACATAAATTCTGGTAATGTATTGAATACTGTAATTAACCACAGAAATAGCTTAAGATCCTTTTTTTTCCTAGAAAATTTTATAATTGTAATAAAAAAATTATAAAAATAAAATAAATGCTATTTTAGTATTTAAGTGTATACTAAAAGACAGTTCGAAATTTAAGTACAAACGAATTATTATCATCGTGATGAATGATATCTCAATGATTTATTTCTGTGTGTTATTAAATATAGATGTAAACGAATTAATAAAGAATAAATCGATCAGCAAGGAGATTTCAGAAGAGTTTATTAGAATTTAAATCTTTATTTATTAATGGTTGTGTATCGTAAATGTGTATCGAAGTGCTACGAAATTTTTTATCTAAATAGGTAATATTCCTAAACTTCTAAAATTATATAATAGTTACCGGTTGTCGTCTACTTTGTTTAAATTCGTACAGTGACAGGCAACGGTTGATTTATTGCGATAAGATCTTAAAATTTTTCGGTAAAGGATTAGCTTATGCGTTACAAATATAATATAGATTTAAAAGACGTAACGCGAAACAGTAGTCGTAATTTAATAATTCGTTTTGATCCTTCGTCATCACTATACATACATACGGAAGTTGTTCAATTTCTTTTGAAGCAACAAACTTCCAACGACGTTCCAAACTAAATATGAATATGTTACTTTGTAATATTTTTAGCTAGAAGAAGTTTTTTATTTATTTTATTAGTTTCTTACGAAGCGCGAAGAAATATACAGCTTTGACTAACGGTGTTCCGAAAAAATCGATTCGGTGTATTGTATACGTTATAATTAGATAATTCCGACGAAAACGCGGAGAATATCCAGAAGAACTAATTATCCTTCTATATCCTTCTTTAGTATCAAGAGCGATTTTATTCGGGGATTCGCAGTAAATGCAGAACCACAAATGCAAATCACATAGTTTTTTTTTTTTGTTTCTTTTTTTTCATTTTCTTTTTTTTCATTTTCTTTTTTCTTGTTTCTTTTCTTTTTTTTTTTTTTTTTTTTTTTTGCGTTGCACAGACACACCGAATGTTCGATCTCGTTGAGTATACAATAATACTAATTATTTTTTTTATGAACACGCAGTCACAATCACTCAAATCGTTCAGCATCATTGCCGCTTCTCGACAATGTTATTTATATTTGATTGGTCTAGTGTGAGTAATATATATAATATATATAATATATATATATATATATATATATATATATATATATATATATTATATATATTATATATTATATATATATATAAGATCTGTATTATACCAATTGCTCTTTTTTTACGTTATTCACTAATTTTCTCTTTCCTCTCACTTCTTTTATATATAGAACTTTTCCCTTCACTTTCGTTTATCATAAATAACTTGTTGGTTACTGGATTCGGTAACTATTTTCCTCTAGAAGATCCATTACAATCGGAATTGTAGACCGTACGGGTCGGGGACGTTCGCTGTCAGTAGACCCAAGATACTGGAACCCATTGTGGTGTCGTATGAAACCGTTCGATTGCATCTTCCAATTGAGCAATTGTCTCGTCGATGTCATTATTAACAATTGTCAGATCGAAGAAGTGGCCATATGCTTGTTTAAGCATGTCCGATTCCTTGGCCAGGCGTTCCAAGCTTCCATCGTACTAAAAATTAATTTAAAAATATTTTAATATACAGTTTCGTTTTATCCTTTATCTCCCTAACAAATATTTTATTTCAAACTATTGTATATTTATATTTAAACGTTCGTTAAAAATATCCATTTATAATTGTCGATTTGTTCTTACGTCGGCGAGATTTTGCAGGGCTGGAGCCGCGATAAAGACAACGTATGGTGCGAATTCGGCGGTGCGCAGAACTTTTAAAGAATGCGGCTCGATGTCGAGAATCGCCAGTCTACCCTCTTCCAAAATCTTCCTTATTGTTTCAATTTTCGTGCCGTACATGGCATCCTCGTGGGTTCCTGCAAATAAAAGTCGTTAGTCGTCGTTTTCGTTTTCAATAAAATTAAATATGAAGCAAATAAATAAGACGTTGATGAGATAAGCTACTGACCATATTCAAGATATTCATTAGCAGTAATATCCGCCATCATTTCCTCATGCGATACAAAGTAGTAATTTCTCCCGTTTTCTTCGTCGTTACGCGGCGGTCTCGTTGTATCTAAAAATTGCCGTTTAAACGCCGTGTAAACTTTATATTCGTTTTGGTTCGTTGAATTTAACAGTATATAAAAGATAAATAACTTACGTGGAATAGGATACGCATATTTGTCGGGATGCTTAGCAATGATTGTATTTTTGATGTGCCTTCGACCGACACCGTGTGCTCCGAGCAATACCAAAGTTTTGCGCTGAAAGGCTGAATCTGAAGCAATTTTATGAAATGTTGATTGTTACATTGCGTTTAAATTATTTCATATTTATTTTACGCTTGATACGGTTATTATACTTACAAGGAAGTTTGACAACTTCCTCATACGTAACCAAATCTAATTGATCGAACACGGCGTTGTGTTTTGCCAGATACTTGTCTTTGTATTGCTTCTTTTTGCGACCGAAAATTGAGCAATTAACTGAAATTTTAAAATTGATCGTTAAATTAATGTTAAATTAATGCAATTAAATTTGAAAATCGACTATTTTGTATTTTATTAAATTAACTAAATTTTGCACCGACTATAGATACGTTTTAAAGCTAAATTAGCAAATATTCACCTATCTTTGTTAGCTATAATGAAAATAATTAATAATAAGTTATACATATACGCATTTTAATTGATTATTTGAAAAATGATCTTAAATATTTAAAATTCATAAAAGATTTACATTTATTTTTATAAGTACCTTGTGTCACTTTTATATTTTTGAATGTTGACAATAAAAACGAAATTACGTGAATAAAGTTATGAGTACTGTTAAAAATCAAAATGTAGGATGGATTTTAATAATAATGCACTATTCAAGCAAACCAGATACTCTATAAATTTATAACCCAATAAGCCAATATTACTCGTTTCAATAGTACTTCAACTATTGAATTTCGTGATTTTTTTTTTTTTTTTTTGCGGATTACCAGAATTTTTTATACATTGGCTTATTAAAATTTTCAATACTAACTTTATATTAATGTTAAATATTGCTTATGTAATTTTTCATCGTCATTTGACGATTTCAAAGAATTATTTTTTCATATTCACTAAGAGATTTATTGCTCGTGTTTACTAAAAATAAATAAAAGCTTTTTTTTTGTACATAAAAAAGGCATAAATAATTTTATAGCATCTATGACGGTTGACGTTCCAGCAGGTCACAATGTGCAGTGAGGATAATCATTGACCTCTTCTTGTGAAGTATATAATACGTGGCTTATAAATAAACCTTTTTAATTTCAATTCCTCTAATTTTAAAATAAAAAATATCGAATTAGGCTACGTATATATGGCACTTCGACAAAAAAAAAAAAAAAAAAAAAAAAAAAAAAAAAAAAAAAAAAAAACATTCTGCAGCAACAATGGCATGTGTTTTTTAATTAAATTAAGAAATAATACAATTTTTTTCAATGAAACGTGAATAATTTATCGAATTTTCCATAATGAATCTAGTAATAAATTTTTATTTTATTCTTAATTTAATTGAACGAATATATTCATTAGTAAATTTTAAAGAAAACTGGTATGAATAATATAACATGTGCCAATAATGCTGCTCAAATCGCTGTTAATGAAATAAACAACGAATTCACTATCATGCAATGCTTTTTGATAAAGTGTTATCTGGATATGTATTGGTCATGTACAATATTTTATTTCTGAAAATGTTTAGTGGGAAAATATTTGAAAAAAAAAAAAAATAAACGTGGAAAAAACATTTATTATTTAACACTAGATGTAGCTTCTTCACCTATATACAAAAAATAATTATGTGTTAAAAAAAGTTTAATTTTGGTATTAGCATTTAAAAATTATGCTTTAGAACTAGAAAACATGATTATTTTTTCATGCCAAAATGCTACATTTAAAAATAAATATGGTAGTATATTTTATCTTAGTTATGAAAAACAAACAGTTACATTCCTCTTTAAATCGAAATAGAAATATTTAAAAAAACGAAAAAATTTCTGGACGTTTTATATAGATGAATCATTAAAAATAAAATTTTATCCTGCTTCAACTCTAACATATACATATAATAATTTTTAAATTAAAATAATAAATAGGTGGCATGCTTTCGTAAGCTAAATGAGAATTTTCGAAATGTATCACGATAATCATTGAATATTTAAAAAAAAAATACGTTAGACCTACGTATATTTATCAAATTAATAATTTGTTAATTATAATAATAAAAATGTATATTGTGCAGAAGGATATGTAGTTCTATTAAAAAATTTAATGGATTTTAATTGGTGTTGTAAATAAAATTTTTTATTCGTTTATCATGCTGATCTACTATAATATAATTCATATTATAATCTACATGAATGGTAAGATTTCTACAGCTGCAGGCAGAAATATCGTACCTGTCGAGCCGTCACATCCTTCAGTGTGAGACGAACAGCCTCCCTCTCCTTCAGCGTCTATAGCACGGCACAACATACAATAATATCACGTAACTGCAGCTGTTTTCTTTTTTTTAATTTTTTTTTTTTTTTTTTTTTTAAAGTTTCAGCGTTAAATCTTTTTAGCGCGCGTTCAAATTAAATTACACGAATACTTTTATTGTAAATACAAATTTTACTTGCTTTGACGATATTATTATTTTGGAAATATTGATAAAATATTATCATTTTGTACATTTATTTACATTGATCGTCTAAAAATATATTTATTAAATATTTTTTTATTCTTTAATTTCGCGAGTAAATGTTTTTAAAAAAAATCTATAAATTATTGATTAAAATCAATTGGGAAAAAGGAAAACGGTCGGTGATGATTGGTAGAAAAAAAATTATGAAACTGACCGGTCTAACACGACAAGAAGCATGCTTCACGAGAAAAAAGATTTCATACAGCAAACATTTAATGTATATACAATCCAATCGATGGAGATATATATATATATATATATATATATATATATATATGTATGTATATGTATATATATGTATAGATAATATATTTAACATAAATGATAAATGAGCGCATTCTTTTTATGATTGACGACATATAAGTATCGAATAATCTCACACTGATATACTATTACGTATAAATACATATCCAATATTGCAATATATAAAATTTGAAGGAGACGACGATACTTTTTAACACGGTATTTACCTATAAATCAATATACCGAATGATATTAAAAATTTAACAAATCTTTATTTAAATTACGAGACGATATATGTGCGATCTGCTGGAACAGGCACATAACCCTTTTAGAAATCGCACATTTTTCTTCTCCACCGTCTTGCAAGTATCCTTTTTTAATTGCGTCTTAATAACTTCATTTTTATATTTACATTGCGCACGTAAAACCGTACGTGTCGTCGTAATTTACAATTAATAAAATTGATAAAAATAAATTTTACCTTGTTCTTGCTTATTTTTCTCCATCGCCATGCAAGCAATTCGCCATTCTTGCAATTCCGGAGAGGGTATGAGACCCGCGGAACCTCCGGCTTGATCCTTTCTGGCTTGCCACCAATGGTGATCGTCCTTGCTAATTATTTGTAAAATATCTCCAATTTTAAAAGAAATGCCAGCCTGTGCACAAGGTATTAAATCGTCTTCCAAAGGATCATAGTCGAATTGTGCACGAACGAATATCTGAAAGTATTTGAATTTTCATTAGAAACGCCAACTCAAATGGTTTATGATTACATTTATATAGCGAACATAGCACTGTATGGAAATAAATTTAAAATGCTAAATGATTGGATTATTTACAAAGGCACTCTGAGAGAGAGAGAGAGAGAGAGAGAGAGAGAGAGAGAGAGAGAGAGAGAGATGAGATAAAAGGATTAATGAGAAAAAAAAATAAAAAAATATAAAACAATATTAAAAGGTAAAAAGGAAAAAGAAAACAATGACGAAACCCATTGGCCCTCGATGATTGCCAGCGTCATTAAATGTTTGCTTTGCACATTGTTTAATTCGGACTTTAACACCGTGCAATCTTCTTACAATAATAATTAATGCTGCTGGTACTTGATCGAGATTTTTTTAAGGTCAAAGTGTTATTTGTGTGAAAGTGTTTTGGACGTAAACTATATTATTTCGTACTACTAAAACTATGAAAAAAAAAAAAAAAAAAAAAAAAAAAAAAAAAAACAACAATGAAGAGTGAAAAACGCAAACATATGCAATTATCGGCATTCCTCTGCAAATGAGAAGCTGAAAATTGGTTAAAAATTACAGGCGTTCTTCAATACTTGCGCAATGTCAGATAATAAATTTATCGATTTGCCGTTTTAATGGATAAGTTTACGCATTCGGCCACATCGACATCCATAAACATGCCAATGATGATTTGAATTTTAAATCAATAATGTTTGTAAAGATGCGGCAAATTATATTGATATAATAATAATAATAATAATTAGTATGATAATAATAATGATAATAATAAAGAAAAAAATAAATAAATAAATAAAAATAAAATATAAGTTTATCTATAAAGATTCATGGAAATTGATATTGGAAATGTTGTGAGGATTATAATTATAGCAGTGTGATGAACAAAACGGGAAAGTTGGATGTAAGAGTGAAAAAATGATTGATATATAACCTAGATCATGGGCAAGTGTTGATATAAAGATAATGCTTTATTAAATTGCTATGCTTTAATAATAGCCTAACTTGCCGATCAATTGAATAGTGTAAAAACAATTGTTACGGGAAAATAAGGATAAAGAGAAAACGCATAGCCTTCTAACTACAGCAGTCCAATCACACCAGATCAAGTGGTGGTACTTACTAACACTGGCAGAGGCCTAATCCTGAACAACTAGAGTGTTGAAGAAACAGAAAAAAGGATAACGATTAATTATTCGTTTTAAATGCTTTTAGATTAGAAAAAAAAAAAAAAAAGAAAATGTGTAAACAATTGCGGATTTTATCTCGGCGCACAATATATAAAGTTAACTTAGCGTTCATTCGTCACGCTATCCATCTCAAAAACTTTTTCGAGTTGCGCGTTCCGAGACGCATGCAGAGACAACTCTAAAGTGAATTTATTAAGCTAATGATTACAATTTATCTAATGTTTACATTTGTTTTTTGTTTTTTTTGTTTTTTTTTTGTTTTTTTTTTTTGTTTTTTTTTTTTTGGTTTTTTTTTTTATTCCAGTTCCCGTTTATTTAACAATGCATCATTGATCGTACTGAAGTGCAACGCCATAATTTTGAATGCATAAGATTGTATGTGCTTTAGTACGATGTTATTCCCTCTTCTCTCCCACCTCCTAGTTTAACAACATTTTCTTTTCAATCTTTAACGCTCAAACTAAATTTCAAAATTGCCAAATTACCTTAAATTTTAATAGTCTGATTGAGACACATTGAGCACATCAATTTTATCATTAAAAATTTCACCACGCACGATTTCATGCACATTTTTACGTAACAATAACCAATTAATACATATTTAACGAAAATGAGTCGGTGCACAGCTGATTTAAAATAATAAGTACAATAAAAATAAGACGTGATTGATGAAACTTACGATTTATATAATTAGTTTTGAATTTTAATGGGCATGGGGATTTCGTATGAGTCGTTAACCTTAGGAATCGAACACAAAAATATTCAATTATTTAAATTTGTGAAAAACGTCGATATTAAATCAACAGGATCAGCGTGCACTGGACAATACGATCTACAGATTTTAGATTATCGGACAAGTTTCAACTGAATGTACAAATTTGTATTTAATTAGTTTTCTATCATATGATTTTCACTTTATTATTATTATTATTATTATTATTATTATTATTATTATGATTATTATTATTTTTTTTTTTTTTATTAAAATCATATGATATGTTATTTATTAAAACAACAAAACTAAAGCGATAAAAAAATTGAAATTGAATACGCTAGAAAATAATGTGATTGGAAACTTTGAATTTAAAAATAATCGTATGAAAAATGCAGAATATTTTGTAAACAATCCACCTGGTGGTGAAATGGCGTATCAAAAAATTTTTTTTTTTTAATAATATACTACTGCATTTATCAACAATATTGATGATTTATTTAACATAATTTACAACGTTTTTTTAGAGGTGATGGGAAATGGTGAAACAATTTTCTACAGTTAGTACAGATACGCTATTGACAACTCGTCTGGTGGACTGACTGCTGGCTATTGTCGCACGTCCTGTTGTATTCTTTGTCATGCGGACGAAACGTGTGCTTTTGATCAAAGTATATCCGAGATACGCTGGCTCTCTTGTCTCTTGCTTCTCGAAAGCACGTGTCGTCGCGACGACTTTACACAACAGTCGTATACATCGCGATGATTGTGCGATGATTGTGATTAAGGAAAAATCAGATTTAAAAACACTGAAACTTAACATTACCAAATTTATCCCGGCACACTGCAACAATACGATTGTAGGAGATCTTCATTAAGATGGATGTGAATTAAGGATAAATTAAGGAATTTATATTGAATAAGAGGATAAATCAAATCTATCTGTACAACGTTAAAAGACAAATTACGTAGAAAGTTTAATAATTGATAATTATAATAAGATTAATAACAATTATGACAATAATAATAATAATAATAATAATAAGTAGAAGAAGAAGAATGATAATAATGATAATTGAAAAAGAAAAAAAATGAATAAATAACAATAGGTAACAGCGGTAATAATAAATTTTGTTAGCTGATGTATGTTCCCGTGAAATTTTAAATATTAAAAAATTTGCAAAGAAAATTAACGTTTTTAAGGTTAAAAAAATGTTTATACTGCATTTTAGTCTGTCAAATATTAATGTTATTCAGAAATGTTTTGTTTCATGCACAGCCATAACCGTGCACAAAAGTGTATTAGTTATGGAAAATGAAATGACAATGGTGACAAATATACTACGTGTGATTACGTTTAGGAATAATAACTGGATATTTTGCGCTGGCTTTAGTGAGAGTTATATATAGCATATCAATTACTATTATTATTGCACAAGAAAGGGTTAGTTGTAGGCGATACGTTTCAACAAAGTATTTTTCAGCAGCTCATGCTTTATTTTATCTTCATACAATACGTAATCGCAATAATATCGCTAAAGTTCGCTCGCGGTCTAGAAATCCTTTAGCATTTTAATTAAGGAAACGAAAATTAGATTCGATATCTTCATTTTCGCATAAGTTAAAGGCGACATACATTATCATTTATTATCTCGAGTTACAAATATAGCAAAAACACAAATAATTTTCTTGTTATAGAATCGCTAGTATAAGTTTCTATTTAATTTTCTTTTTTTTTTTTTTTTTTTTTTATTTTATTTTATTTGTATATATATATATTTTTTTTATTTTCAAACATTTTATTTAAATTTATGTGATTTAAATAATTTAACTTTTATAAAAACTTAATTTTCTCTGATTCACTACGATTTTGTCATGACAATACATTATCAAAATTTATAATTTGTTTAAACAATTTTACAATAAATAACATATTTAAATGTTAAAAATATCAAGCCTTTTAATAAAAAGTAAATATCATCGCAGATAGTATTATATCAAGTTGATTTACAATTGTTGGCTTGAGTCTTATTAATCAATAAAATAAGCATTATAGTTAATTTATATTATCTTTGAAACATTTTTATACTTTTAATGCATAGCTATATAATAAACAGCTTACATGACAATATATATTTATATATTTACTAAATAGTATCTTTCTGCTTATAGAAATTATGATTATAGTTCCAGACTCGCAAGATGTAGGAGTTTTCGGGATGTGACAACAAGAATAACATAAAACTTAGTATTATCTTAAAGATATATTGATTATATATGTACAAGTAAATATAAATGACAATATATATATATATATATATATATATATATATATATATATATATATATATTCAATCAATTTTTTCGCCATTTCAAATACATAATATTTTATGGCCTTTATTCTGACTAGAATAATAATATATATCAGTTTAATTTTACCATATTTCAAATAAATAGAAGAAATCGGCACTACACTTTGTATCCTTCTTCTACCCTGTATCCTTTATATAATTAAAACGTATTAAAAAAAGGAAGGTAAATAATAATCATACCCTCAACTGCATGGATTTTTAAAATAAAAATTATTAAATTTAATTAAAACAAAAATTTAGATTTTCACATACGCAGCACACATTAAAACAATATTGTAATGTATCCTTAAAATTCTTTAATATTATATAATTTTATTAAATATTATTTTGACACGGGTAGCTTTAGCATTGAGAGATAATATCAAATTAGCAAGTTTATGTTAATTATTTGACGTTTTAAAAGTAATATTAAAATGTTATTAATTATTTGACTTACATTAAATTCTAATGAAGCTAAAATTATACATATAATTAAGAAACATGTACTAAAACGTATCGATGCGATTCTAGAAAAAAAAAAAAAAAAAAAAAAAAAAAAAAAATTAGCTACAATAAATAAAAATAAACAATGAAGTATAATAGTGTATGATACAATATTTAAAAACTCAAATACATGTTGATAAGCAGATTTCTAACTGTTCATATTCTGACACATTACATTATTTTAATAATAGTGTAACTATATGTGAATAATTTAGCTGAATGCGAATTTCATCAACAATTTAACAAATCTATAAGATGCACAATAGCAAACGACAAAAAGCAAAATTAGATTCAAAATATTTAACCGGTCATGCAGGCGAGGGTCTTAACGTAAATGTAACAAAAGCTTGCTACTTTTATTTTTTATAAAATTTTTGTCTCGATTTTTTCAATCTTTTAATTTCGTTTAAACGATTTTATAAACAAAATATCTAAGAAATATATATTTTTTAATAAAAAGTCAGTGCATTTGTTACATTAGTCAAGTTTGGCACAGCCTCTTACACAATTAAATCACGAACTAGTACAAATTATCACTGAATTCCCGCAAAAATATTATACGTTACTCAGGATTGAGTAAAGTCTTATTAAGAATCAAATTGAAACCGAACGGTAAAAAAGCAATTGCGAATAACAACTGATCGTATTATATATACTATAATAATAAAATAACAAGACGAATTGTATAATAATAACAATTTTCACCGTGCAGTTTCGATAAATTGCCAATAAGGTATATTCAAAGTAAGAGACAGACAATTAACGAGCAGAGGCGTGCTTTTCTTACGTAATCCTAAGAAAAGGAATAAAACTTGTTATATACCATGCACTCTCTTCGTACATTGTACAATTGAAGCAACGTTATATATAATATATATATATATATATATATAGATATAGTTTCGTCTTAAACGATGTGATGGTTTTTAATTGTATATATAGGTCAATTTTGTGAGGATTGTGAGAAATGGATGAAAGTGTTTGGATGTGTACTAGTGCATTTATCGATGTAAATAAAATAGCAGCGATTAGGAGTAGAAAGGATTTGAAAATTTAAATACATTTTTAAAGTGCGCTCCGACGATAATAAATCATTACTCGTGAAAAAAAAAAAAAAAAAAAAAACAGTCCTTTGTATATAAAACATTAGAACGGACATATATAGATGAAAAAGAAAAGATGTAAATAAACAAGTAAGAATATTGCTTTTACGAAAAATAAAAAAAAAAAATTAATTTTTGAATAATAGCTATTACATTGCCTTAGTCCGTATCTTACATGAAATTTTAATTTTCTTTAATAAAATCCGTCTTTAACTTAAACTTAACTGACCCATTTTGTCAAATGTTGTAAACCAGTGCTTTGTTTATTTATCATTGCTAAAAAAACCCTCGAGCTTGTTAAATATGCGTTGTTGCTTGGGTGAAAAAAAGTTTAGGTATCCTTAACTACGCCTTTGTTCATTACTTTCCGACAATTAGTAAGCAAGTTGGATATCACTTGAGTGTACGAAAAAAGATTTTAATGAATTCCGCGGGCAACGAGAGCGTACACATGTGATGATAAATAAAATGATGCTCGTAAACTTTGTTAATGTTTAATCCTTTGGCCTCAAATTATCGCTAACTTTTTCCATAAAAAAGTATTCCTTCTCCACGCGAATATTGATCAATATAAATTATCAACTTTTTTTAGTGGTAAAAATTTTCAACACCTCTAATACATTTTAATGAACTATTGTTTTAACGAACTATTTATATTTGTTTTTGTCCTTGCGACTCAACAATAGTTTTTTTTTTTTTTTTTTTTAAATAATTTTCTCTTTATGCATGCAATTTATTTATTTAAATATGTCTATTAAACGGCTTTTAGGCACTCACCGTTGCAGTTTAATCTACTCTGGTGTAGGCCAGTGGTTATTATTTTGTTGGTGTATATGTGTGCATTATACGTTACAAGAAATAATTCAATGAATAAATCTGTACATGTATACATACATAAACACACACACACACACACACACACACACACACATACATACAAATACACACACATATATATATATGCATACGTATGTATAAATTTATATTTTAGATATTTGTAGTAATTTTCTAAAAGCAAACATGTAAAAAAATATTTTTAACTCATTTAAAAGTTGTTTATGTGTTAAAAAATTGAATAAAAAGCACGTTTAATTTAGAAATTTCTGAGAATATTTTGGAAGCAAAGTCCATTGGGATTCATATCTACGGACTAATTGATCTTTAAAGCCTCTCTATTACTTTATAGAACAAGTTGGAAAATGTGAATAATAATAAAAGTTATCCATCTAATGTCTAACTTTTGGACTTTCGCGAGCGCAGAACCGAGAGCGGATTCAAACGACGCCGTGGCGTATTTTCGTTAGAGGAGGAGCTGCCAATTTTAAGCTTTGGAGACTTTTGCGACTTTTGTAATATTAAATCTTTTGGGGTCTGCGTTTTTATAGATTTCATGTTACTCGTTGTAGCACTAGAGGCCGCCGTTATAGAGGTGGATGCGGTTGCAGTTGTGATATCGGTAGTGATAGTGGTGGTGTGAGATTGGGAGTAGGCTTGGTTTTTGGGGCTTACTTGTACCTCGCAGGGAGGTGGTGCGCTCCTATATGATGGTACTATCTTGAACGTTACTGATCCACGAGCTTCGCGCTGTAACACACACAAAATTTATTCTTTTAATCCTCTTTCAAGCATATTCAATACATTCGGCAATGATTTTCGTCTCTCTTTCTTTTTACGTTCAATACTTTCAAGATCAATAACTATTCAAAATTGGATCATGTACCTCTTATGTAAATTTTGAGCGCGTCTTTACTTTTTTTATTGACACTTTTTTTTTTTTTTTTTTTTTTTTTTTTTTTATATTTTTATTTTATTTTATTGATTACAATATTAATATATACAATATTAAGATCAATTGAACAATTATAAAAATCAAATTTTTTATAATTTATTATTTTACTTCTTATTTTATTTGTATTTTTATATGAAAATATAGTTTGATGATATAAAATAACTAGTTGTTTATGAATCGTGCTTTGAAAATATTAAAATTTAGTGAAAAATAGCGAGGTAAGCATTCGTTATGAAGATAATAGATGAAAAATTCGTATGATCAAACGCTAAATATAGAAAAAAAATTGTCTGCATTTGTCATCGTGCTGCTTAATAGAAATAATAATAATAATAATAATAATAAAAATAATTGATAATAACGATTTACTTACAAGAATCTTCTGCAAGGCATTCACTGATTGATTAGCTACCGCAATCCCGTTGATTTCTCTAATTTCATCGCCGACGTGTAGCGTAGCTTGTCTATGAATCATTCCACCGTGCATTATTCTCGCAACGATACATTTGCCGTCTTCGTTCATTTTAAGCGTTATCCCCTATAATTTTTTTTGTTTTCGCTATTAATAACAAGTCTTATATTATGTAAAAAAATTTTTTCATCATAATAATCTCTATTCAATAATTCGGATACGTCGGCGATGTAAAATATCAAGCCGATTTCGTTGTCTTTATTAAGGATCGCATTATTAACGTTTCAAAACTCTCTAATGATCGTAAATGTTTGTAATAGCTTTTATATCATTACACGTACATAATGATAAAAGTAAAAAGTATAAAATATTTTACATTATTTATTACTCACCATGGGCTCATCCGTATTCTTTTGAAATTGGACGAGCCTAACTCTCGTTACATTTTCGAGCTCAAGGTCGCCATTTTGACCCTCAAGATCGTCTCCTCCATTGAGGAAGGGAAATATTGGCGGCGGTGTAGCTCTTTTTGCATCTTCTCCGTATACTTCTTGTCCCGTAACATCTTGCGCTTGAAGTAAAGCCTAAAATGTACAAAATAAGATATTCGTATTTTGCCCGTTATATTAAGGATGTTAAGTAAAATAAAAAGCTATTTATATTATCGTATTATTTGAATAGAATATAAAATAGATTAAAACATCTACGATTAATTTATATCTTATAATAATTTTATTATTAAGAACTATATAAGGCATTTGAGCCTTATTATTTTGCTTATGTACATCACGATAAATTTAAAGAGTATTTTTTTGAAATGCAATTAATTTATTACCTGCAGATTATTCTTTAATATTTTTGTTTCGATAATCTTTTTCTCCAATAATTTCCAATTTATAAGCAGATATTAAAAAGAGAAAAAAAAAAAAAAAAAAAAATTCCAACGTAAAACAAACACAATGCAAGAAAAGTGATTTTCATACTATTAAGACTTTTAACATCTACTTTATAAGCTCGAAATAGTAATATCATTTTTAATATCCATTTTCAATATTCTTAACTGTAACGACCTGCTATATAGCATAAGAAATTATCGTTGGAATTTTCGCAACACAAACGGTTGTTTTTATATCTGTTACTAAGCAATTTATTTTTATTTATATTAGTAAAATCGTTACGAGATTTTCGTTTATTTACGAATTCTCATTTATTTATTTTAATATATTTTTTATGCAAAATAATAAAATTTTTTCCTATTTTTAATTTTAATAAATTATAATTTATATAAATGTAAAATAAATGCTTATATTTATATTAGTAAATAATTAATAATGATTTATCAACATAAGCTTTGGAAAATTTTAATTTTATAAAATGTGTTAAAAAAAAATGTTGAATCGATCTTTGGTATGAGTTAAAGCATCGCAGTAAAAAGATAAGAAGATTGCCTTCTTCCATCGGCAAAGGAGCTTATAAAAAAGAAGAAAAGACTTGGAGATACATGACGTTCGATACCTTATGACACGTTTTGCACTTGTTATTATAGTATATAAAGAGTACTATTGTTTTTTAACGATAAATTTAACATAAATTAAGTATTTGAATTGCTCAGCGAAAATGTTAGGTGTTGCTTTTACAAATAATATTATTTCATTGACATATTAATATGTTAAAAGGATTTCTCTAAAATAAAATTTTTCTTTAAATAATATAGTATAAAGGTAGTGCAAGATAATTGAAGGCACAAAGCGAAAGATAACGCAGTTTAGGAGCTAGAATGTTTTAAAAAAATAGTGCTGAGTTAACATGGATTTTTTTATCCTTTTTTTAAAAATCAAGCTTACATTAGCTCAAATCTTTGCTAAATTAAATAATTATTTAATTTGTGGACTTATCGTTGAGAAAAATAAAAATTTTCGATGAATATTATTGATGTGCTAATTCGGAGTATGAATTAGCGAACTCTTAGTAATTATCTTTTTTTTTTTTTTTTTTTTTGTGAAAGTGACAATGATATAAATTCATTTTCTAAGAAGAAAAATTACTCGGATACTTTTGTTTTTTATATAAAATGAACGAAACGTTGTTTTTTATTTAAAAAAATAGAGAAAAGAAATGAATTTTATTATGAGCTTCTTGAGAAAAGCGGATCGATTTGACAGAGGTTAAATTCAACGATCTTGACACAAATGCAAATGTTGCGAAAGAGATTTTAAATCCATCCAATAGTTTACGTCAGGTATCAAGTTTGTTATCCTATCGGATCAAATTATTTTCTTTAGAGAAAAAAGGAAAAAGAGATAAGTAATTAAAAACTGTCTATTATTAACTGTAACAGCATAATTTGCTTCGACATTTTCTAAAGTTTCAATCGAGCATACATTAACATTATAAATTCCGTTATCTTGAGTGCTGATTATTAAAAAAATAAGGACGTTTTACCGGTTATATTTGATAAAATTATACAATTGATTTATTAAAGCACTTTGCATCCGATACGTGGCAATTGCCGTTTCTCCGTATGATAAAATAAAATTATACACCGGGAATAAATAGATTTAAACAATATTAAAAGAGTTCTACTTTACGTAAAAAAAAAATTATCTTTGTAGATTATATTCAATGCAATGAGGCGATCAGCGATATCGATATCAATACTGGCCTTTTATGTACGTAAAAATGACTAAAAATTCATGAGCCGAGCTCTACCAGTGTACGAGTATATCGATAAGAAAAATCTCCGATATGCGTTCGATTGAATGCGAAAAAATCATCATTCAGAGTTTACGTTGTACATAATATATAGTAGAGCATCATGCCAATAAATCAGGCCAAATATAAGTCACGCCCGCGTCTCGTGGTTGGTTTGAGGCAAACCGAAAAGCCTCGTTACACTTATCAAACGTTTTTTCATTTTTTTTGCCTCTTTATACATTATAGTATATCATCTTCCATGGCGATTACAAAAAAATGAAGCCTCTATTCGACTTTTGCTTTCGCGACGCGTACGCACCACAACGCCACCATTCTTGAGTAAAATAGTTTCATAATAAATAATATGGCGACTGAATAATAAAAAGAATAAAAAAAAAAAAATAAAATTGACAATCGGAAAAAAATAAGAAAAAAAAAAATATATGAATATATAAACACGACAATATACGCTAACAGTTTGTTTTGGTGAAGTGTACTAGGCACAGAGACATCACTCGTTCCAGTTGACAACTCTTTGAAACTGCTGGATGAACAATACCCTCTAAAAGTCTATATGGAAACGCGGCCTACATACTGTTTACGCATCATTTCGACCTGAACGATTTTTCCTCGATCTTTTTTACTTTTTCTTTTCTTTTGTTTTATTCAAAATTTTTGATTATTGCATTCCTAAGCATAACTCACCATTCACTTCATCATTCGTATTTCTTTGCAATTTCGTATTTTATGTAAATCTAATAAAAATCACTTGATTATATACAAAAAATATATTTTTTCTCGCAAATGTACAAACAAATAACAATGTAATTGTTAAAAAGGATTGTAAATAATGACTTGAAGAATTTCAAACTAACTTAAAAAAAATTATAAAAATTTTACTTGCGTATTATAAAATTATTCATATAATATTTTAAATTTAATTTAAATATGAATAATTTAATGAAAATAAACGTTTACGCTGTAGTAATTTAAATGCAAATAAGATCAATCTTATCGTAAAAGATATTAATAATTAATGAAACTTATGATGTATCTTACGTAATTAATTAATAACTTTTAAAAACAAGCATAAATTTCGATTTAAGAATAAATAACATTCATCTTATTAAAAATAAAGATAAAACTGTGAAATGTTTTGTAAGTCTTAAAAACTTAATGTTACTCGAGTTTTAGCGAAAATATTTTGTTTTTTTTAATCCATTTAGATGGATAATTATTTTTCTGAAAATTAAGTTATTTTTTTTTAACAAAAATTTATTAAGAGAGGTTTAAATATCAGAAGGGAAAAGTACATTAAAAAATATTTAATAAATGTGGGGGTAGGGGCCAGGGGGGCCAGGGGAGCCGTATCATATACAGCACAGTAGGACTAAATGCATGTAAAAGCGCAGAATTTTTCAAAAAAATATTTTCACAAAGTTAATGTACCGCTTAGGATACGGTAGGTCTATAAATGGGTTACTGTGATCAAAATCGAATATCGTGCTTTCATTCGGGAAGAAGCTTAAAAGCTTGAAAATGTCACGAAACTCTCATTTTCTAACATCAGAGCTGCTAATGATTAGAAGTAAGAAGTTATTGAACTACATTTTATCGACGCACGACATTTTAAAGAATAATTGATTCTTAAAAACTTTTGCTATTTACATGAAAATTGCATTAATCTTATTAACTTTCCTTGAATATTTAATCAATATTCATGTAATCGATAAAGTAAATGTAAATTTAAAAATAAATTTAAAATTTATTTTTGTTATTTAATTAAATATTTTTAATTCTCGATTAAAATTTCGATATAATATTTTTAAAGAAAGTTGACAATTTTAAAATTATTTAATATAAAGTTTTCTATTGTAAGAAATAAAAATATGAAAAATATGAAATATTTCAGTAAACTTTGGGCTAAAAATTTGTTGCTCGAAGTTAAAAATATTTTTTTTAAACGTGCGCGAAATATGAATCGTTTTCAATCTCCAGATTTTTCCTTTAGAGCTGAAGATCAATTTAATTAAACAAATGGTAATTTTGAATAAATTATATGTAAATATATAAATAATTATTATTTATTTATTTAAATATTTTTTTAAGTTGTACTAAAATCTTTTTAAAATTACAAATATAAAGATGTCTGCGAGTGCTGAGTGAGTAAGCAACATACTACACATTTTTACATTTTTATTTTTTCTTCTACCTTGACAGGAATATGATATTTTAACATTAAATCCAGATAAGTGCATATTTTATTTTTTTATTCAAAAGCATTGTATTTCTTTCTTTTAATAAATTTTTAATCGATTTTAATAAAAATTATGTATTATAGTAATTTCAATTTACATGATTTCATAGTGCTATTAGTATTTTTAGTTTGAGGCTGTAATATTAATACTCTGTAATACATTAAAAAAGTATTTTAATTTTTGAAAATGACAGCTTTTTCTAACAATTATAAGATAGTAACGGCTTTTTTTTTACTCGAATCTGCGTTTTACGCTAAAATAATGTTAGCACTGAATTTATAAATATTATATTTATAATACTAAATTATACCTTTACCTATTTAATTAATTCATCGTATCTAATATAAAAGAAAAAAATTAAGTATATAATTTTTTTCCTTTTCATAAAAATGGATATACGTAAAAAAAAAAAAAAATTGTTTTAAAATTTTCAAGTTTCTATATTTTGTAAATCTACCATCTATTTGCTAGTGAGATACGTGTTTTTTTGCGACATGAAAATAAGTCTGGTGGTCTGCGACAGCTGAAAGATAAATACCGTACCAGTGGAGTGATAAAGCAAAAATAGGGCGATTTTCTGCATCATTTGCAGTATATACAAATCGTTTAGCTAAAAACTTAATCTATCAAGTAATTGAATTTACTTTAAAGTTAAATTGTAGCTGTTAAATATTAAATAATGTTAAAATTGATAATATGTAGTTGTGTATAACTCGAATTTATACTTGCATTTTTACAAAGTAGAAAATGATTATTTTCCCAATACGCTTTTACATGGAACTTTTACTTCAGTATTGTAAAAAATAAAATGGAAAGTTTTTTTTATTTATTCACATACTTTGAACTGTTCTAATATTACGTTCTGAAGGTCATCGTAGAAGGTTATCGTATGTAGCATTTTTTTTGTTTAAACTATGACTATTAACAGAGTTATGTTTTTTTTTGAAAATTAATTTATGTAGAATAAGACACGATATAAATATGTATATTGAAATTGATTGCAATTTTTAACAAATTTCTTTCCATTCAAATGTAAAGATTATGTGTTTCAAAAAAGTCGATAAAAGATACGAAGAATCAAACGAATTTTTATTTGCGAAAAAACTCGTTACGAACAAGTCGTCCTTGCGGTCAGTCTTTAAATGTTTTGTTTCTTGATCTGTGAGATAGCTTGTTTCGTAATTGTTTGCTAACTGTTCAATTTGAAAACCGCATTTCATCTAACCTAGATTTATATAGTATCCGGTGAAAATACACGCCGACCGGCTGATCCATTGAATGGCTATAGAATACCATATGTATATCGTTGATATGGGAATAGTTGGGTCCAAAGGTGATGTTATACATATTATGCATTCCGTCACTACAGCATAGTTATTAATTTGTTAATTACTTTCAACGTAAAGCGATTGTCGTTTGACAAAGTCTCTTCGGTATTAATTGATAATAAAAATGTAACGTGATCATAATCAGTGGCAAAGTTTTAACTTTCGATTCATAATTTATTTTCTCGTATGTTTTATCGCTGTTTCACTATAGTTTGTAATTAATACCATACCTTCGCTGTAATATATCTTTACTACGTCACGTTTATACACATGTGTATAAGCCAGACAATGGTTTAGTTAACATGAATGTCTTGTAGTGAACGTGAATGTCTTGAGACTTTAGTTAACAATTAATCAAGAACAACGATGCGTATAGCAACTTAATCCATATCCTTATATTATCTGTAATGGATCATACTTTGAACGTCTCTTGAGAATTGCATACGGCTCCTTTGAGATGGGATTACACTTTGACTCAATGATTTTGTAAAAAGCTCACATTTTTAATATGAAAAAAGAATTCGTGTACTGTTTGTACGCATTCTCAACCCTTGAGATCTTTGTTTTACTCATGCAAAGGGCTTTGTAAATTTTTCAACGAGATGGAATAAAATTTTTGACATTGAAGGAAATAAAACGTAATATTTTCTAATCATTCTTGAATCTTTATTTGTTCGCAACAAATGGTACGTATGAAATATACGCGCCTGTTTCAACTCTCGCGTTTATTGTAACATAGAAAAGGGCATTTCAGATCGGATTAATTAACGCATTTACGTTAAGCTTTTGTTACTTAAGGGATTCGATAAGTGAAACAGTGTTTATTAATTAATAAATCAAATATAATAAGCTCGAAATAAAAAAAAAAAGTAAGAATAATTCAAAAGGAAATAATAAAATATTGATTTTGTGCAAAATGGGCAAAAAATAAATTAAATTTTGGAGGCAAAACGCTTAATTGCTTCTTTTGTATTATTCACATCGAAATAAAACGAATCCATTCGAATGGCGAACTCTTTGATATTGCAATGCATCAAAATAGGTCAGTCGACTCAGCTCTTGTAAAACACAAAGAGGCAAACTTGTCTATATAACGACGACGTGATTTCTGCTGCAATGCTCTCATGTTTGTGCACAAGACACGCGCAGCGGCATATGCCGGCAGCCGTGTACACGAGTATGTTTGCCGCTTGAAAAAAGCTCCGCTGCATCAAAGCCGGACGCTCTCGCGTATATGAATATATAAAACTCGCCGGCGAATCTTTCGCGAATCGAGATGAGGGCGCAAGAAATCTTATGCACGATACACCTTCCGCTGCACTTCCTAATCATCCTACTCATCCGAGTAACTCATCCGTGCCTCGGTCTATTGGTTATCCCTCTTACGCTACGACGTCATTTGTTTGAGCAGATCGAAAAGTAAAACCAACGACTTTGGAATGAGTTTCTGATGCGTCGCGCCAAGAACCTCTTTGCTTTCGAGGACTGGCAATATTTTTGAAAAATGTTTAGCTGCTAAAAAATATAACATTTAAAATTATGTGCTTTTTAATGACTCTAGCTGTTTATCATTTTTTGTGCTTTTCATTATTGTGCTTTTTTTACTTAACTGTCCCTTTGCCATGTATAAAAACGTACAATAATATTATTGTGTGTGTCTAGTTATTGTACTTAATGCTCTCAATTTATATTTTGATGCTTATTTTTTAAAATTTTGACGTGATTTTAAAACGAAATAAATTTTTTCGAGCACATGTATATATATATATATATATATATATATATATATATATGTCTTGAATATTCAAAGAAATAAAAATCTTTAGAAATGTACTCCAAAGGGTAAGCTTTTATTCTTAAAAAGCGTGTAAATAAAAATCTTTACCTTGAAAGCAGAAGTATATATTACTTTCTCAAATTTAGAACCACTTATAAAAAGGCTTTTTTAATTTCAAGATTTTAATTCTAAGAATTATAAAATAAAAATAAAATTACTGTTATTTGTATTGAAAAAATTACTTAAATAATTTTAATTTAAACAAAAAATAAAAAATCATTAATTAATCGTACATTTATTTAAATAAAAAAATAAAGCGACTTGATTGTTTGATCAGTCGCTACTTATCGTATGCTAATTAAACATTAAAATTACGTCACACATGTCATAGCTTTTTACAGGAATATATACATTTATTTTAAATGAATCGCTAAAATTTCGTTAAAATTTATATATTGTAAGGGGAGATTATGGAATGAAAAATGTCAGTTAACCAGTTATAAATATTAAATGCTGGAGGGAAATCAGGAACACGCGCGATAGCTTTACCTTGATACAGGATTTTTCGAAGCATTCGATCGGACGAACAGAGCGCATATCGAAGTCCGCTTTAAGTATTATACATAGCGTAAAATATATTTGAGGATACAAAGTTAACCATTTTCTCGCATTAGCCGGAGATTTTCGAGCAGGCTGAATCGATAATCGAAGGGGAAGCCCGGTTTGTGCTACTATCCGTGCATCCTGAACCGAGGGCCAGCGCGTCGTCGTGTGGGCTGAATGTTCAAAGCGGATGGAATAATTGGAAAGAAAGGAAGTAAAAAGAAAAAGAGGAAAATAAAACAAAAAATAAATAAATAAATAAATAAATAAAAATAAATAAAAAAATAAAAAAAAAAAAAAACAAATAAAAAACATTGGACGCCGTTGCGGAGCGGCATCTCCTCCTCCTCTTCCTCCTCTCGGGGGAGAGAGGGGGGGGAGGCACTGCGGCGCGACCCGTGCGCGCGCTCCGCCGAATTCAGGGCATGCACGGACGTAGCGTCGGGTCGCGCGCGGTGTTCGTCGTCGACGCCGCCGCCGCCGCCGCCGCCGCCGCCAGATACGGAATTTATTTCCAGGTCTTTTCGTACCTTGTGTTTTTTCTATATCTTCGCTTGAGCTCGAATTTGGAGCAAAACTTGATCTGGTCAATAAGCGTCTTAATCGCCGACCTTGTTGTCCGTTAAATACACTCGGATAATATGTAGATAAAGCGAAACGCCCCAATGTTTCGTATACGCTACTATTTCTTACGTTATGTCCTATAAATTTTCTCTTAATTTTCTTCGCTGCATTCATGTTTCATTACCTTTTTCCTTGATAATAACCTGCGTTAATTAAAACCTTTCAAAATGTTTCAAACTGAATTGTTATGAGTTTGCAGAGCATATAACTTTGACATTTTTATTGATAGTAGTTGAACGCGTTCAAAATTGTATTTATGCCGGCGTTGAGTGACTTAATTTTAATTAAAATAATTACATTAAAAGAGGAGAATATTTACAGTTGAATTAATATTTAAAATAATAACATAATATTTAAATTAATAATTCTTTCATTTGCTTCATATATTTTTTGAATAAAACACGTTGTGATGAGTAATTTGAAACCGCATAAAAAATTTGCTTTTCGTATAATATATCGAATAATATATTTTATAAACGATGGTATGTTTTTCAAACAAAATTGAGATTTCATAAAAAACATCGTTTCGATTTATTTTTCGAATAATACATTTTAAGGATCTGTAAACAAAAACACGATCGTTATCAATGAAAACAAAATAAATATTAAAAAATATAAAGTATAATTTAAATTTTCATAAATTTTTCTCGTATTTACACTTATCGCGTTATATAGATTGTGTTGGCTTTACCTATGCAATACTAACTAACTTATTCGCATTTAACAGAGCAAAATTGTGCACGTCGTTCATTAAGACTTTTGCGTAGCTATTGTACTTGCATCCATGTCATCGTTGTCTTTTTGCGCATGCGCGACGTTTCCGTTTGTAGTCGAGCTAAACCGGAAATCGCAAAATTGAAAGAAAATACTGGAAATAATAGAAGGAAACCGTGATAAAAAAAAAAAAAAAATCAAAATGAAACAAGTACAGTTGCACCTTTTCAAAGAATAATAAACTAAATTCACTTTTAAATGAATAAAACAGTGAGATTTTATTTAAATTGCGAAAAAAAACTTAATTATAATTTATAAGTAGAAGGTTTCTTTTTTTCAAAATCACGATTCTAATTAAATGTATCCGTGAAGTATGTTCAACTTTATTACTAGCTACCTGACATATCATTTTTTTTTTTTTATTTTTTTTATAACATAAAGTACATAGCTTTAATGTATACTTTCATTGCGCAAAATTTCATTTTTATAAAAATGATGAAATTTAAAATCATATGCGTGAAAAGATAAAATTTTCTGTAATATCCATTTTTGTAAATTTACTAGTTTATTTTAATTTCGAATTATGCTGTTGCACAATGCTTTACA
Source organism: Chalcis sispes (assembly GCA_949987625.1). NCBI lineage: Eukaryota > Metazoa > Arthropoda > Insecta > Hymenoptera > Chalcididae > Chalcis > Chalcis sispes. The sequence continues at coordinate 78,113,322 of OX465095.1, read as the reverse complement.
TTCCCAACGGTATATTATTTTTAATACGTCACAATTTTCGTTTTAACCTCTATTTAAATATTGTATGAGCATAATTATTATTCGGCAAAAACACCAAAAGCATAAACCTACACGTTATCAGAAAATGAGCAATGTGTAAATGGAAATGAAACGTGTCTGATCAAACTTGGATGTCATCTACTGGAATTTTAAACTACCCGTAAAGTTTCGTATTGTTGTATAACTTGGATAAAAGATGCAATTAATATTGAACAACACACGATAACAGTTGTAAAATTGTGAAATAGCTAATAATATAAATGTTTAATTATGTTTTATTATTATTGCGTATAAACATTGAAATTTTCGACGTAAAGAAATTTAATTAGTTATTTATAATATTAAACATATATTTTCTTTACATATGTAATTATTACGATGTATTTCAATTTTTTATAATTTTCATTCGTTGAGAATTTTAAATAATTAAAGATAAATATAGTTAATAAGCAGTTTACAATGTGATAATACTATAGGCAACTTTTTATATCTTTTATTTATTTACATACCAAGCTTTACGATGTTTACTTACATAATGAGTAGCATTATCGCAACGGTGTTTTTAGATTGGAAAATACGGTTTAAAGATAGGTTAAAAAATTCATATTAAAGGTAAATAGTTTATTATAAGGATAAAACTGAAGGATTATGTCGTAAACAAAAGCGTAAAAAAACACCGCTCGCTGTTTTCGTATTCGCAGAGTATTAAAAGTTCAAGGCTTGGAGAAAGAAATTTTAATGATAACATTTTTTACCAGAGTCTAGTATCATGGCTTGAAAAGCCGCTCTAATTTGCTCGGTTCTTCCTTTTTCGAAGATGCTCTTCAACGCGATAATATGTCAGAATCGAGTACGCGGAATAATTTTACGAAAGCCGCCCGTCCATTAATTAAGAACTAATGCCAAACATGGAGTTGCGTTCATCGGCGTGTTTATATTCGTTGGACTATTCCGAGTGCTCGCGTCATTTTCGACGAAAGCAAGAGTATATAATACGTAATGTCGCTGTACTTGCCAAGCGTACTGCTGAAGCGAAGTGGATGAGCGAAGTAGGTCGTCGTTCCCCGTTCTAAAAGAGCAAATAAGTTGGAATGTTATGTCTGAACGGAGGGACTGAGGGGGAGAGAGAAAGGGATAAATAACAACACTTTTGCTCGCTTTACGTATCGAGTAACACACTTATAGCATTGCCGATAGTTAGCCAACATGTGGCGTTTGCCATTTTTTACACAATTATTCAGTTTTTTAATTGAAAATCTCCTCGCGAGGAAAAAGCTGCGAGTTGTTTTCCATATTTTCAGTTAAAAAGAGTCGACTTTTAGCTCGAAACGCTTCTCCCGTGGCAATTCATATTTGGATGAGCTTGGAAGATTTTTCTGAAATTGTCTCATTTTTATCACGACGAACCAAGAAGAAACAGTGATAGGACTTGAACGGTAGATAAGATCCCCTCCTGGACATACTAGGTCAGTCGATTCTCAGTTGCAGCACATTTTGGCTGCGTTCCAATCATTTTCTTTTATACGTGGAATAAACGTCGGAATTGAGAGCACCTTTGCATTCGTTGATATTTTTGCGATAGTTATTTCAATGCTAACGACGCAAGTTATCAACTGTCATAAATTAATTACTCCCTTTACGTTGCGTTTAAAAATTCAAGGGAACGTTTATTTTACAAGTCGTGGCTCGCAGCAAGAGTTTAATTTTTCAGAGTGGTTTTAACCAGCGACGTTAAGCTCGGAGTGATGATTTAAAATACGTAAATGAAAAATATTTTATTTGGGGAAAGCTTAATTTAAAAATCGGTACAGCAAAACGTTAAATTTATATACGAGTAAAATAAACAGACAACGGCTTATGCCAGCATCATTTAATTAATGCGTAAGATATTAATACACTAGGTGTAATAAAACTTTGACGCGATAAAAAATATCGATTTTAGCTTCGCTGAAATATCACAATTTTATAATCTCGTCGGAAAAATCTGGTTCTCGAAGATAGGGAAGCGTTATCATTCGCCGAAATAATCCGCGTCGGAGGAGAGAACGCGAAACGGCAAAGGAAATACGCAAAGAGGCGAAAGGAGAGCGTCGCTGCGACGAGACAATTTTTTTCTTTCAACGACGGCACGCCAGGTCTCGTACCCCGCTCGCGCGACTTTCATCCGCACGCGCAGCCGGGAGGGCGCGCGAGACGACGTACGGAAGAAAAAACGATACACGCCGGAAGCAGTCTCATACGAGGAGCCAGCAGCAGCAGCGTATGAGGCCGTCGGGGACGGACAGAGAGAATAGGAGAGTCGCCCGGGCTGTAAGAGCTCGCAAAGGAGCAGAGAGAAGAAAGTCAGCCGGAGGAAAGTAGGAAGGACGCGGGTTGCGCAGGCCGGACGGAAAAGGACGAGGAGCGGCGGCAGCTATCCGGACGGGGGGAGGGGCGAGAGCAGAGGGAAAGGAGGAAGAGCAGCTCGGTGATGTGTTGGGAGCCTATGAGCCGAGGGCTTAAAGATGGCAGCCCTGCCTTTTCCACGCGTTCGCGCGTACGAGCGCCTGCAACCTCTCGATGCTCAGACTAAAATTGCCGGGAGACATTATGGATACGCTCACATATATACGCATACAGATGAGGGCGCGTTCCGTTGGCTCTGCGTGTAAGTGTCTACGTACATGTACAGTCGTAAGTATGAGACTCGTTGCGGTGCTGGTTTCTCTTTGCCTTGAGATATAACCGGCATAAAAATCCGATTTTATCCGAGTTCTGCAAAGGAGAGAGAAATACCGAGTAGAATTGTATGTATGTCGCCGCCGTTTGAAGGGGTAGAAGGAAAGAGTGGAAAGCAAGGAGAGAGATAGGGAAAGGTTAAAATGAGCGGAGCGGAAGAGTGAGCCCATACACAAGACTATGCGTGATTTTTCAGACTAGAAAAAAAAAAGAAAAGGGTGTGTGCGTGTGAGAGAGAGAGAGATAGGGAGAGAAAGAAAGAAAGAGAAAAAGAGAAAGAGTGAAGCTTGGAAAAACTAAGTACGCAGAAACCCTGCGTAATTGTCGAAGTTGAAGATGGTGGTACGAGCTGAGCGGTCTTCTTCAACGCTGCTTCGCGACTCTGTTTTTGTGATCTCGTTTTCACAGTGCTCGCCCTTTTTTCAGTTGCGTAGTCTTTCATCCAAAAGTAATGACTAAAGTTGGTGAATAACACTAGTTTTCGTGTCTCTCTGTATGTCTGCCTCTGCTTCTCTCTCTCTCTCTCTCTCTCTCTCTCTCTTTCTAGAGACATATAAAGAGAGAGAATATGCGAGAGCACGGAAAAAGGAAAACAGCTAAGCAAAGATGGAAAGCAAATAAAGAGAGAGAGAGAGAGAGAGAGAGAGAGAGAGGATTCTATAAAATACATTTTCTCGTTCCCGTCGGAGACACAAGCCCCCATGAAGACACGAGCTTGGCGAAGGTCCAAACAATTCAAAACGATTGAAGTACGACGGTATATACAATGGCAAACGGGATAGAAAGCGAGAGAGAAAGAGAGAGAGAGAGAGAGAGAGAAAGAGAGAGATATGGGGAGCAGTAAAGCTCGGAGCGAGTTTCACAGACTGTAGTACGCGGTTTGGGGGAAGGCAGTAGTCGCGGTGTCGGAACGTTCATCGACTAAATGCGTGTCCATGCGAGTATCTGCCCATGCATACGAAGAAGCGTAATGGCGCAGCGTCACGGCTCACCGATTCACTGGAATTAATCGTACTCCCGGCAAAGGCTAGGGAGTTAGCGAGCGCTTCAATAATAAATGATTAAAATAAACGATTGAGGTGTCGGAAGCAGTCGAGTCTTAATGCATCAAAATCCAGAGTCACTGCGGCGGAGCTAGAGCCGATAGAGAGACCGGGATCGTATAACAACGAAGGGAAGCTTGAGAACTTACAGCGCGTTACCCTAGTCGTTATCACACTCCAGCTAGCGTGTGGTAAATTATAGGCAACGCCCAAAGCCACGTATGCAGCATCAGCCGAATACGGATTACATCTGCTTCTATTAACCTCCCCCGCATTATTGTTCAACAATATTGCGGGCACGTTTTGATACAGCTTTTTACTTACATTTAGTTGTCCGTACGGTCAACTGCAAACGATATTCTTATACCGAGTTTTTATTCGCGTTTTTTCCAGCGTGCATTTCGTCTCATGTTTCATGATGTATTTGATTTGAATTTTATTTAATTTTTAAAAATAAAGAGTTTTGAAATTTTCTTGAAACAATAAATTGAAAATTCTAATTAATATCAACTTGTTATTAAAATTTTTAATATTTCAAAATACTGTTTTTTTTTTTTTAAATCGTCTTTTTATATAAATTTTTAATTTCCATTTTTTTTTTTTTTAATTTTTATAGATTTAATAGTATAATTTTAAATGATAGAGGACCTATAATGACCGAATATGAGGCCTTTTTATTTTTCAAGTACGCAAAATAGGTCAATGAATTTTGTGACTTAATTTTTATCAAACATGCATTGCAGTACCAGTAATTAATCTATAAATTAATCTATAAAGTAATTATTAAAATGTGGTATTACAAAGCACGGTAAAATTAACGTTAATAGATAATAAAAAGTCATTAACTGCACAATTAACTAAATGAAAAAATAATTAAATCCTTCAAACATAAAAAAGCTGACTGTACGAATATTGATAATGATAATCCAAATTTCAAATTCGAACAAAATAATTTCTTCATTTATCAATAATTATATTATCCGATCTGGCTTTATATAATATTAAAGGTTGCATTTTCCTAACGAATTTAAGCCTAGAAAAATTTGAATTCGAATATTGAATTGACTCTATCAATCAGCATTTTTATGAAAACAGAAAATATTATCGGTAGTTTTAGCGATCAATAAAATCAGAATTTATCTCGGATGAATATCTACGCTAGTCTTGTCATAAACCATATTTTCATATATTCTTAATCAATTTTATGACGATTAAACGAACTTCTTACAAAACTAAAATATAAAATAAAATACAAAACTAAATTTAAAATAAAATTGAAAGTACCTTGCTTTTTCTATTTATTTTGATAAAAAAAAAAAAAAATAAAATAAAATAAAATAAAAATTGATTTAAAAAATAAATATACTTTAATATAGTATTAATAAACCGATACCAAAGATAACCAAAAGTTTACCGATGGATGAAAATTTTAATTTTATCACGTGTTTGACCATAAAAGCAATATTTTTAATAAATTTTCTTATTTTCTTTAAAAAGCAGACTCGGCAAAACAATTCCATATTCAGATTCAAATTAAAGGATATGCAATATAACAAATAGCATTTACTATTATAACTTTAGGAAGAAAGTGCCTTAATAATTTTAAAATCTAAAAATGTATCAGCATTGCAGAAGATAAAATATAAATACATTTTTCACTTTCAAATAGATTTAGAAATTAGTCAAATATTTACATCTTTATCGGAGAAAATAGAGTTAAAACGCTTTAATCAAAACACGCGAGTAATTATATTTAAATATATAAAAAATTACTTTAGAAAAACCCCGCTAGACAGGAATGACAGGAAGACATTAAACAAAAAAAAATATATACATACATAAGAACTAAAAATTTATTTATTTATTAAAAATAATTTAAAATTAGAATAAAATAAAAATAAAAATAATATTAAATTAAATTTATGTAAAATATAGTATATTACATTTTTTATTTAATATGCGAAATTTATTACTATTATAATTGTAATTCGGGTTAATTAATGTAAATACTAAAAGTCTAGCAAAAGGAGATGGTCGATATATGTATGTAAAAGAACTAGTATGTAATACCCAGTCCATTTCTGGGCCAATAGGCCGAAATAAAAAAATATTATTATTATTATTATTATATATATATATAAATTACTTTATATTTATTTCCCAACATATTTTCTAGTTAAATTTCAAAATATTATTTGCATAAATTTGTTTTATTTATATTTTTTGTTTAAATAGTTGGGGCAGATTTTTACATTTTCATTTAAAATATATATTTGAAAATTATTCATGATTTTTAAAGAAGATTAACTATCAATATTTTATACATATTAATTATTTATTTTTCATTTTTATTATAACAGAAAAAAAAAGAAAAAAGAAAACTATAATATCAATTCGATTTCATTATTAATTCAATAATAAAAAATGATATACATGCAATGTTAAACCAAATAAATGTTTTGTTATTATTACATTTTTAATTAAAAATTTAACGTGAAAATAATTGTTAGTAAAATATTACCTGTTATTAAATGCCATTTCAGTTAAGATAAAATGAGAAATAAACTTTTAAGAGGTGTTACCTTGATATTTGAAAATGAGAAAGTAATCGTGCTCTTCAGGGGGGGGGGGGGGCAGAATTCGTTCGATTTCCCAATTTCGGACACCGACGATTAATCGGAGGCAGACTCAACGATATTACACGAAAGAAGCCGGTCCCGAAAGCTACTTTCCTTTCCTTAAATTGCAGCAGCAGCATGAAGGTGAATGATTTTACAGTACAGAAAATCATTTGTTGTGCATCAAGTTAATTTCAGATGGATGTCCTATTAGTTAAGGACAAGCAGACACAACGTCCGAGCGCTCGAGTGTGAATAAAGATAAGGAGGAGAATAAAGCCACGAAGAAGGCGGTAGCGATAAAAACAAGTTTTTTAATTTTTAATACTAAACAACCGAATCGCTTAAGATAAAAAGCTCATTTTCGTGAGAAAGTTCCGAGGTCGCGCATTATTACAAAAATTCGCTTATTCTATACGTATTATTCATCGGGGACAAATATCACGCAACATAATGGCTCAACAAATGCTAGAGTTTGAATCGACGGCTACAAAACATAAAAAAAGGCATATTTATACGTTTTGGCACGTAAAAATCATTCTGTACAAGTATTGTAAAATGAAATATCAAACGATTCCTCTGATGTTAAGCTCCATATAATAAATACTAAATACAGTAAAGTCTTTACGGTATGTTGAAAAAAGTTATTGAAGTTTATTTGTAATAAAAATAATATTTATATCATCCCGTTAATAAATATCAAGAATTAAAAAATGTAGCCAAATTATAAAAATAAAGACGCAAAAGAATTTTATTTAATTTTATCTAGTTCGGATGAGAAAAAAATATTTCCGAATTGAGTGGATACGATGTTGGGCAAAAATGTAGCAATCGTCGAAATGAGAAGGAAGATGAAAAAAAAATGGAAAGCGGAGAGAGAGAGAGAGAGCGAGAGAGAGAAAGGGTGAAGGTAAGGTGTGGCATCGCGGAAATAGAACGGAAGCTGTGAATTTCAGCGGACGTTGGAGATTGAACGTTAACCGGGTTGTCGGGCGGGTTAATGGGATTGTCAGCTTTCTTGGCGAGATCGTTTGGCCTAACGAAGCGCCTGATGAAAAGATGGCACACGGGGTGTTCTCTTCGTGAATCTACAGATTAACGAATAACTCGGCCTTCCAGCGCGTAATATTCTCTAGGAAAGTACAAAGGCTCGTACACAAATGTTTCCTTCCTCTTCTCGTGTGCATCGTCAGGTTTTATGCGCTTAATAATTTTTCACATTTTTAACTCTACATATCATTTTTTAATCAATCGAAATCTAATGTTTTTTTTTTTTTTTTTTATTTCAATTAATCGATTATTTTACCAATATCGAGTAATTGTGCAATCGACAAAGAAGATTAAATTGCGAAAAATTTTAAAAACTTTTTAAAAAACCATTCGATTCAAATGAACATAATTATAATTTTATAATAAACTTGCTGCTTATAAGTAAAATGCATTAGGTTGATGGACAACTACCTGGTGTATAACTTAAAAACTGCTCGCATAGTTATTTTTCTTACAAATGATAAATGCGAACAATAAAGGATCGAAATTTCATAGTGTAAAATTGTTAAGTTTCATAGAATTTGAAATTCAAGAACAAATTATAAATATTAAAATGATAAAATTATTCATTAGCGAGATGACGTCTTTTATTAAAAGTTAACATCGGTAGTGAGTAATAATTAATGAAAAATTTGATTAAGAAAATTAGAAACGTTTATGTTATATTTCATGTAACTTATACATTATAAATATTATTCTACTTACGTAATTTCGGCATTTCTAATTTATTTACAACACCATTTGCAACGTGGACTCACCTGAAACAAAAAATAAAAAAACCATATATATCGTGTGCTTCGATAGCTTATTAATATGATTTATGTAATTAATTATTATATTATATGTTTACGCAAATGAGCATCGACTGTATGCTCCTCCATTATCAAAATATTATACCACCGTTGAAACTTTGTATCAAATAATCAATTAGATATGAATTTAATGTGCTCAATAAAGACAAAGCATAATACAGCCATTTAAATGATAGAGAATACAAAGAGTCAACAAAGGCCGAATAAAGACTCGACGAGTGAGGAAGTAAAATAAAAAATAAAAGATTTTCGGCAGTCCTCGTGGCGCGAGCGAGCGCGTGTGCATGTTCGAACTAGGAATTCCGCATTGCGGACAGTCGAGATGAATTCGCACACAGACCACATACCGGGTGTCCTGTCATTTTATTCCCTCGCACAATTAACTTTCAAAAACACGATACCGAGATTCTTTTTTCTTTATTTTTACTTTGTCGAACTTCAAAAACTTTGTACTTTTTCACGGGGGCTTTGTACTTTTTATTATTTTGGAGCGTTAAATTACGCTAACTTTTTTTTTTTTTTTTTTTTTTTTTATTAGCCTATCACTCATTTTATAAGTTTCGAAATTCTCTTTTAGTATTTCTTTCAAATCTATACGGAAATTTTCTTTCTTTCTTTTTTTTTTTTTTTTTTTTGATTTATAGATGTTTAATTGTATACCTCATGCGTATGTCATAAATAAATACAAACAACTGTACAAATTTGACTCCGAATAAAGTTTTATATTCAAAACTTTTTAACTTGAGAAATTTATATTAACAATCGCATTTTACATCAAAGAAATCGAATAATTTTTTAATTATATCAATTTTTATTTTCAGTTCAACAGTTGCACAATTCAATTTGCCAGTAATTGAATTATACCTTTGGCAACTGTAAATTCATACACAAACACGAGTCCTATAAAGTTACAACTGGACTATAGTCAACATTTTATTGATATACTCCTGGAGAAAAGGAAGGATTAAGTTAAATAAAAGGAGACGACTTGAGAACCAAAGATAAACCTTCGGAGATTTTCCTCCGGCGCTTAGCCTCGTTTTATTGAGGTCAGCGAAGAAAGTATCGATGCAAAACGTAATTGTAAAAAATGGTTGTGACTGTGCAGTTGAATTTTTGGTAAATTAAGATTTTCGGCTAAAGAAATACAAAAGTAAACTTGGCACGACGTGGCCCAAAAATTACGGTTCCCGGTATAAATCAGCAAACTTTTCGACTTCATCACAATTAAGCGTCATTGGAAAATACGGATTTCCATGCCTCCGAGATTTTCCGCTAAATATTATTTATATTGAAATTGGCTTTATTAATACTTCATGCCATTTGATGAGCCTGCGACCAGATCTGGGTATTGATTTTAAACTTTTTACTTATTAAATAACTTCCATCAGTCGGATATTTTTCAAACTTTTATAATTGCTTTTTTCGCCTTCCAAATAATAGATCAGTTTTGAACTGTAACGTTAATTAAGAATGGAATATTAAGTCGAAATCGTGTATGCGTCACTTGAATTCGCACAATTTATTATCTGATTTTGCTATTCTCCATCGGTTGATATATTTCGCACTTCTTGTACGGTCCGAATGCACAACAATAATAACAACAGAGACAGAGAGAGAGAGAGAGAGACTTCTTTGCGAGTGTTTGTGCTTTGCATACTCATACTTTCCAGCTGTACAATTGTAAGCATAAAATTTAAATGCTTGGGAATATTAAGAACGCTCTCGTACGCTACATTATTTTATTTTTACTTTTTCTAAAATTTTCAATTTTAATTTATTTCTTTATTTGCTGTTAATGTATTCGTATGCGTAAAAAGGATTCTTTAATTTTTATTCAACTTAATTTTCTTTATTTACTTTTTTTTTTTATCGAGATACGTGATAAAAATGCTCGACAAAGTGTACATTTACTCTTCAAGGTCTCTGCGATAGGAAAAATGTTTGGACGAAGGCGTTATCCACGTCATGAGCAAACACTTTCAAAGCACTCTAGGTCACAAATTTTCAAAGTTTATTAAAGGTGTGCCAAGTTTTTGAAGAAAAATATTGAAGACGATCTTCTCACGACTACTTTTCAGAGGGTAATGTTTCAACTAAAACGATAAGAAGAGAAAATTACTGGAAAGCGAAGATAGCGACTCAATAAGTCTGGCGAATAAATGTTTTTCCAAAAAAAAGAATTCACTTGCCGAGTCAAATAAGGTATAATTTTAATAAAATATCAAGGATCGTTCGGGCAGCAATTTTGCTCAAACAAAATTCTCCTTTACAATAAAGATTAAACAAACTTTAATCGATGCTAAAAATTCTAACGTTTTGCTTTTTTGAGATAAGTTGGCATCGATTGAGCGCCGACAGAAATAATGCGCGCGATAATGCACCAAGTCGAAGCAAGAGGAAGATGTAGTTTATCGATCGACCTTGCCATTCAAGGGTTTCCTCGTTGGGCAAAAGCGGTGGTGGCGGTAGCGGCCGAGTTTCCCATAATACACCGCCGCTGTACGATGGCTCAGCGGTCGCCAAGGAAGACACGAGCGATTCAATATTCCGTACCGCCACAGTATCGGAGAATGTTCTAACGCAATAGTAAACGAGATCCGTCTCGTCTACTTTGGCAGACCACGGATTCTAAATGAACCGAGTCTGCGTCCACGAAAATTTCATTAGGGTATTACAGGCCTCGATTTGCTAGTCGGGCTTTATCAATTTACAAAAAGCTCTTGAAATATGCCTTTATCTGGAACTTTTTTCCTTGACGCGTTTCACATATTTATCCAGTATGTACTTCAATTTTTAATTCTTTCAAGCTCCCATGTTCATTTAAAGTTTTGATCGATTGGTATAATCGTTTGTGGGATTATTTTAATAGTAATATCAAAAAGTACTTATTGAAGTGCGTTCGAATAAAAAAATTTTTCAAAAGTACCAGATATATACGCCAGATTAAATAAACATGTGTATATAAGAGTATGTTATATATGAAAAATGTCAATCATAAATTTGAGTTAATTTTACAAATGAAATATCGAATGAAAAAGCAATATATTTTGAATTCACGCTATTGAAATTTAAAAATACACTTCCGCGAAGCAACAAATATTTTCGATCAACGCAAAAATTTTCATATCGAAAAGCGAACAAATTATTTTTTTCAATATGCCATATAAAATTCCCTTCTTATAAAAGCGTTTACAAAAATAAGAGATATATTTGTATTAGTTTCATTTTATGAAAAATTTGTAAATATATTAAATTCGTATACTGAACTTTTTAGAATTAGTCGCAAATACTGTACGGTACTAGTGGATCATTTTGTAAAAGAGACTTCTTGTTCCAAGGCCAAGCAAAAATTTTATAAGCAGTAAGCTTTGCCAAAACACTGTGCAATATATTTTATAAAAAAGCCAGCATTTTTTCGTAATGCCACGGACTTAAACTCAATTCTTATCTATATGTAGACAAAAAATTTATTTTTATTTACAAATCCGTAACGGTTAACTTTTTTCTAACATTTTTTTGTTTGCAATACTTTGAATACGGCATAAAATTTTTTGTTAAAACTATGAAAAATACCATAAAATAACTTATTAATTAATGGCGACGATAAAAATTGAAAAAAAATTTTCGTAAACTTTTGTAATCAAAGGATTTGAATTTTATTACATGGTTTTTAACTATTTTTAAGAATATTTATTTATTACATATAAATATTGCATAATAAAAAAAATTAATCATTAGGTTTAAACAGTTTTTGAGATAATGTTGATAATTTTCATTGCTTATAGTAAATTATTATTTAAAATTACAAAATTAATATTTATTTCTACTATATAATTATATGACTTTCAATTTAATAAAATTCAAATCAATTTTAAATTTTATATTGAATAGTGAATTAAACAATTTTATTAAAACTTTGACCTTTTGAACTCATCTATTAATATATATACTATATATAGTAGTAGTTAGTTAATAGTCTTTATAAATATTACATTTAAAATTAATGTTGCACATGTTTGTTTTAGTTCAACTCATTAATTCATATTCTTATAAAAAATAAAGTTCCTTAATAAATATTAGTTTTACATAAATCGTCGATAAAAAAAAAATTATAACTAAATTGAAATCATAACTAAATCGAATAAATGCAAAAATATTAAAGATGATATAAAATTTGTAGAGATTTTTTATTTACATTTCTCGTGAGCTCTTTCAAAGCCTATACACGCGTAGATATTGGATACTGGCCAGATTTATAGTATCTTTTATAGTTGTATGAAGTTTCTCTAAGTAAATTTTTGCGTTATGCGAATCTGAAAAATTCTCATTCTTACACTATATAAACTAAATTTTATAGAAAATGATTTTTTTCATAGATATGCTAAAATTTTTACTCTTGAACTAAACGAATAAACTTATATTATTCGAAAATGAAATATCTGCATGATGCAAACGCTAGGTGTAAGTGTGAAACGTGAAAACGAAGGACGCGCGAGTGCATAAATATTGAATAAGAAACGGAAGAAAAAAAAAAAAAAATCGGAAAAAAATGATTTGTCGATATCTGCAACCTTTTAGGCTTTTAACTTTGAACGAAGGTATAAAAATCGACGACACGTCGACCAATCGACTATGTGTCGAAAGAGAACTTGGTTTATTAATTCGTGGCCAGATCCTTCCCTGGCTGCGATATAGGAATAACGATTTTCTGTCGATTAATATAATACTACTACGTTCTCGAGACAGCGGCGAAATGACGATACATGAAACAGAGTCGATACTATGCGCATCGTGAATCCAGCCAATGGCGCTCATGACGCTAGCCATGAAAGCTAGACGGTTGTCTCTAATTAATGCGATAATACGATTTAATGACCCCATTAGTCCGATGATGGAATATGATCCGGGTGAATTAAGCCGTATAGCCTCGCCTCATCCTTTGGGACACTCGCGACAATTCTACCTTGCAAACTATATTCCCACCTTATACATATGCAGCCGGTGCTTCTGAATTTTCGTAGCGTTTTCTTCGCGTTTTTAACAGAAGGATCCGAAATTTCACGTAATCGTTCTACCGAATTAGAAGCTTTTTCACATATCCAATATAACGTACGTAACTTTCCGTTAAATCGCGAAACTTTATAGTATCGGGTAGCCTGATTTCACGGCACGTGCGCAATTTTTGAAAATTCTAGAACGCCTTAGTCTGTGATTTATTGATATCGAACGCTCTTCGTTAAATTATGGTTGATGTTATTGCCATTGGGAGCGCATATGTATGAGCCTGATATTGGCTTCTTGAGCCCCTTTGAAAACATTCAACTTGGACTGAGATTTGGCATGCACTTGTTTTGCCAAATTTCAAAATGGCAAATCTAACTCGTTATTTAAAATTTTAATTAAGACTCAAGTCCTCTCAATACTATCCACATCCCTCAAATAAATGAATTCTCGCGCAAAATCTAATCTAATGTCTACAAATATTATTCATTATGCGTCAAAAAATTAAATCTGCTCCACATGCAAACAATTCTTTTTTATTAAATCGGCATCAAAGCAGTTGATACGAATTAATTAGTTCGACAAAAAAAAAAAAAAAAAAAAAAAAAAAAAAAAAAAAAAAAAAAAAAAAAATCAGACTCTGCTTTTACTCGATGAGTTCGGTGCTCGTGAGCGCTCAAAATGTTAAAAATTAATTTAATTTTATAGCCATTGAATTTTATCAAACGTTTATCCAGAGTGCCAATTTAATTTTTGTGCAAACGCCGAAATTAGTCGAAAGCCACGTTGACATCGAGCGCTTTTAATTAAACAGCAGCGTGCGCTTGATTATAAAAAATATGTTGCGCGGGAAAGTTGTTTAATCGGGTTGTTATTAATCTACGTTGAATCCGTTGTAAGCAGTAAGTTTTGATTCAAAGTAGAATACCTTTCTCTCGCTCGTATTATTTACTCACGGAAACCTGGACCACACGGGAAATCTAATTCCATGCACTTTGATCCCGAGGTTTTGATCCAGTTTAAGTTTCTGCTCCAGATGAGAGTCCGCGAATGAGGTGTGTCGTCGTCGAGCGAATATGTTTCATGAAAGCTTTCAAATATTCAGATCGTGAACATCAACTTTTCCGTTTCATCAGGCTTAAAATAATTCTCGCTTCACGACCAACTCTGATGTCAAAATAAAGTCGCAGGAAAATAGAGATTTTTATTTTTTTTAAATTTTGCCAGATGCGCGTAAGATAACGCGAAGAAAACGCGTCGCGATGAGACTTTCGTGCTTCCTCACGATGCGTAACACGAAAAGCTTCATTTACGCTTTGTGTACGATGCTAATGTATTCCATTGAAGAATTGGACGACGCAACGAGCAAACTAATAACGACTACAGTGTTTTGAATAATAGAGGTACTCGTGTCGCAGTTATAGATTGCCTGGTTTTGGGAAACTTAAGCCAAATTGCCTTCTTCCCTCTCGCTGCGTATTTTCAAACTCGGTGACATGGAAACATCGCCTAAGATGAAAGAGAGCCACAAGGTCGGTACGAGCTATGGGTACGAAGCTGCGCGCACATTTTTCATTGGATAATCAAATTTTTGCCACGCGCTCGTCAAGTTCGTTTCTGCTAGAGTAATTTCCAAAAGTGTTGTGACACAGTCCCTCTTTCCTTCTCTCAAAGCTCCTCAATGGCAGAATGTTAATTTTAACGGATATAAATATCGCGCGTTCTGTATAAAACGAGACCATTATTTCTCCTAGTTTTACATCCAGTAATGAGTGGACTCGCTGTGTTGTTGTTCATGGCGCTGTTATTTTACGTGTAACTTTGCTCCCTGTGACTTTGCTGACACGTTATGTAATGTATGCGAACGAGCGAACGTCGAGGCTGCGCGAGAGAGAAAGAGAGAGAGAAAGAGAGAGAGAGAGAGAGAGAGAGAGAGAGAGAGACAAGGAGAGACAGATAAAACCAGAGAAAGAGAGAGCGATAGGGTATTCACGCGCAAGCTTTCGTATGTGCTTACATACATCGTGTGTGTGCGGATAGTAAAAAATCCTGAATTTACCAAGCTACCGAAAGTCTTTTTTCAATGCGAATTGGAGTGCTTCAACGAAACTGATGCTTAAATCAATACGTTTCCCTCAATCTCTTTTCATATTTCCTTTTTTATTAAAATTTTACATTTTTTCGAATATCTGTCAACTGTCTGAATCATATTTAGATCGTTGCACTGAAAAAGCCATCGAGTTATTTTCATTGTTCACTCATGTGTAAGCATTCGTTGAATTTATAACGTTAACATTTTTTACTTTTTCACACTTCTGTTTTTTTTATGTGCGTAATTATTATTATCAATTTGTCGAAACTGCCGATGTTTATTATTTTCAATATTCAAGTTCAACGATATGACACAGTACGCTCAAATCCAATTACCCTACGGAGATGAACCAAATGTTGCTAGCTAAAAAAAAAAGTCATTCATCGCGTTTCTGTGATAAATTTTTTGGAGTATTAAACAAAAAAATTCAAAGTAAGATACGAATACTTGCGTTCGAATACAAAAAGAGGGAAAACACTCAAAGCTTCGCATTAGATAAATAAAAAAAAAAAAAAAGAAAATAAAAGTAAATAAATGTATTAAACAGACAGTCAGAGCACATCGAACAAAATACCTTTGCAGACTTCTTGTTTCAGGCACATAAACGTATATTTATTTAATTTAATGGAAAAATAAAATTAAAATGCTTGTAAATAACACAACGAGCGTATTTAAAATACATAATTTTATTCAAAGACAATAAATTATTTCGAGCAAATAATATCCCTAATCTTTATTATGATTGAAGAAGTTTCGCAATCAAACAAATTACCAGCACGTCGGGCAAGCGGACCACCCACGGCGATCCCTATCGCTAGATGAGCAATCAAGGAATGAATTTGCTACCGCGCTCGTGTGTACGCAAGCCAAGGAAGCATCGGATAACGAGGGACAGCCGAGCCGTTTAACCCGACGGCCGCGGGGGCGAGAGAGACCGGGGGACGGGGATACAGGGGGGGGGGAGAGGGTAGGAGAGCATGCGGGCGCGTACCTGGTGCGCGTGCTGATGCTGGTAGTCCATGGCTCCGTTAGGCACTCTGAAGCGGAAGGGGCTGTGCACCGGACAGCCCAATCGGTAGGGGCTCTCGCTCGGCAGCATCGGCGGCGGGTGCGCGTGGGGCGCGAAGACGACGCTGTCCAGAGGCAGCGGCCGACCCGCGCATTCGAGCGACCTGCACGAGTGCCCGAGGGGCCCGAGCGCCGGCTCGAGCGGTCGGCACGGAGGCTGATCCATCGGCGGCAGGGGCCGTCGCGACTCCAGGAGCCTCTGCACGTGCTCGACCGAGTGGCAGCTGTGCGCGTGCCCACCGCGGCACCGCTCGCCCCCGTGGAACTGGGCCGCGTAGTCGACGAGCCGGCAGGGCCGCTCGAGGGCCCGCAGCGGGCACTGCTCCAGGCCCCGAGGTGGCCCGAAGCCACCGGGCGGCTGCTCCGCCGAGCGGATCGACTCGACCGAGCGGGACTGGTGGGACTCGAGGCCCTCCGGGGCGACGACGGGCTGCCTCAGCACCGAGTCCATCGAGCGCATCGAGTCGACGGAGCGCAGGCTCTCGGCGGAGCGCATGCAGCCGCGCTGCTCGAGGGGCCGCATGGGCGAGGGATCGGTCGACCTGCACTGCCGGTCCCAGCAGCGCGCGGCGACCGGGGGGCCGCCGCAGGGCTCCATGCCGCTGCGGCACGCTCACTGGGTAGCCCTGTCGGGAGCCATGCCCGTCGACGCCGGCCCCGTAGACGTAGGCGGCTCGCTGGGGCTGTGGCCGCCCGCGAGCGACCGATGGGCGCGCGCGCGCGCCCGAGGACGGGCCTGCGGCGCCCCGTGTGGATCAATCGGCTGCGGAAGCGGTGGCGGTCGCTCTGACTCGCGGCTCCTCGGACTCGGAGATTCGGCGGACACCGAAAACGGACTCGCTCGTTCGGATCGGGAGGTTAAACTTACTACGGCGAAACGCGGCTGCGACGAGGGCAGATCGCGGAAGCATCGCGACTCGACGCGCTCCCCGGCACTGAGCCTCGCGGCCTCGACTGTCGCGCACTCGCTCGACGCAAAGCGGCCGAGCGATTTCTCCGCGGCAGAGCGTCTGCGCGAGGGATGCGCGAGAGCTCAGCGCCGCCGGCGGCTCGGTGGCCACGACGTCAACGCGCCAACGGCGGCGCTCCGCTTCGTTCGCGTCCACGTGCCCGCGTCCATTTTAGCCCGCGACGTCTCTCTCTCTCTCTCTCTCTCTCTCTTACTGTCTCGCCAGGAGCGTTGCTTTTCATCTCCTCTCGCCCCCCCTCGTAGCAGTTTCGCCGCGCTCGATGCGGGCCGCGCCGACGCGCCGCTGCTGGCTTCCGCGGTTTTTTGCCTTCGTCGTCGTGCCGAGCGTTTGAGAGTCTCCTGCAGCCTGCGTGAATGAGCCATGGCGCACCGCGGTAAAATTAATTTTTCCTCGCGTCTCGGAAGATGGAAAAAATAGAGCAGGACCGACGTAAAAGCGACGGCGCGTTGCATACGTAATATAGCGTGCGGCTTTTGTGACGTAGGTCGATAAATAAGGGAAGCCGAGCACAAGGACGAGTGTGGGATAAGCGCGCCATCCGCAGTGTATTACCGCGTGAATGAAAAACGAAGCATCGATTTTTCACAAGCAAACCAATAGAGAAATCCAGAGAGAGAGAGAGAGAGAGAAAGAGAAAGAGAGAGAGAGAGAGAGAGAGAGAGAGAGAGAGAGAAAGAAGGAGAATGCAGGAAGAGCGTGGAAGAGATGAGGAACGGAGGCCTATTTTGCGCTGAACCCAGAAAGAGCAGGAAGAGTCCGTGCTGTTTTATTCAGTCAGAGTATTGCACTAGCGAACGTACATCGTCTCACTACGATGTGCGCGTACTTTTTTTTTAGGGCGCTTGTCTCGAGAAAACCTTCTTGAGATTACGAGGCTCAGATGCGCGACTACCTGCCGGGAAAATTATGGTCACTTGACGGCTTTCTCGGCGAAAAAAACTTCGAGAACGAAACATGTTTACGGCGAACACCCGAGCTTTATTTTGATCAATACATTTTATAGCTCAAGTCGTACGTGGATGAGTACAAAAAGCGAGCTTTGCTGACCCGCAATCTACAATTATATATATATATATATATATATATAAATATATGGTATATACATAAATACTTATATAGTACATCTTTGCAATTAAATTCTCGATTTTCATCTCCGAATGAGTGGCGGCTGTAGTGTCATTTATCATTGCTAATTTTCAGCGATCGCACGTTTTTTCAATTTTCTTTCAATTAGCGTTTTCCTTTTATCTTTTCACCTTTCTTCCGCTAAAGTTTTGTTTGATATTTATGTCGTTAATTCGAGGATCCTTGCAACTTGGTGCAACTAGAAAATATTCAATCTCCCAGAAAATGTTCAACTATCGTGAATGGACTCGTGATTACTTAATAATTATCGGATAATATGAATCTTGAGGCATAATATGTATCTCTACTGATTTAAATGTTTTATTACAAAAATTATTAATGTTATGCTTATCATTATTTTTACTATTTTTTTCAATAAAATAAATTTGATTATAAAATGCTTGTTTTATTTTTATAAGAAATAGTTTTTAATATTATTGCATTAAAATTAATTGTATTAAAAGAGATTTTTCATTTTACTTAATATTACATAAGCATTAAAAGCATCGAGTTTATTATAGATTTAAAAAACTTATAGTATTATTCTTAAAGTATAATTTTGTGAAGTCATTTAATCAAATATTCAATTTTGAGAAGGCGCCTGCAAATAATAAAAAAAAAAAAAAAACATTTTAATAAGTTACTTTAATTATATTAATTCTTAATGGATATTTGTCAGTTCGCACCTATACACATATAATGGAAAACATAAAAAAGAACTTGCGCCTTTTTAGATTACAAAGTATATTTTTAATCTACAGTTTTAATAACAGTGTATTATAATAGATATGTAAATTTTTTATAATAGTATATAATAAGTGAATAAAAGTTAACGCATTTATAGGATTAAATACAAATACACTGTTATTTACTTTTGAAAAAAACTTTTGCGTGTTAAGCAATGATAATATTTTCATTTGATTAAATTTTGATCGGATGCAAATGATTCCATCAATAAGATTAAATATATTCACTGAATTATTATTAAAAAAAATAATTTATTCACTTTATGTTTACAAAATTATTACATATTCTGCATGTGAGAAATTAAATCAATATGTAGATACTAAATCGAGAGAAACCGCCCTACCTCAATTATGTTTCAAAATCAATATTGCTGCAAAACTCAAATAAATGTGAATTTTAGACAAATATATTTATATTTGCTGTTAAAAACAATCCGAATACTTTTAACAAAAAGTATTGTTCGTTAAAAAAAAACACATTACGTAATTTATAAACAAATTGTATATCGTTTTACTGAATCGTTCGAAAATTATGAAAATTAAATTTCATGCATTATATAAAGAGTCAATATAAATCAATGCATTCAATATAAATGTGAAAATACGAGATTCAAAATTGTGTGGTTATTTTGAAAATTTATCACAATAATTAAGCAAAATTTCTTCTCGATTTTCAACAATTACAGAAAATGTCTTATTTTTCATTTCATTTTCGTTTCAATAAATTTTACCAATAACGCCATTATTTAGCTTTTTGTGATGAAAAAAAAAAAAAAAAAAAAAAATCACAATAATTAAGCAAAATTTCTTCTCGATTTTTAACAATTACAAAAAATGTCTTATTTTTCATTTCATTTTCGTTTCAATAAATTTTACCAATAACGACATTATTTAGCTTTTCGTGATGAAAATTTAACGAACTTGGGTCACCACGATAAATAAATAACGATCCTGTTTAAAAAATTTGTACGAAAACGTTCGCATCGTTACAAGCCGCGAGAGAATTTTATTTCCTTTTCCATCTTCTTCGTCCGTTGATGCTTAGAAAGTATCAATCGAGAAGGGTAGTGTAGAAATCAATAGCGTTCCAAAACTCCGTATAGCGCCGTAAGGCATTTGTCTCGATAAATCTTCGGGAGGCCGATACGATTATTTTCGCGGTAAAGTAAATGTCGAAATTCGATGATTAAACGCGAATAAAATTCAACATTAACACAATAATATTTGATTTTGCCGAGAGATTAATCATCAGAAAGGTAATTTTTTTTCAAGCAGCTGATAAATTAGATTTTTCCGACCGGGAAAGTAGATCCTGCATTAGCGAGACGCATGTATGTATATTGTAACCGTATCGTTAGATAATGGCGCAGCGCAATCGTTTGTTGATAGCCCTCTCATGAACGAAAGAGATTTCGAAAGTGAACATTAATTAGAAAAGGGCACGAAAGGCTAAGGCACACGAAGAAGCTTTTCAATATCTCTTCTATCCGAAGGGGTGGCATTCGGTGAAGTTGTCCGTACTTGGCCTCGCGAACCAGTACTTTAAATTTCGCATTTTGTACTCGCCGTCCGCATCCGCGTTATCCGCTCGGAGCGATAATGTACTTTAAGCTAGAATAACCAGCTAAAAGTGAAATGGTTCAGCAATAAAATGGGAAAACTTTCGTAACACTTACAGTTGCTGCGCGAAGTGCTACCTACTGTCAAACTTGATTCTTCAAAGTTTATAGTTTCTTGAAATCACCGTTACAAAGTAGAAATATGTTACATTAGATTCTTTCCATAAATTTTCTACGAAAGGATTTCTTGAATTTCGAGCGAGCGAGAGTTGTAAATTAACAAAAGTCAGTCTTTAAGTGGATTTCTTTTCTTTTTTTTTTATTACGGCTATTATATAAAATAGATAAATGTATGAGATGTCTTAATAGCAAGAATCTTTATCGAAATTAAATTTTGTAACTTCTGTTAAACCAATTCAAATGGAAATTTTATACCCATGGTTTTTATAAACAATTAAGAACGTAGAGAAATCGGACATGTTTGCATAGTTTTTTCAAATTTGATATCGCTTTTTATACGTTTCATATTTCAAAATTTCATTTAAAATGTAATATGAGTATTTATTAATTTTCAATATTTTGAAAAAAAAAAATAAAAATAATATTTTTATTGTACCAGAATTACATCAATAAAATTCAATCAAGATTTTATTAATCATTGTAAAATTTAATACCGTTTACATTTAATTTATAATATTCTTTATTTAAAAATTGAATAAAATGTGTATAAATATTATTATTGTAAAAACTTTAATGCCAAAGAGCATAGCATAATCACGCTTGCCAAGTACACGTGTCCGACCATAATTGAGAATTTCTACTTGAATTCGTTAACACAACATCGACATCACGTACAGGGTAATTATTGAACGAAAAAAAAATTTTGTTGGATTAATTTTTAACATCTATTGTTCATCTGTGCTAATTATTAACAATTCGTTTATTTGAAATAATTTTCGAGTGAATTTATTTTACATAATAAAATATACCTTAGCCATGTCCAAGCATTAGCATTGAACAATTTTGAATTTTTTTTATTATTTCACGAATAATTAATAATAGTGAGTAATAATTGATTGCAATTTATACAATAATTAAATATTTTGGACTTTATTGTAAAATAAGGGATGTTATGAACATTTTTATCAAGTATTGATATTACCGTTAGCTTTGTTTTCAAAAATAGGTACAAATATATGCTCTATTTAAATTTTTAAAAATTTTAACGATAATTTATGTTTATTGCAAGTAAACATTTGTTGAAGATTTATCGTTATTTTTAAAAAGTTATAAAAATCAGCCTGAATAAAGATGTTAATGCAAAATTCTTACGATGGCGAGAGAGAGAGAGAGAACATATATGGTTCTTGCCAATCTTCAAACTTACTTTGAGGCGCAATAGCGAAGGCTACCCTA
Source organism: Chalcis sispes (assembly GCA_949987625.1). Lineage (NCBI taxonomy): Eukaryota > Metazoa > Arthropoda > Insecta > Hymenoptera > Chalcididae > Chalcis > Chalcis sispes. Next base: position 78,091,061 of record OX465095.1, on the reverse strand, counting down.
TACGATTCTTTTCATCATATTCAATCATACATAATGAAATGATTTTCTGCGTAGTATAACAGTCACGAAATTTCTTAGGGAGCGTCTCTTCGAGTTTATCACTCGGACTCGTTAATAGGATCATGATTGATTTATATAATAAATTTATATAACAAATGTTTGAAATAATAAATATAATCACCAAAATATTTTGCTCAATTTTGATATTTTTCTACGTGCGTGGTGAAGAAAAAAAAAGTATTTGTATACGTCGAATGCAGGGGATGTCGGAAGCTAGGGAGAAAAGTGGATCGGACGGAGGGTCGGAGAGGGGCGAGATTACCTTGAAATTCCGTCGGCGGTACTCCCGGGTCTGGGCGAGGTAGTACTTGTACACGTGCCTGGGCATCGAGCGCTTCGTCTCCTCGCCGATCCAGCGCTCCGGCTGGGGTGGCGGCTGGTTCGGGGTCGAGGGCCGCTGTGCGCCAGGTGAGCGCTGCCCGACCGAGCGGGCCCCCGGTGAGGCGCGACGGCCGCCGCTCGGCGAGCGACTCAAGGAGTAGCTTCCGCGGGAGCCGGCCCCCGGCAGCGGGTGCGTGTAGTAGCGGGCGTGCTGCTGCTGCTGGTGGCCCGCCGTGCCTAGGTGCCAGTCGAGTCTCGAGAGCCGGCTGCAGGAGCCGGTAGCGGCGAGGGCCGGCGCGTGCCAGCCGCGCGGGGGCAGCACCGGTCGCAGGCAGACCTGGCACGGGGGGTGGGCCAGGGGCCGCCAAGCGTGTCGGCAGCATCCCGGTGTCCCGAAGCCGGCCGCGGGAACGGCCGCGGTGGCGGCGGCGACGGCGGCAGCTGCTGCTGAGCCTGCCCCGGCCGCGGGGAGGTTCATGGCCGGGCTCACATCATGCGTGGCGCGGCCGCGGCCCTATCGGCGAACCGGGACCGGCATCGCGGCTAGCTCCTCCCCGCGGCGGATCCGGCGGCGTTCGGCGCGGCGCGGCTGCGGGGAAGCCTCCGAGCGAGCGCGCCGCTTTTATCTTTTATCTTTCGGAGAGCTTGATTGGATATAAAATTTTCACGTCAAAGCTCCATTTGAAGAGGCGGTGGTGGCGGTGGCGGCGGCAGGCGGGCGGGGGGCGTTACCTCTCTTTGCCTTCTGCGCTCCTCTTCTTTGGCTTTCCTCTTTTTTCTTTTTCTCCGCGGCCCTGGCCGCTTTTGTGCACACACGGTAAAGTCACGTACTGCAGTTCAGTCCCAGGGGAATGTTTGCAGAAGCGCGAGCGTCGGTAGTTCGCAAGAGAGTCCGAGTTGGGAGCCGCGGTTCCACGGCTAAACGTCGATTTGCGGCAGGCGCGTCTTTCCTCGATGGCTGTCGCAGTGCCGTGGCAAAAGCTAGTTTCTGTGGATAAATTCACGAAAGGTCGTCGTCATATATAAGTCTGTCGATGCCGGTTAATGCGGGTCCAACGGCAAGTGAATTTCTCAGACGGAACTTAACTAGTCGAATAAGACGGCGAGGTGACGCGGTAACCATTACGTCGCGGTCTTGGTTAAAGTTTGTTCTCGAGACGTTCGATAGAAGAACACGGCTCTACGTATCTGGCTCTCGGCCCGCCTCAAACTTTTCGCGCAAACTCTCTGCTGCGTTATAAATATCGAATTAGAAAGCGCGTAATTGAATTGCGTATTTACCAAGCGGAAAACAATAAATCAGCCAAAGAATAAGCAGCAAAGTATTAAACCCGTGCAGACGGCTGGCTCGAACTTTTTTAAAACTAAATATTTAATTAGCGTAGCTCTATTTTAATGCTCAAATCATCTTAAATTAAATTAAAATAACCTGTAAGGAAAGGAATACTTTAGTACGCTAGTACTAAAGATCGTTTGTTAATTCCTTTACTATTTTATTAAATTTTATACTTGCTGTAAGTCAAAACGTTTTAATTATAACAAATGAATCTGTTAAAAAAAATAAATAAGTCTATCTATTTAAAATCTCGTTAAAACCCTTTATCATTAATTTTACAAGAAATCTACGGCATCTTATAGAGTAGCGTAAAAAGTAGCAAGAGAAATTGGTACACGAAAGTGTAAATGAGTACATATTTTATCGATAAAATTAAAATTTAATACAATGTTTCTCAAAAGTTGCAAAAATCGGTGGAAAGTTAAGCGCGTACTTAAGTTTCTCCGTACTTTATCGATAATTTTGGTTGAAAAATGTCAGTTTATGGACGACAATAGCTTGGATTTAAACATACTTTTTAAAAGTTGATATTTATTTTTAAAAAAAATGGGTTTTAAGTGTTCGAGAAGGAAGACAGTAAAAGGCTATTTTGTCAAAGTAAAGCAAACAACGAATGTATGACAAAATAAAAATAATGACCCCAGGATGGGGCCATTATAGGCAAGATGCTTTAAAGTAATTAATGTTTGACTCGCCTTCGGCGATTTGCTTGGAAGTGTCAAACTTTTAAGTACGCGAGTAACTCGAAAAAAAAAAAAAAAATATTAAAAGTAGAAGAAGAATAAGAAAAAATCGAGACGAACGATGGTTGTAAGAAGAGTCTGTGCATGGCTTTGAATACAAAAGAGCTCGATAAAGTATAAAAGCGGCAGGTCACGTGGAACTGAGGGCTGCGTTTACCTACACTCTGAGTACGTCTTATCGCGAAAGGGAAACAAGGAGGGTGCTAAAACACGTGCGGCTTAAAATTTGATGAGCGTTCACCGCCTATACCACAGCGACTACGTGTAAATCGAGCGCGATACTATTGAACTTTGAGTGGGTTTGACTAAGGTCTTATTTCATAGACTGGAAAAAGCGTAATCTTGAATGCGTGACGTTGAATAAACTGCACCATCGAATGGCTCTTAATTAATGCAAGCGACACTCCTTTTTTCTGCGAAGCTTTCATCATTGTTTTAACCAAACTACAGATATTCCAGACGTATTATCAAATTTGAATGAAAAACTTTTTTTATACTTATTTTCAAATTTATTTAAAGAATAAATTAATTTTGATTTATTTCGGTGCTTAGACTTCTTTTTTAATAATCGTTATAATGTTCCACTTTGAATAATAAATAAATAAGGTGAATTCGATCTCGAACTGCCGTAGAGGTAGAACTTGTTATAATCTTGCTTGTGCTAACGAGTGTTTACATTTATGTGAAATCAAGCGTCAATAAGTGAAGTGTATAGTTGTACCAATTGAGCACTTGCAAGTGTTTCTTTCGCTAGAAACACTTGCACCATGAATCCATCAAAATTATGTATGAATCAATCTACACAGAAATCCATCAAAAAAGTTTCATACGCGCAAGAAAAAGAACATGCTGTAATAGTAAATACAATCGATGGCGTACCTAAAGAAGAATATACATTTCAAATCCGAAAAATAATTGGATCAAGTAAAATCAGATTTGTTTTAGGCATTTCTCATGACCGTGTATGTTTGTATCTAAACAGCAAGGATACAGCAGACAAGCTCGTGGAAAGTCACAAGAAGATAAACACTACTTCTCACTCTCTTATAAGGCCATTGATCTCTAAAGCTAAACGCATTATTCTATCCTAAGTGTGTCCAATAATACCGCACCAAAAATTATAACAGATGAACTTACAAAAGCAAATATTTGAATAATCTCACAAATGTCATTTATTAAAGCAAATTTCAATGATCTAGCATATGCTTACATTTTAAGCTTTCGCAGGTAAATATTCAAACAACGTTCCGAAATTACCGCTCAGACTAATCATCAATTACGATAACACACCTTATTATATGTACAGAAAAACAACGAATTTAAGAGAACGACAACCTTCAACACAAACTCGAAATAGAAAACGTAATCAACAAAATAAGCCCTAGCTGGCTACCGAAGACTCAAGACAATAATTTTTTTTATGATCACTTTAGAAATTAATATTGCTCTTAATTCAAAAAATAAAAATTCGGCACCAGGTACAGATGGAATTGATTTTGAAATCATTGATAATCTCCCAATCAACCCCAAACTATTTCTATTGGACATGTTCAACAAAATTTTTCACAATCATAATTTTCTTGAAAACTAGAAAAAATCGTTCATTCTTTTTATAAAAAAATTCGGAAATAGAAGTTTTCGGCCGATATTACTCACGTCGTATCTCTAAAAACTCTTTAAAACATTATTAAAAAAACGTCTTCCATGGTTTGTAGAACACCACAACTTTCTACCATCTAGTCAACATGGTTTTTGCAAAGGCAAATCGATCATAAACAATCTATCAAATCTTATTTTAAAAATAAAAAAAGCTTTTATTGAAAAATTGTGTCCCAATTTCAAGACGATATTGCGGTTTATTTAAAATGAATATTCTATAAAAAAAGATAAAATCTATTACGAGTACTACTAAAACGATAGAAAAAAATCTGCTCAATTTAGGCTTAATTCATACCGAATAAAACAGTATTATTACACTTCAATAATAAAAATATCAAATCAGAAGCTACCGAAATAGAAATCAGCAATTGCCGAATAAAATCTAGTGAATGTACTCGCTTTCTTGGTATCGTTTTTCACTACACACTGTCATTCACTCAACACATAAATTATACACTTAAACAATGCACGAAATCATCAAATATTATTAAATTTTTGTATGGCACGGGCTATGATTGTGACCCTGAAACGTTCATTACACTCTACAAATTCTTAACTCTTTCAATTATAGACTACGACTCTTTTATATACTTTCCAAGATTTAAAATTTCTATGAATAAAATAGAAAAAAATCCAAAAAATAGCAATGAAAATAAAATTGGGTTACGTAGAATAACCCCAATAAATATTATATTAAGCGAATCAAAATTAACTACTATATACAGTGGATCCACGTATCTATGTAACTTATTTTTCTAGAATTATGTCCAATAGAAACAATAATTTATACAATACAATATTCAAATACTATAAAATTGTTAAAAAGAAAAAAAGTTATCCTAAAAAATCTCATAAAATAATAAGCGAGTGAATCACTTACCTTTCCAAACTCACAAAAAACATCGACATGCAAAATAACTATAGTATTTATTACCACAGTTACAAAACTATAACAACTACAATACCCACAGAGAAACAATTAAGAATTGAAATTAAACAACCTGTTAATTAAGAACATATTTTTTATCAATTTTCTTTACAAGTACAAAAATATGATAGAAATATATACAGATGGCAGTTATGCTACTAATAAAAATTTCTTAAGCAAAGTTTGTATCTGTTCAAAACTAAATATCAATGTAAAAAAAAAACCATAAACAATCACTCTTCTGTATACATTCTGATTAATATATAGCCCTCAATGATGCCTCTGATATAGTGTTGAAAAACAGCAACTCAAATTTTCTTATTTCATTAGACTCTTTAAGCTTCTTTGAAAGCCTCCAATCAACAAATGTTAGTAAAAAAAAAAAAAAAATTTCCTATATATTCCATATTAAAGAAAAATATAATTTATTCTTGAGGAAAAATCAAAATACCTATATAAAACTTTGTTGTATTCTCTCTCACGTTGGAATTCTTATAGCTAAACAAATACAATCAAACATCACTGCCTGTAAATACATTCCCGCCTTTTTAAACGATTGTAATTTATATATTTAGTGAAATTGATTGTATGAGTTATACTGTAAAGTGTAAAAATGAAAATCGAATATGAGGAAAAAAACTAAATGACAAACTATGTATTAAGAATGTAAAGTGCAAAAAAAAAAAAATGTAAGCAACGAACCATCTACTTATACTATATATGTGAAAACTCACTCAACCATGTATCAAAATTAAAGAATAGACAAAATAAACTTGTAGAAAGTTTTGGAGGCTTAATAAATGGAAAAAAATAAATAAATAAATAAATAAAATAAGGAGATTATGAAAATTTAGAAAATGTTATAAAAAATTTTAGAAATTAATTAAATTTGATAGTATTATAGTTATTGAAATTGGAGTTCAAGTATCTCGTAATCAAAATTGAGTTTTTGATCGAGAAGTACTTTTTCCGTGCCAAGATATCTTATAACAAATGGCAAGCTCTTAAATTCGTTAAAAAGTTACTACACTACCCTCGAAAATTAATTGTACGTGAGTAAAACTGATTTACTTTTTGACCTCAAAACACGCGATAATGTTATTCGGCATCGTAAACGCAAAATCTTCATCGGAAATTTCTTTACCGCTAAAATATACAATCAATAAATTGTTCATAAGCTTTAACGTAAAAGAAAAGTTTCGTCATTTCTTAGGCTTATCAGAAGATATTAGACAGACGGAGATTTTTACAATTTTAGGTAAAACATTTTTCGTTTACGTAAGGTCTTGGCTCCGCGGCAAGACTGCTCTGGGCACCGAGCCACTTCGAGCGCACCAATCTACGTGTAACGATTCAAACGGACCATATGACTCATCGTCCTCTTCTATCCCCGCACATTTTAGCACAATATGTATGCAGACACTTGTATATATATATATATATATATATATATATATATATATATATATATATATATATATATATATATATATATGTATATACATAAAATTTACAAATATAATATACACAGGAAGGAATGATCGCCCCAAGAACGAATCCTCTTCTTCCCGTGCGCTCAACCGTGTCTAAACGCATACCCGAGTTTTCCATTTTCTATTCCGAGTTCCTACCACGAGGGGACGCGAGTTTTCCTTATGCGGACACCGAATATACGTCTTTCAGAATTGGCAAAGTAACAAAAACGACTTCCTTTTCCCAACTTTTTTCCTTGCGACCCTTATTTACCATTTTTCCGCGCTGCGGAGTCCAATTGTTCAACTTCGCAATACATTTTTTTAGAATACATTAGACTCTCGATGATGATAAACAATTACCGGCACCTGTGCGACCTACGTACGAACTACGTACTTTTAGTGCTCTGAGTCATTCAAAATTTCAATACCAAGTAGCTCATTCGGTAGAGCAAATTTTGGTTTCTGAAAAAAATTTACGTCGCATTTATTCATGGTATTCATTACTAACTTCTTTTTTTAATCTCATAACTTTTCTGATTTTTTTTTTAATATTGGCGGACTACGTTATTTTTATAATTCATAGAAATCTCAATTAATAAGTAATTTTTCAAGTATTCAAATTAAAGCAAGAAAAAATATAAAATAATAAAAATAAAATAACTGATTTCAATAAAATTTCTATTAATCTTTACTATTTATTCGTTGATTACACATATATATTCATTGTCCTTTTGTTTAACTAAGTAAGTAACTTATATTTGTACTGAGTAGTTAGAAATATTAATACAATAAAGAGAATTTTAAATATCGGTAAGATATTCAGCACCGTTATTATACAAATCTCAAAAACGCAAGTAGAAAATTATAACAAAAACAATATTTCTTAAAACGATGGTAAAAAGAGAAAAAGTTTGAACAAGTCACAGAAAGCAAAAAAAAAAACGAGTTTAACGTATGGTAACAAGTTGAAATGCAACAATAGTGAAATGCAGGTATGCAAAAATGGTCTTTTCCAAATAGGCTTTCCAACGCGAACGCAAATGTGAAAGTGAAATGCAGAAAAAATGGATAGAAGAGCCAGAACAAGAGAAGGAAACTCCGACCGGTGTGTCAACGGAATAATAGCGAAGCCGATAGCTGGAGCTGTATACCATTATCGTGAGTATTAGTGGAAGAAAATCTCGCGAGGATGGAAAGCCCCGTTATGTTTAGCTGGTTCCGCAGCACTCGGCTTGATGGTAAAAGAAGAGGGAGAAAAGGAAGAGAAAGAGACGGAGAGAGAAAAGTGCCGAGGTTAGAAAAAGAGAGTTAAAATACTGACAACGAGCGCGTTTTCATACTTGGATGCAAACAAAGAGTCTCGATAACAAAACGCGCGCTACCTCAATGCTCGCTTTCCACCTCTTCCTCTCGAGCTCGCTCGTTTGCCTCGCTCGCGCTACACCAGCGACACACAGAGAATAATGTCTCTCGACCGAAGCCCCCGAGGCTTCTCTCTCCTAGGACTCTTGTAATTTGGTACTTCGCCCAAAACGCGAAAGAGCGAGCTGGGCGCACGGCTCCCTCGTTCCTTTCAGCAGCCATTTTTTTCGAATTTTCTGCAACCTTTGCACCTATGCTCCGGATAAAATTTGAAGGATGTTTAATGATTCTGAATCGTCGTCGAACCGCGGAACTTCGGATGTCGCCTTCTTATTAGTCCGCTCATTGGCCCATTATGGATCTGCGCGCCTTCGACCTCCGGTAGCCCCTTCTTCGTTGCAGGCGGCCTCACCGAAGGTCGCGAGGCCTACGAGGCTTCTTAATTGCTTCGAGTGCTTCCGACATTGAAGAACTCGATCTTAACGGAGCGAACGAGGCCTCTTCAACTTTTTAGGTGGGCTCTCTTCATTCCCTTCAGCAACCACGAAATTGACTCTCTAGAAAGCGGAGGCAGAAAAAGCGAGAGAGAGAGAGAGAGAGAGAGGGGGAAGGGGGGAGAAGAGGGTTTCCATCTCATTTTTGCTTCCTCATCCTGGTTTATCTTATGATATCGTACCTTTGACTCGGGGAACGTTTCGATATCCGAGCCAATACTCTGGTCCAAACAATCGATATCATTACGATCCAGCGTCTGTCTGCATCGTGCGTTCCTTTGCGCCGGCGCTTTTTTGTGTCTCTATCTTCGCTCCCTCGGTCAGGCAGCTTCTTTCCCGAGTCTCCTCTCTCGCTCGCACTTTCACACACTTGATCATCTCTGTAATATCTGGTTATATCCGGAAGCTCAAGTCCGTTGTCTCGAGGATCCCTTCCTCCGTAGCTGTTCATCGAAAAATTCCATATACGTGACTGACACCAAGGGAAATGCGGAGAAGAAGGGGACGACGCTGCCGGTGCCGAGGACGCAGCCAGCCGTTCCGCAACGGTACTGGTATAAATTTTGCGATCGATACTTTATTCTTTCTTCCTTTTTTTATGTTCAGCATTTATTCAGATCAAAGAAACTGTATGGGTATGTTTACTTGGTGAGTTTTGGTACTTGTTAAACTTAAGCGATGTATGAAGGTACGAGTTTATGTCGGGCGCTAACTTTATTTAATTTAATTTTGAATTTTTTTGCTCTCGGCACCGTTTTAACGTCCACGTAGGAGCTGCTCATGTTCAAAACGGCTTGAAACTTTTCACGGATCGACCGTCTGTTTGGATAAGAAGCCACGTGACTAGATTAAAGCTTTTACTCGCAACTGCGAATATTAGTGGACTGGGAAAAGACGAATCTCGATAGCAGTCGAGAAACAAAACATATTTCTACATTACAACGGAGTTTCTCCGGCTTGATGCTTTTCACGGCTGTCAACGTTATTATCCTATCAAGAACAGGCAAATTCGTGAGCAGATTTAACCTTCGATGATAGCATATTAATTTCCAGAAATACTCAAATCTCATACTGAGACTGTCACATCGATAATTGTCATAACATTACTCTGTGGTTCATTGTTGTTTTATTACAATAATTGTTGAGGAAGACTTAAAAATCCTTTTTTATTTGAATTAAAATATAACTAATGAAATTATTTTACGCATTTAATTTAACAAATATTAGCGTGAAAAAAAAATTATTATATTTTAAATAAAATAACGCTCTATTCTATTTAAAATATTTAAAATAGAAGATCAATTTATTTTATGTCTCGATTTAAATTTATTTAATGTATGTGCACGAGTGCTTATTGTCGTGAATTAGTAATACAACTCTTTAATTACTGAAAGCAAGAGAGAGAGAGAGAGAGAGAGAGAGAGAGAGAGAGAGATGAAATTAGATATGATAAAATATGCAAACGTTCAACGTAAACTTTCGTTATGTAAATAAAATTAATAAAAAAATAATAATTTAACTTTAGCTGAATTTTTCGAACAAAACAAAATTGAGAAAATTTGACATCATTTATTAGCTCTATCAGCTGCACGGTCGTTGCGTATAGAAGACACCGCTCGAAGAGAACGAGACAAAAGAAGAAGATGAAGAGATTTTTTGAGAAAACGGAATTAGCTAAACGGTTCAGCCATATCCTCGAAACGAAAGCGCGGCTTGAGAGTAACACAGAATATATTGGCTTTTGCGGTTAGCAGCAGCTGCTGCCTCGGTAACATTTGCGAGTTACACGAAGGTGCGAGGGGACGGTTTGGAGGAGGATCGACAAAGCTAGCCTCAGAGAGGGAAGATCCTCAGAGAGAACGAGTATGAGATAGGAAGGGAGGGATAGACTCGCAGGAAAGACAAGCCCATTGATAAGGCGCCACTAAACACGTACAAAGCGGTCCGCTCGCTCGGAAAGATTATTGCAATTTAGCCTTTAGAGAAATATACATGTACGTATACGCTCTAAGCAATACCGAAGATAACCGCAATGCCTTGCCATTTGATTCTCCCTTGAGAATTCTTTTTTCTCTCGTTCTCTCTCTCTCTCTCTCTCTCTCTCTCTCTTCCATTCCGTTTTTTATGCGATTGAGTATATGCGCATCTCTCGGATACATAGAAAGAGATAACGTTAAATTCCGACAAAAAGAAAATGCTACTATTGCATTCTCTTTGAAAAGAGCTACGATGTGAATATTAATTAACATTTAAAGGTCGATACCAAAATGAATTTTATTTTAATTTTGCGTAAAAATCGGCGATATAATACACCGATATAGTTTCAACGACGCACATTCTCGCACTACCACTATATTGTCGATTGTTTAGGCAAAATGTTATTCTTCCCTTTAAAAACACAGAGCTTTACGAAAACAAAAGATGACGATGTAACATATGTATGCTAAACTTTGCAAATTTTCTCTGGTTAAAAATTAACGAAATACTCCAATAAAGTAATATAAAATTTCAAATTTCACTTACAGGTTTTACATATTTAAGTTTAGGTGATTACTCAATTTAATTTATCCCTTTCAAGCCGACGAGTAATTAATTTGGAAATATTTCATCTGATTTGCAAGTTAAATAGCTCGAATGATACTTGACTTAACTGTAGGTGGTTCAACGTACGTGTTATCGTTTTCCAATCAATTGTTAATAGGAATAAACTCATTGTTCTCATTCCTCTGTAAATATACATGTACGCGAGCGATGCAATTTGTCGCTCCATTCCCCCGAGGAATATAACGCATTGGGAACGTAATATTCAAAATTCAAAGGGTTGCCGCAAAAGCGCGAGGCGAGCGAGGTTGGGAGATGACGGGAGGGGCCAAATGAAAATTTTGACAGAGTACCGCGGAAAAGGCGAATCCCCGCCATTGTTAAGAAACAACAATGCCCACGGTGCGCTGCTGCCAGCAACGAGTGAATAATAGACTACCCTGTAAAATATGAACGCGTTCCGTGTGTCGCGCTTAAAGAGGTCGTGCGCGCGTACGCGGAGCGACCTTCGGAGTCGCGTATTTATCAAAGTCCGGAGCGATGAAGCGCGACACATATCTTACCGAAAAGTTTTTAATCGAATCCCCGCGTGGATGCGCGAACTTTACCAGCCGAGCGAAGAAGACGGCCGCCGCCGAGCTATCGACGGCCAACCCGACGGAAGGAAAATGACGAGTACAAAAAGTCAAAAGAGCTTGCAACCGACGCGATCTCCGAGGTTCCGACCAAAGGTAACTGTGCGAGTGGCGCAACTGATATGGTTGCTGAGTCTACTCGAGTATAACTTTCTAGCTGAGCGAGATAGAGATAGAGAGATAGAGAGAGATATAGAGAGAGAGAGAGAGAGAGAGAGAGAGAGTAGCAATCGTTGCGAAAACGTCTTCCAATAGCATCGCTAAACTCAACGTTGGGAAATCATTCGATGAAAATACACGTCACACGTTATAATACTGTTTAATGCCTCATTTTACAGCTTTAAAAAGTTTAATTTTTTAATTTTTAATTTTTAATTTTTAATTTTTAATTTTTAATTTTTACTTGACTGCAAGTAAAGAAACGTTTAATAATTTAAATTTGTTGTTGTAGTTTTTAGAAGAGAATAAAAATTATCCCAAGATAAAATAGCATCGGATGAAAATGCGTCGCTGCGATGGCACTTGCATCCCAGTACATTAGTTATCCCAAGGGAAAGTTAAACTTCATAAAGAGCAATAAAAAGTATTCTTTTTATTTGTTGAAAATTGTCTCGGATCAATTGCCAAATACTAAGGCATTAAAAATACTTTGTGATTACGCTTTGTAAAAATGAATATTATCGAGTGCACATGAAATAAACTGTTTGTCATATTTTATTGATCCAATTATATTTATCTCCCTCATCCGAAATAATTCTACCAAAAATTACTTTTTTAATCAAAATAATAAAAATTGTTTATGAAAATTAATAAATTTAAAAATGAAACAGAAAACTTATACTTTCTTTTTGTTTTTTTATAAACTACAAAATTGTTGGATTTCTTTTAACTGTGTAATTTTACAAAACGAGAATTGAGTTTACTTCAATTTTCAGTTATAAAACTATAAAAAATTGCAAATGTCAAATTTAAAAAAAAAAATTCAATTTCGAATTTTAAAAATATACATTGATATTTTTACAGATTTCAGATGAATGTTTTGTTAGATGTCAAGCTTTAAGTAAAAAACTTTTTGTTTAATTTTACTTTAAAAGGTTAAATTGTTTTTAAATAATTGTCGATTTTTAATCGTTAGCTTTCGAGTTTAAAATATTTGAAATTATTTTTATTATTAAAAATACTCAATTTGAATAATTTTGAGTTTGAAAGTCCAACGTTTAGGAAATTTTAAATTTTATGTTTATTATATAATATATATATATACACATATATAATTATCTAAATATTAACGTGATATTTATCATGCACAATGTTTTTTGGGCTCGCTTTTATTTTTATGAAATATTTCGAACGATATTGATCATGTATATTTAATTTTTTTTCTGTCGATAAGATAATTAACGTGTTGCAATCTAATTAATAAACACGTTAAAAAGATTAAAAATTAATTATTATTGAAGTTGGATTAAAGCCAAACGTTTATAAAATAACGAAATAACGACACTAGTATTTTTGACATAAGATAAAAACTAAAGAGAATTAATGAATATTCATCATATTCGTTTGAAGTAAAAAAAAAGAAAGGGAAAGCTGAATAGAGAGAGAGAGAGAGAGATAGAGAGAAAGAGAGAGACGCATAGTAGTTGCACAAGGAAGAACGACAGTAAAACAGTACGCATACAGCCGTGTTCGTGGATTCTAAGCTTACTGCAATGCCGATGCGTTTGTTTTAGGGAGGCTAAGCAGATCTCTTGTAAAACAGATGTGAAGAGGGGCAAATCTGTTGTATATGCACGAGAACTTTCGTTAAGTAGCTACCTTTACAAATAAATAAAACAATCTTAAAAAACCGACTACACATTTACCGGATTTTATTATTTGCGTTTTCTAGATAACGATATTTACCTACTAATGTTGAAAATTAATTATTTCTACTATTGCCACCTTTATTTTCTTACTTTTTCGGCTTTTTTATTTTATTTTATTCTTTTTTTTTTTTTTTTTTTTTTTTTTTTCTTCTTGAAATTTTGGGTATAACTAGGCTTTTTTTCTACCCTATAAATAGTACGAGAATACGCTGACCTAGTTTAATTTTTCATTGCTTTTGCAGAACATTTTTCTCCAGCTCGAAATAAAAACGCTGCTATAGTTTTTCTTTTTGCTTTGAGAAATTAGCTGCAAAATTTCTAGTCCAGCGGAATGGATTTAACATTTTTTATAATTATTTTATGATAAAATTAAATTTTTAATTTTTGTTCATTTCTGTATTATAAAATGTTTTTAGCAACAAACACGAAAATATGGTTCCAGTTTTATCCAAAATACAGTATAATTCATAGAATGTTTTATTTGTTAACAGACTAAGAGGGTTTATTATTTTCGGGAAAAGAAATTCACATATATATTACAATTATTATACAAAAGTTTAACAAATATTATTTTTATATGTATAAATTTAAAAAAAAGCTTGATTTTCATTTACAGCTACGAATTTAAATGTTTAAAATAAAAGTTTAAAAATAGTATAATACAAAAATCAATATTTTATTTTACTCAAGTATCCTATCTTAGAACATTTTATTTTAAACAGGATAATTTTATTGTTTAATAGACAGAAAAAGCAATAAATATAAATTTATAATAAAACGTAGGACATTTAAATAAGAGGCGCACGTGACAAGTGACGAATTACCTATATACGAGTACATTTCGAATAAAGTTTCGACTTCCAACAAAGTCTTGTCGGCAAGGGGGATGCATCTTTAACTATGAAGAACTAACGTACTACATAAACACCACAATTATTTACAAACTTTATTTCAATTTATTAATTTAAAAAATTTTTAATATTATACTTGATATTAATTTAATTTAATTCATACGATTTAAGTAGCGAGTTTAACATTTACATTTTGCAAGATTTGCAAGACTCAATTCTGGTAAAGTTTGCGATTTGCGAGCAAAAGTTAACATCAAACTTTGACATTTTTAATGGAAACAAATAAAACCGTCTAACCTCCTTAATAGCTCATTAGAGGTCAGAAGCACAAGCTTCGGTGCCCATTTAATTCAGTAAATACGTATCGGGGATTTAATTACCCGGGTCGATAGGCAAAATTAAAGCGAACGCTGCGAGAGAAGCTTAACGACATAGTAAAGGAGCAACGGCGCGCACTCGCAGCCAATGTTGCAGGCGCCACCGGTAAAATCAAGCGAAGGCCCTCGAAACGAGACACGCGGCCACGAATCTTACTAAATAAAGCGCCGCCACATTGCCGTTTCCGCCGTCGTCCGAACGACCTAGGCTGCTCCCCGTGTTCGGAGTTTACGTTGAACGACGACACGACACCCTCGCACGCATGCACCCGCGCCGAGTCTCCACGCGCGTGCATGCGCATGCAAATAAGTACACCCAGAAGAGGTACGTGCAATAACAGCCGTACCAGCAGCAGAAGTAGCAACAGCGGCGTTGGCGAAGGCTCTGTTTACAAGCTGAAATATGTTGGCGCCACGGATTTTGCACGGGCGAGCGTGGGAGGTCAGCTGCAGTACCGCTGGCTCTCTCTCTCTCTCTCCCACCCTCTCTCCCTCCCACTCTCCCGCCTTCTACCCTTCTACCCACCCCTTTCAACGTACTAAAAGCACTGGCCAACATCAACGAGCACAGCACCAACACTGGCGCGCGCTTCGCGCATTCCGATTTAACCAAGACAATCGATTGTCGCTCTCGTTTTCAAAGTACGGAGCTTGAATAATTAACGTCGTGACTCGTTGGAGACAACGTCGACGACGACTGTGACGACGATGACGATAATGACAACCGGCAAAAATTCCTCGGCGTGGAGCCCGTCTTAGCGCAGCAGCGACTGCCCCGAGGAGAGGCACGACTGGCACGGTAAGGCTGATCGAACGGGCGACGCGCGGCGTCTGTCTAAAACTAACGGTCTCGGGGGGTCCTCGGCGCCAACGAGCCTTCCTCGGCGGTCCAGCACCGGCGAAAGGTCATCGCACCGGTGAGCCCTTTACGCAAGGGGCACCCGACCAACGAGGCACACCGGCACGCCAGATCGCGCGCCGGACCGACCGCCGCGCGGATCCTCACCGTCCTCGGCACACACCCGAGCACGCGGCTCGCCGGAGAGGAGCTCGGCCGCGACGCGACGAAGATGACGTCGTTAGCGAGCTGCGTTCCACGGCATACTGCTCGGCGGCGCCCTGGCGTTCGCGGCGCGCCGGCAACGGCTCGGCGCTACCCTTCCCTGCCGCCGCCGCCGCCACCGCCGCCGCCGCCGCGCGCCGTAGAAAGAGACGGAGCGAGCGACGTGTCGCCGCTGTCTCCGCGCTGGCAGCCGGCGCCGGGGCCGCCGCGCGACTCCAGCCCGCTCGGAGCCGCGCGAGCGCTCGGTCCCGAGGCTGGCGGCACCCGGGCGGGGCCAAGGAAGCTCCCCGGGGCTGCCGAGCGGGGAGGAGAGCGGCGAGAGGGTAAGACGCGGAGCGCGCCTGTGTGGGTCCGAGCCAGCGCGGTGCACGCGCACGCGGTCGGAGCGGCTGGAAGCGGGAGGGAGCGGGAGGGATGCATTTTCACTTCTAGCGTAGTCGTGTTCCGCCGTTCCGTCGTCTCGTCGAGATATCGATTTTAATGCGTGAATTAGGAGAAGACAACGAGGAAAAGCTGCCCGCGCGGGCACGAGGAATCATTGGTTTGCCTCGTGCGGAAACTTTGAACGAGTAGCGAGAGTTGGGAAAAGGTACTTCCGAAGATGGAGCCGACTAATATCATGCCATCGACGAATTTAAGGTTTTAAACGATCGGTACCCAATTATTCTCTTCCTCTAAAATTTGGAAAATTAGAACTTTGATATGAATTTATGACAGACGTAAAGCACCGAGAAAGATTACGAATCTTTTGGCATGAATTATTTTGCGTCTTTCTGACGGAAGTGTACGATAAGGAGGCAAATATATGAGCTGATCGCTTTTTGTAAATGAAAACGCAAGCATTACAACGAATATAATTAATGAAGCAATGCTTAGGCGAGCGCACTTCTTCCATTTCGGTGCAGTAGATTGTAGAGAAAAATAGTAATGTACTCGTTAATCAAATGCTTATCCAGTTAAGAGTTGTAATCCTTATATTACCCGCATTCGAGCTACGAAAAATAATGTCTTGGCTCATTTACCAAGAGAGAGAGAGAGAGAGAGAGAGAGAGAAAGCGGAAAGCGGATTTTATTGTTTCGACCGGTCGTATTCTTTATTACGGCTTCCGAAGTTTTTGTCGGAGCTAAAGGTAAATGACAACCGTCTCATATCCGCAAGAGTCATCAGTTTTAAAGTACGCAGTGTTATTATTAGTTTCTTAGTAATTGTGAGGCTCATACGTCAGAAACGTGGTGAAATAGAGCGGGAATGATAAATTAATGTCTGTTGCAATGCGCACTGACTTTGCATCATTCGATATTCTGGAACTTTAGTTAGTGAAATCTCCGCGGGAAATTTGCGCCAATGTAAAGAGGCAAAACGGAGCGAAAGTCAAAAAGAAAGAGAATTACACGAGTTTTTTTCGTGATGGAAAGAGAAACAATCGAGTGGATGCAAATAAAGAGATAAAGAAAGTAGTGCCGTGGGACAATAGGCCAACTACTATATGCACCGATGCTAGGAAAAAAATTAATAAGTAAGTCATCCGTGGCCCGTAGATGGATTCATCCGCCCATCAGGCTCTTTTTTTCGATTCGTTTTTTCTTCTTCTTTTCCTCCTCCTCCTTCTTCTTTTCCTCTTCCTCCGGGTATACTCACCAACATCTAGCCATTTTCTTTGTCTACGGTAAAATGTGTGCTTTGTTTCTTTTACAGGATTTTTTAATGAGAATTTTAACGATTGACCTAGATTTTCGTGTCCCTTTCACTGTCCTGTATAGGCGCTAATATCAAATACTTCAATGAATCCATTGTTTATCAATGTCGAAAATAGTAACGTTTACTAAATTTGAAATATCGAGGCAGAATTTCCTCTTTTTATAACTTCTTTGTTTTAATGAAAATCTTTTTCTTTTAACCAAAATTATGTATTGATAATTGATTATTTTATTTTTTTCAAAGTTTTTGCGTATAACATTTTACAAAAACCTCTCCCTTTTTTTAACCTAGTATGTAATTTAAAAAATTATGATTTGTACTAGATTAACCATTGAAATTTATAAAAGCATTTTTTTTTTAAATTTTAGTTTGCCGTGAGTAAAAGATTACAAAATGTAGACATACACCAATTACCTCTGTCATTTTCTATCTTCAAATTAGTTTAATCGACAAAAATTTAAGAACATTAATTTACCTCTTTCTTCTCTCTGGATTAAATATTAAATTGAAAATTTTATATATGTGTAAAAAAAAAAAAAAAATTTCATTGGAAATAAAATATGTTGGATGTAATAAATTAGTAAAATGACTTTATGGTATCCGTTATACGTTTCAGTGACGAAAAAAGCTCTTACCTTAAAATGAGGCTGAACAAGCAGTTCTTGAAGCTCTCGAAGATCGCTTCTATCGATATTTCTCGTGGATGACCTCTCGGCTCCTCTAAGAAGCTCCTCGACTTCATACGCTCTTTGAACTGCGTCGGTCTGCGGTGCTCGACACGGTGACGGAATGCGTGTTGCAACTCTATCATAAATCTGGAATTAAAAAGTCCAATTTATAACAGCTGTAAATCTACAAAAATTTTTCAATTTAATCCTTCATGTTCACTCCAAGTATTATCCTTTCTTTTCAATAAAGCTCTCCGATAACTGACTCCGTTGTTTCTACCGTTATCCAGCGTGCGCATCGAATCGTGACAACACGACGCTGTTAAGGCTTAAATATTAATTAAATTTTAGAATGCCGGGTATTAAAACTGTCTAAAAAATGATAAATAGTAAAAGAATTATTATTATGAAAGAAAATATTGAAAGAAATCTGCGCAAGTAAAGTTGAAAAAATTAAAATCCTAGTTCAATTGGTCACGAAGTTAAAGAACGCGGCCAATCGAAAGTAGTTTATTTACGAAAGACTCACCAACGTGCCGGCGATCTCGAGCAAGTCGCCGATGAGCTCGGTATGTCCAATAAGCATCAGTTGGCAAAGATGCATCTTGTTAGTTACTAAGTTTTGCCAGCAAAAGAGCCTAGATGGGGTAATCGCCGCGGTTGTACATCGCCGGCGGCGAAGAGCGCGCTCCGATGGTCGAGAAAAATATTATAAGCAGAGCGAACGAGATGAAGAAGAAGAAAAGAACGATTATGAATAAGATAACGGGTGCCCGACGTCTCAGCAATATACGAGACTGTTGCTCGGGAATCACGAGCGTCATTGCTTTGTTATTTTCTCGTTTCCGTTATTCTCGAAAAATATCTGTTTTTGTGTCTCCTTTCCGCTGTAACTCTTTTTTCTCTATTTCAAGCGGCCATCTTGAAGCTGCGTAAGTTCTCTCAGTGAAAGCTCAGCTCAACGCATGCGGCCTACAATGGCGTGCCGTCTTTTGGCAGAATCCAACCGAAAGTCGGCGCGCTTCGACACAGAGGCGACCCTTTGTTGCGCGCCGCGGAAAACTCCGGAGGCTCGGCCACCCCTTGCCCACCGGGTAAGAGCTTTGCTGTTTGCTTTCGACTGTCACCGAGCGAGTTATCGGCAAAGCTAAGGGACGATATTGCGCAGAATCTACCCCTCCATCGGTGGGTTAAGCGGATCCATACCCATGGAGAACAATTTTTCGAACGATTACCTACTTTATCGATAGTGAAATTTATTTTTAACAAACTTTCGCCTAATCTTCGATCGCTCGTGACGGAAGTTATTGTCGAGAGCTTTATTGACAAGGAATAAAACTATTACAAATTTTGCATTACAATACATACAACAAACGATCAATTTTAAAATCATTAATAAATTATTCGTTTGATACTATAGATGAACTATTGTTTTGTAAAAGTGAAAATTATATTAATTATTATAAAATTTTATTATTTTTTCAAGATTTTTAAATATTTTTTAAATATTTTATCGCGTTTAATATTTAATATTTAGTTAAAAATTTAATAATTTTTTTAACACTTCGAGTGTTTAACTAAACTTCCATTTTATTAAAATTACCGCATTTAAATATTTTTAATAAACTACAACTTTTAAAGTAGAAAGCCAAAAGCATTTGAATTTATTCTTACCTCTAATAACTTTCGAAGTCGCTTATCATCAACTACTGCAAGAATTTCTGATCTACTTAGTCTGCCACTTTCTTGCAGTACTTCAATATCGTCTAGCGAATCTAAAATTTCTGCGACAGCTCCTGTAAAAAATCGGTTTTTTTCATCATTTATTATTATTTATTTTTTTTTTAACAAGTAAAAAATTTAAGTAATTAATGGTTGATTAACGTTAAAAAATACGGAGGGAACATTAAATAAAATTACATGCTAATTATTTGATGAACTGCATAAGGTATAAACGAGCGAGCGAATCGAGATACTTCGTATGACCTATAATAATTTTAGATGACCTATTTAACATACCTGTGGTCATGACCTCTTCATCGCCAATCTCGTAATAACTATCGCCATTCGGCTCTGAATATGGAGTATGCCACTTTGGCGAAGACACCGCAGCTTTCACGGCAGCCTTTAATTTTCGCCTGGCGTTAAATTTTTTCAATTCCTCGATAGTTTCACCCAAGTGTGTCCGTGCGACACCCTTATCGCGATCCTATAATTATAAATGCACGTCGTTTAATTTAATGTGCGCAAAGATAATACGGATAAAATGGGACATTATGCCACCACCTTAATAAAAATTTAATGCAACTTTGCATATATTATTGAATGAATAGAGGTTGCAAGAGAAGTGATTATCCATATACTCATAAATATAAAAGAAAATTTTTTTTTAATTATGGGATGCTCGTGAGCAACCTACGCGATGTATTTATAAAACACTCGAATGGACTTAGATAGACGACGCTTGCAAAAAAAGGGTGAGGTGTATCTATCTAGCTTATTCCCATTAACCGCTCGAGCTTTGCCCTGGTCGATCGATAACCCACTTGCACGTGCATTGCATCGATACGCGTGGGGTCCTCGTACTCCCCTTCTTTGGTTTACCTGCTAACTGCTCAACCACGTACCACGACAAGCTCATACAATCAAAGTCTTTTAAAACGCGTACAAACACAGCTACGAGCTCCACTTTCACCCTCTCTCCCTCGCCCTCTTTCTCTCCTCGTCCTCCCTCGACCTCCCTCGACCTCTACCCTTCCCTCCCGTCCTCTCTCTCTCTCTCTCTCTCTCTGTTGCTTAAGTTTGCAGCATAACAATACACTCATAAGCGTATGATCAGATCGGTACTCAGTCACTGCACAAGCGATAACACACTTTATACCGGGCACGTGAGTGGGCGCGGAAGCGAGAGGCTCGAAGAGAGAGAGAGAGAGAGAGAGAGAGAGGAAGGGAGCGAGAGAAAGAGAGAGACAGAGATCTTTAGTGCTGTCGCTTCTCGCTGTATACACATTGCTGCAAACCGATGCTCTATTACATGCCCTCGCTATGCCCTGTTTTTGCCAAGTTCATCGTGGCGTACCAACCGAGGGATTATTTTAGTCGCTGGGGACTTACCCTGAGCCATTTATGATTGAGCACTTCCTGAATGGTAATCCTGTGATTCACATCCGTGGTTAACATACGTTGAATGAGATCTTTTGCCGACTCGCTTATAGGATCCCACAGTGATGTTTCCATCTGAAAGACATTGTTTACTTTAATAATCAAATCAAGGTTATTTTATTTATTAGAAAAAAAATTATCATTCCTGGCAAAGAATGTGATTAAATTGCATTAAAAAAAAAAAAAAAAAAAAAAAAATCAAAAATTAAATCTAAACCACAATAAAACAATTAATTTTAAAATTTATAAGTTAAAAAAGCCATCGATTTAATATTTTCACGAAAAAAAAAATAATAAAAATAAACGTCGATCAAATATTTCTTTATAATAAATGTTGCATATTAATGTTAAGTCTATGCAAAATTTAAGACTATTAATAGCACAATAGTAGATTATAAAAAAATTTTAGTTTATAAGCTATCAGTTCGTACGCACATATATCTCTGTAAGATTTACAATTGTAATTATTGATGTAATACAATGTAAAATATCTGATTAAATGATAAATACAATAAAGTAAATAAAATAAAAATAAAATGTTTTGTAATTTAAGGAAAAAATGTAAAATACCTGGACTCTTCCTCGACAAATTGATTCTCGAAGGCGTTCTCGTGAACCAACAAACGGAAGTGTACCAGTAAGAAGAACGTGTAGGAGTACCCCAGCCGACCAAACGTCTCCCGGTTTTCCATACTGTCTGCGCAATATAACTTCCGGTGCCATAAAATGTGGACATCCGATGCGGCCTGTATCGACGGATAACAAAACTATTGAATTTTCAGAAATTCTTTTAAAAATTTTTACATTCTGAAAAGCGTTCTTTATTTCTTTACAATTTCAACTTTTTTACGCTATAGGCATATGTATAAAACACATATTTTTTAAATCAAAACAATTCGTAATTTGCTTGAATTTTTTTTTTCTTTTCATTTTATTTCTTCCTTTTTTTCTAACATGTTTAACGTATACATCAATCAATATAAATGAATTATTATATTAAACAGTAATTTAAAAATGTTTATGAATTATTTACAAGTGCAAGTTGTTTTGTAATAAAGGACAATATTTTATCAGTGCAATCATTAATAATATGTCGCAAGTAAGCATCAGTGTTTGTATTGTGAAATAACGCATCTTATTATTTCTGTTATATTGTGAAGTGCTGTATGTAAGCATTTTTATAATTTTGCGCTTGAATTTTACGGACATGCTTATTAGAGCTTGCATTTAGTTTATGTATATACATATATACATATATACATATATACATATATACATATATACATACGCGCGGTGTTGCTCATATAGACATTTACTTATATGTATATATATATATATTTGTGTGTGTATATGTATATACAACACCAATATAAGTAAGTTTTTCAAGAAAAACAGAATGCCATAATGCTTACAATTGAATTTTCGTGCATAAGGGTAGGATATTGGAAAAAACTTTAAGCTAAAAATGACAATAGATTTTACTTGATGTCTTAAGAGCTATCTTTTATAAAAGGATAATAGGGATATTTTATCTTGAGAAGAGAACTAAGCACGGATAACGTGGTTTTAAAAATATTTCTCACGACATATGTTTTAAAAAATAGACATTTAATTATTTTATTGTAACATTTTTATCTATACAACACACATATATTAAAAACAATTAGAGTGTTCGAATAAAAGATACAATGTTTAGCAAAACTATGCAACATCTTATATTAATATTCATACGGTATACATATTATTTTATATATAAATATGTGTACACACAATACATATCATCACTGTAGATCTAAAGTCAACATGATGCAAAAGTTTTATGTTAAAAATTAACATGAATAACGACACAGGCAAGTGGGCAAAACACAAATGACAGTCTAGAAAATGTATTGCAACTGATGACTAAGACAAGGACAAAACAATTCATTTAAAGTGGCTAAACGAGACTCAAAACTCGCTACGATCTTCTGCCATCTACTACCCTAAGGAACAAAACGATTAAAAGCGAAACAACACGTTATTTAGGTCATAAGCGAAACTTGGTCATTTTCTTTTTTCTTTTTTTCTTTTCACTTTAAGAACGACACAACGACGACATCACTTTTGCCTAGCACACGTTCCTTAATGTTGCACTGCGTAATATTTTACATTGTATATAACGTTGTAAAGCTTGTTCAATCATGTAAAAAAGCTAATTCACAGGCTACCTTTTGACGAGAATAGAAGGCATTTCTTTTAAAATTAAAATAAATCGAACTAGTTTAAAATTTTATTAAAAAATTATATATATTTTTCCACAATAATGCTCAAAAAAATCAATGTTAATATTATCTACTCAAAATAATATTCTTTCAAAAAATTATCGTTACTCGAATGATGGTTTTAAGTTAAAAATATAAAATAACGAAAGCAAGATTTATGAGTAAACTGAAAAATAGCAACGGTCTGTCACGTTTATGATAAATCACCTTCATAGAGGTAGATAAATTGTAAAAGAAAAAAAAAAAAAAAACGAAAACAGAAAAAATAGAAAAAAACTGAAGCCATTTTTCTGTAATGAAAAAATGGAGCTATAAAAAACTGCGCCTTCTAATCTCTTCGTAATTTATTCATTCAAAGTAATGCCGGAGCAGACGTATGTGAATACCGATATAGTCTTCCGTGTCGCTCATAAGCGAATCCTCTGCATCGGTTAGGTCCTCGAAAGGGAAACTGCAACTCGGTGATGTCAATCCTACCAAAAGAACATATTAAAGGAAGAGTCGCACGTATCTTGATGTCTGCGCCTGTTATTACTTATTTATATATCGTTTTACTATTAATTATTCTGTTTCTTTTGTTCAATAAATTTCTATTTTTTTTATTGCCCTAATTGTTTTGTTATAAAACTCTTGCTATCTCGAATTTTATTTGAAATATCACGTCGATGAAAAAGTAACGATGTGTTTTAAAATGTGGATGTACAGATTTTCAGGTGGTTGTTAAATATTTAAATTTTAATAAAATTTTATTATAAAAAGATCTACATTTCTTTTAGAAGTAAATATGAATTGCTTATATGATTACAATAAGAATTTCTCACAATATCGTGATGTAAATATATTGATTATTGATAAATATTGTTGAAAGTGAGATGAGATTTGCATCAAGGGTGGTGAAAATAACGATAAAGATATAGTCTAATTACGTGTAATAATAATAATAGTATGATAATAATAATCATAATAATAATAATAATAATAATAATAATAATAATAATGATTAAAATCAGCACACCCATATAAGAAAGAATCAATGTCGTATGGAAAAAATGTGAAGATGTAATAAACTTTAAAAAAAATAATTTTGGTCAGTGATAAATTAAAGAAGAGGGTACATGTATATAGATAGAGGGATAGAGAGAGAGAGAAAGAAAGAGAGAGAGAGAGAGAGAAATAATGGATTTGATAATATATACGGATAAGAAGGATGTGCAGAATTGGCATTGCTGTAGCAAGCAAAAAAGCGACAACGCGTTTGTACTAATGCATTATATTATGTCGTGACGGATATATATATAAATAAATATATATCTTTATATATATATATATATATATATATTTAGGGTTTAGTTTGAAATATTTATTAAATATTGCATACACAAATAATGTGTGTATACAGCATGTTCCTTTAGGAACTTAAAATATTCATAACGCTGGATGCAGGGAGAAATTTTATAAATAAAAAACCTTGTTACGTTAAAATCCGTGAATAAGTTACTATTTAATTAACAATAAATTAACAGCCAACCAGATTTCTTCGTGATCGAATAGGCAAGCCTTGAGAAAAAAAAAATAAAAAATGGGTGAGATTTACGATTTTGAAATATACATCGATATGCGGCGATGTGTGCGTCGCACTGCTACGCTTGTTTCTCCCCACTCTGCCGCAAATTTTAATTCTGCTCTTCTTATGTTAACTAATTCGTATCTATGAATTTATTAAAACAATAAATGATTGTATTAATATAAAAACATTAATTAAAATTTAAATGTCATCTAATGACATAAAAAATGAATATCATTAATAAAAAATGTTTATAAAAAATCCATTATTTTAATTTTTCTAATAATAATAATTTCGATAAAAGTGCTTTTTGAG
This sequence comes from Chalcis sispes, assembly GCA_949987625.1. NCBI lineage: Eukaryota > Metazoa > Arthropoda > Insecta > Hymenoptera > Chalcididae > Chalcis > Chalcis sispes. The sequence goes on along the minus strand of OX465095.1, from coordinate 78,065,679 downwards.
TGAATTATAAAAATATTTCAAATTTGGTGAAGGAAAAACAAATAAGCGAATAAATGTTTTTAGTTTGACACCGTGAATTTCGATATTGTTCGTGTATTGATGTTTACGATTTTTCTTTTCGAACTATAAATAAACTCATAAAAATAAAAAATCTGCAGTTTATTAAGAGGTTTGAACATTTTGAAAAATATTTTATTTTCATAAAGTTTTCAGAAACAATATTTTACAAACAGTAACATTGATGGTATTCTCGAGTATTTCGAATAAAATTGTATTAAACTTAAATTTTATAAATAATGATTTTTTCAAGAGAACGATTTTTTATTAAAATATTATTAGTTATTATTAAAAAAATATTTATTTGTTATTTTTTTTTTATTGTATAAAAATTTTTCTATATTTGAATTTTATTTAATATTCAAATGTAATAAAAAATATAAATATTTCTTTCAAACTTAAGAATATTTATTAAATTTATTAAAATTAATTAATTTTATGTCTCTAATTTTTTTATAGACAAAGTGGCGTGACACATTATATATATTTGAAACGTGGGTTTTTTTAATACGTTTAAGATTAAAATGCAATAAAATATACTTACACGTGGAATATCATATTTCCATTTTAATGAAAATGTTAGGACTCCTGCGTGTTGAAATTGTAATAAATGAAGATATGATTTTTAATCCAAAGAAATTTGCGGTGGAGTGGGGAGAAACAAGCGTAGCAGTGCGACGCACACATCGCCGCATATCGATGTATATTTCAAAATCGTAAGTCCCACCCATTTTTATTTTTTTTTTCTCAAGGCTTGCCTACTCGATCGTGAAGAAATCTGATTGGCTGTTAATTTATTGTTAATTAAATAGTAACCAATTCACCGATTTTAACGTAAAAAGGTTTTTTATTTATAAAATTTCTCTCTCCATCCGGCGTTATGAATATTTTAAGTGCCTAAAGGGATATGCTGTATAACGTAAGTTAAGTGGTACGTAAGCATGAACGAATAAGTCGTGTGGCAATATAAAAGGGTCCTGCAGAAAAATGATGAATCGAAGGTTTTAGATCAAGCTTACCCTCATTGTCGACCTTCAAGTAGACCCGCCCCTTTGGGCTCAGGTACGGCCGATACTCGGTTGTGTAACATTCTGAATTCATTGAAATGAAATTTTAAAATTTCATGGCTTATTTCTTCCTCGCGTCAAAGTATTTATAAGAAATAAAAAATAAATAAAAATAAATAATAGTAATTTAAAATTGCGCCTCCATACAGAATGGCAAAATCCTTTCCTGTATTATTTTTTCAAATGATACTTTTTTTTCAAGTATTTTGAGGCACAAAACAAAATAAATTTTCATAAAAATAACAATTCATTTTTATAAATAAATTATAGATAATTGTTGGCTCACTAACGGTGAGTGGTAAATATTTGCTCTTGTATAACAATATTGAAAAGTAAAATTTCATTTTGTTTATTGACATATAAAATTGAAATTTTTTAAAATATTTTTAATATTTTATAACGAAAATTTTATTCTTTTAAAAGCCAAATTTACACGCGTATTTGAATACTTTATAGTTTATTATCAAAATTTTATTAAAATACGAAAGAAATATAAATTTTAAGATTAATAAAATATTAAAGAATTCAAACCTGATTGTAATTAATGTTTTCAACTTAGTGTGCCTCAAAAAACTTAAAAATTCCTTTCATCTCCTATAAAAACAAAGTTAAGAAAAATTATTTTAAAGATATAACACTTTAGATTGATTTTATTTCATCTTAAGATCAATGTGGATTTTAAATAAGATTTTGATAGAATGCGTTATCATCTCTTTGAATATATTTTATTTACGTAAAAGCGCTTTGTGAAACAAAACACTCAATAGATTATTGAACTGTATTAATCGAAATAAAATGATGTACATGTTGAAACGGTTATAAAAAATTATTCATCCAATTATCACCTTGTTTTTATTTTTTACAATTAAATAATCGTTATTTTTCTTAAGTGATACTTTTCAATAAAAATGAAATGAATAAACAAATAAAATTGTCAAAATAACTTTTATTTTAAAATATTTATTCAATATTTAATAGAGCAAGATTCATTCAATTACTGTAGCGTGTTAAAAAGTTTTTCCACGTGAATTTTTATATACGTTGAGAATTACTAATTTTGATATGGGACTTTAAAACATAAATTTATATATTTCATAAAAAAATGTTTTTTATTAAATCTTTTCTTTTAATTGTGAGTAATTTAAATTTATTGATAAAAACAAAAGAGTCAGTTTTTATTTTTTTCGCAAAATGCAATGTGTAAAAAATATAGATGTTTCTTTTGTTTCGCTTATCAATGTTGAAAGTTCCAATGTTTTGCTTACTTTTTCCACTATGCCAATAAAATGAATCAGCGACATCTTGGGGATTTTCCGTTTATCTATTATTCGCAAACACTCATTTTTCTTTTATCGTTAAAAAACCGGAAAATAAATAATATAAAGATTAATATATCACAAACAAATAAAAGTTGAAATTGATGTTGCTAGTTGAAGTTTTTTAATATCAAATTTCATTACGATCCGTGCATTTAAACAAATTGGCAAAATATTTAAGTATATTAAACGTGGATTATCGATTATCTCACAATGCACAACAGACAGTGCAGTGTGTATATAAGAAAACTGAAATTAAATTTCAGTTGGGAATTCATTTGGTGACGAATTAATCAGTCTTGCAGTGACAAACATGACAACGATCGATTGACTTACATAGAGTGCTGCCTTCTCCGATGCATATAACAGAGATTTCGCACAAGCAGCAAATGTATATTCGAGCCCGCTGCTTTTGTTATTTAATTAGAGGACAAAGTGTAGCGTAACTTTGATCCCGAAAACAGCTGTACGACGTTGGCTTTGTTAGGTCGCGAATTTTAGCTCGTTCGCGTATTTGTTATTTGTAAACTTTATACGCATGAAAATTAAAATTCACGTTGATATTATTGAGTAATTATTGAAAATAATAATAATAATGATAATGATCAAGATAATGATAATAATAATAATAATAATAATAATAATAATAATAATAATAATAATAATAATAATAACAATAATAATAACAACAATAAACGTTGACTTATCAAAATCAAAATTTTAAACTGTCCGTTAATAAAAGCAACGAAAATTTTTAAAGCGCATAAAGTAACGCAAAACGATAAAGTACAAGTAAAACTCTTTCATCGATAACGTAAAATAATTGGAAAATTTTATCGGACTTTTTCAACTTAAAATATTTCTAAAATTTTATTAAACTTTATACCGGATCGTTGATAAAAAAGAATTCCATAAATCAATAAAGCACATACGCGTATTAATAGTTCAAATATAGTTACGTCAATATCAATCAAAATATTTTTAAAGATTTTCTTAGGACTACAAAAAATGATATCAATCTGTGGAAAAATAAAAAATAAAAGGGGAGGGGCCGTGCGATTGATAAAATTTGTATGTTCGAGCGTAGAATGATAATAATAAATCTGACATATGTATACGATCTAAAGAGCAAGCAAAACTATAAGAGAGTCTTACGACGAATGATTTTTCGACAATGCATCATAAGCATGTATACTATAGGGTAAATGTGTCTTGATATCAACGAGCCCGAGCGTATATACGATTGTCATCTGTATGTGGTTGCACGACATTTTCTCATTTAACTAGCTGAGTTGAATAAAAAGAAAAACCGAGATGAGGAGTGACGCAGGTGGACGGATGTGTGTGTGTGTGTGTGTGTGTGTATATATGTGTGCGTGTGTGTGCGTGTGTGTGTGTTTCTCGCGAGTACCGCCTGAGAGCGCGCGAGCGAGTTTTGCGCAAGAGACCGAACTAACGTCGTACCACGTTCTCGGGAGATGAAGAATAGAATGGTACGCGTATGTGTTTGTGTGTGTGTGTGTGTGTGTGTGTGTGTGTGTGTGTATGGGGTGGGTGTGTTTGTGTGTTTATTGTGTATGTACGTGTGCGTCTATGTGTTTTCACGAATGTATGTATACACATAAAGAGAAAGCTATATATAAATATATAGAGCTATTGTATGACGTATAAAATTGCCGAAAAAAAAGTAGAAAAAGAATTCGGCGGCTGGTATAAAGGAGCGGCTCTACGTACCGACGCCGTTGGCCTGCGACGAGGGTAGCTGCACAGCTACGCCGAATCCGCGCAGCTTTACCGGGGCGGAATTCTCTTTGCCAGCGAGTAGGGCGCACTGCGGCTTCAGGTCTCGATGGATTATGTCATTTTCGTGACAGTAGCGCAGGGCTTCCAGGATTTGACGCATGTAGTGACTGAAATTTTTATGGGACGTTTATTTCTATTATAAGCTTTATCGTCTCCCCTTTTTTTTCGTTTTCCCTTTTTTTCGTAGCACGAGCCCATTTTACATTATTTTGCTTCGAAGTATTGAATTTCGAAGTTTTTAAAGTATAATAATCGAATTTTAAGCTTATCGACAGAGTACCGTTCTATGAAAAATTTCTTCGATATTTAATAAATGCAACTACTCGAATAATAAATAGCCACGAGCATTTTTTTTTTACCATATGGTAAAAAATTACATTAAACAATGATAACTCTAATTTTAAAAAATTGTTTTTAATTTTATTTATCAATTACTTCGACGATATCACTATCTCCAAGTGATTATTTTTTATAATAAAATAACAGATAAAAGATAAATTTCGTGTAATGTACAATGTTTTTCTTCAAGACTTACCTGGCTACTGCTTCGCTGTAAACAAAACCAGCAGAGGCACGTCTTACAACCTCGAAACACAAGTCGGAACCATCCATGCTGGAATGAAAAAATTTTTAACTTCACAAACTTATGCATTTAATTTTATTTTCAGTAAGAATTTTTATAATGTAAAAATATTAAAAAATTATTTATAAATTCGAGTTCTTTTAATCATAAAATGTACTTACTATTCGAAAACCATATAAAGCATCCCCTCGGAGCTGTAGGTTTCTAACAATTCGACGATGTGCGGATGCTTTAACATGTGACATATTGTAGCTTCGCGTTTCAAATCTGTAATGTAAACGTGAACGACTATTTGAAAGATCGATAGAATAAGAGATTGCATGAATTTTTAGATTAATATTATTTGAATTTAAAGACGGTACGTATACATTGTACATTATGTACGATAAGCAAATATCCAACTCTATTTCGAATACAAATATTTAATATGAAAATATCTTTTCATTTATCGATACACAATTGAAATTCAGTCCGATTTATTATTCGATAAATATTCGATAAGCGATAAAAAATTCTTAGAGCATCAATTCTCTTGAATTATAGACTGTAATTAACGTTTGGCGATGTATTTCGTAATAAAGAATTAGTGACGATCGAATAAATAATCTAATTATTTTAATCGATATTTTAACAATCTTTTTGATAAGTACTCAAATATTGAAAAATAATTTTCATAACGTCGAATCAACGGTTAAATAACAAATGATTTAGATCCAATCGATACTTGGTGGACCGGTACGGTTTTAAAATTTTTACATTCGTTTGAAATAATCGATCGCTCGTAATCAAACAAAACGTTATCCAATACTTTTTATCAAAATTCCGACAAAATTCAATATGAATATATAATATCATTCGCTATTTTGAGTAGCGCGATTAAAATAATTGAATAATACTTTGGTACAGAAGTGGCTCATATTTATCCGGCTTGGTTCGTAGACGCGCACAGCGGCTTAATTCGAGCTTAAAGCGGATGCCCGCTTATATTCCCGGCGTATTTTTCCCGACGATAAGAACTAAAACAATGGGCAGGTGGCACCGCGTCTCGGGGCTCGGGCGAAAATCCGGCCTTCCCCAGCGGGAGGAAACGAGTCACGAGACCGCGAGCCCGAGCGGGTGTGAAAATTAATGGCGAGCCACCGCGGGAAAGACGCCTCCCCTCCCCTTGCCCCGTTCAGTCCATTTGCTTACCCGCTGTGCTGAGCCCTGGACTGGAGGTGAATTTCGCCACGTCGACGATTTTTACGGCGAACGTCTGACCGGTTTGCCTGTGAATGCATTTTCGCACCACGCTGAATGGGCCCCTGAAACAATGACGGAATAAGCTTATATTATAAAAAAAAGTCATATGTCAACGATTTCAAAGAACGTATCGCTATTGTACGTAGAAAATATATCGTTCTCTTGATACCATTGCAATTTAAATTATTTTTACAAATGCAAATATTCAAAATTATATTTACTATGTAATATATTAAAAATAATGCACCAACTTTTAATTTTTGTAGATTACGTTTTTTTTCTTTTTAAATAAATATTCAAGCCGTATATTAGGCTTTGAATTTTTTTTTATTAAATAGTAAATAAAATTAATAAGCAATAAAATTAAAAAAAAATATAATATTTCATTATTTTGATTAATCATTGATCAAACTTAAAAATCAATTGATATTTTTCGATAAATTTTTTTACGAAAGTTTTATTCACAATTTTTATTTGAATTAAGTTATGTGCAATTTGCATGTGTGAGTAGTAATACATGAGTAGTAATAAACTAAGTTAAAAATTAAATTAACTTTATTTTGAAAATATTATTCTCGTACATATATCAAAAAGTAAATTTGAATATCTGTAACCTCCAAAAGATAATTAATTTTTATAGTGCCAAACTTATTTTCCAAATAATTTAAATGCAGGCGTGTTAGCATTCGTTATCGTTTCGCTTTTAGTTGAATGAGTACACAGTACTGTTAGACAAACAATAACGACACTGATTCGTATAAACGTACAATACAACCAAACTTATATCTACACATATATTTATGCATTACATATTTAATTACCGTATTAATATTTAAAATGAATTTTGAAATGAAAACGGAAATAAAAATTAGTTAAATATATATATATATTACATTGCATTAAATTAAAATAGAGCACAGTGATTATAAAAATTTCATGTTATAAAGATTAATTTATTTTTGCACAGTGAAACTTCCAGTAATCTTATTTAAAAATAATTTTACAACTTACATAATATATTGAAGATTTCATGATGCATTATTTATTAGCTTAAAACTATGCATGTTTGTTCAACTTGTGAAACATTCCCTAAGCTTTGATTGAAAACATCGTTATATATATATATATAAATTGCCCCAATTTTGTAAATGTAATTTTTTTTTTTTAATAGTTAATATAATAAATATTACTATCGATGTAGAGATCAAATTAGAAATTTTTAGAATTGTTCAATTAATATTTTTATGAATACTAGAGGGCAACACGATAGTCGTCCTTTCTATTTTTTATTATATCTATCTATCGTTCTTATTATAATCCACGTGTTGTGCTCATCTTTCTTATAAGTAAAATTGTAACTATTTATATTCATAAGATAAAAATTCATTTTATATTGTTATATCAACAAGTAAGTACAATGTTATTTATTTATAAAAGTCCTAATTTTAACAAGAATATATTTTTATCTGTGTCTGTATGCGCGTCGTGCGAAAATTAATGGACAAAATTTAAAAGAAACTTGGTACACTGATTTCTCTGTTTTCCAGATCAACGTATATATTTATTCCCAAGCTGGTTGCAAAGAAATAACAATTTCATCTTACAGATTTACAATTCGTATAAACGACTTGCTACGTATCATACAAGAAAGCTGATATCTTTTAAAAGTCATGATGAATTTTTTACCAGGGTAATTGTAATGAAACACTAAATTACAAGGGATATTAACTAAGTAATATATACATTTTTTATATTTATGAGGTATTGAATTAACTGGAGATTATAATGAGATAAAATTCATAATTTTGATGAAAATTAATAAAATTAGAATACAACAGGCATATTCGTAGCACTTTGGAAATACCTCGTAGAAAAATATTATTTTTTATCTATATTTTATTAATATTTATCTTCAATTTATTTCTTGCATATATTAAATTAAATTTTACTTTACTTCAGAGCGTAGATATATTTATTTAAGAGGTTACCCCCACTTGCGACTTTGAAAAAATCGATTTTTTGTTAATTGCATTTTTTTGAAGTATAAGTATCTGAGAATATGACCTGGAAATTTCAAGTCGATCCGAACAAAATTGACTGAGATATGAGCGTTGAAAGAGAAGAATCCGTTGTGTAAACAACCGGCAATTAAAACTTTAAACGCGTTTTTCTCGAAATGGCATTTCTGAAGTCAGTGACCAAGATTACTCAAACACTAATAAACCGATCTTCTTGAAATTTTGCAGGCTTATTTAATACATAAAAATGTAGTCTTTAATCGTTCGATTTTTTGTTTCGAATAAAAATGGCCGTTTTATAGCCAAAAAACGGCCGTTTTTTTTTCGTTAAAATCAAACCATTAACTTTGACTGTCCGCCATTTTGTGAAAAATAAATATTTTTTTAAATTCTTCGATTAAAGACTAGTTTATACTTATATTTAACTAAATCTATCCACATTTTTTGATTCAAATGATCCACTTCGCCGCAATGTTGATCACCGCAAACCGTATAAATAAAAACACTATTTCATTGGCGGCCATTTGCCACTTAACAATGTAATATTTTGCAATAAAAAAATTACTGAAAGTTCTTCAAGATGTATTCTTTAAGATGATATAATAATCGTTTAAAAAAGTTTTGTAGTTTTCTTTAAAAAAATTCATGAAAAAGGCCTTTTTTGTTGAGCTACAAGTGGGGGTAACCCCTTAATGACGAATCCTTAAAATACAAATGCTGAATTATATTTACAAATTTATTTAATTTAATAAAAGTGTGCACTAAGTAATGGTTTTAATTGAACGTTAAATTTAAAATTAAAATGCCAAAATTTTATTTGAAATATTATTACATTTCACATTTGCATTCTTTGTTATAGTAACGAATATTATTTAAACAATTAAGATGTAATTATTAAGTTTATGTTATGATTTTAAGATAAGCAATGCATATACATCGAAGATAATTAATTTATAACTAATTTGAGAATTATTTTATAAGAATTTCATATCTTGTAAATGCAATATTTATTTAAATATTTTAAAAATAAAAGTTCTTTTATATAAAATCCTTCTTCTTCTAAAAATGTAAGAAATAAATTTTTTATACCGTTACTTATTGTAATATGTTTGAAAAGTAAAACACTGTTAAGATGTAGATAAATTTATTTGTTTTCTAAAAATTTAGAGAAATAGATGATTCAAAGATTGATTAAATGAAAAGTTGATAAATTGGTAAAGAATTAAAAAGGAAATATTATAATATATTTATTTAATGATAAAACTATCTATATATCGATTTTTCAATATTACCGTTAATTAGTAATTAAAACAAAGTAATTTTAAAATCGAAGAATTCATCAAAATAATTGATTTAATATTAATTTAAGAAATGATTGAATCTAATATTATAACAATTGATATTGATTATATTAAATAAAGCCAATTGCTTCTGTGAATGAAATCAATATTAATATTTGTCATAAATAGATCGTTTACGCTTTGATGAACGAATGCTACTTGATCAATAAAAAAAACATCTCGAGAGCCAGTCTAATTTATATTTTACTGTCTTTATTTGACATTTTTAAGACTTGTCTATACAGTATTCGTTATACGTTGTATTTTTGCAGCAAAAAATAACTTTCAATAAAAATGTTATCGTTGTCATTAAAAAGCATCTTTTATCTGACGCAATTATTGTTATCGAAGATAATAAAGGTTTTTACAAATGAGGATTACGAAATCAGAAACGTGCTTGAAAAATATTGTACGATAAAGTTAATCTTAGAACAGGATATAATACGATCGAGAACTATCGTCGCATATGCATCTGATAAGTATGCACAGTCGGAAATGTGAGTGTATACAATAATGTGCGAGATCGGACAAGTACGTAGATGCTGCGAGCCGAAAGTGGAAAACATTAGCTTTCCTTCTCCCTTCTCTCGCTCTTTCTCAATTTCCCACTTCGCACGAGTTCTGTCTCCGTTACGGCCACGTCCTTCTTGCTTCCGCATTATTGAAGATCTATAAGTTTGCGTTAGTTCGAGAATACCGTGAGAATACGCGGCGACGTCGGCGTTGCCGCTGCTGCGCAAGAAAATGGGAAATTGAACTCTGTAAATGGGATTGTTAGGTGACCGCCAGAAATAAATAACAACGTCCGCATGTACACGCGAAACTAGTTTACGTGTATTTTTATGTGCTTGTGTCCGTGGAAATGAGTACCAGTGTTAGTTAGCCCCGAAGCTTTGTCGAGCTTTTTCGCCCGGCGTGCATTCTAGGGCTGAAATATCGCTGACAGGTCATTTCTCTTCCACACTCATCGCTTTCCAGAAAGCTCCGAGGGCTTTTGTACTTTCCACTATTCTCCCGCGGTTACCTTAAGACTCGCTTTGAAGAACGTTTTAATGAGTTCATTTTTCTACGATTCTCGGGATTTTCTTCGTTTGCCTTGTGTGCTCTTATTCTCAGTTTGATATAATTAATCGATAACTATATCGAATCAATCATATTTTCAAGGCGCTGTATGTGTTGCCTATAGATTGTTTTTATAGATATAATAAAAATTATTTGCTTTATCTTTATTTAATGAAAAGTCTGATCAAAATGTCTACAATTTTAAATATTATACTTATTATATAAAGTGTCAAAACAATTATTTGATAAAAATTTTTGCGATCGTACTCAATATCTTACTATTTTATGAGGAATAAAATTATAGAAATTTGTACCCTTATCTCATTATCTTTTTGAAAAAATAAACAAGGTTATTTAACTTCGATTGATACAAACGTTGATAATATAGATATCATACTTTTTAATTGTGATCGAGTCCAACACGGGTGATTTATTTGTGAACGGACTTATTCGTATAAAACACAACGATTTCCATAGGAAAGTCTCATATTTGATTGATTGATCATCGAGTACAGAAGATGAGGAGCGTTTTATTTTTTCTGTTCGCAGTATCAGGGATTCAGGCCAGATCTATTAGAGGTGAAATTTAAAGATTTTCTTACTCTGTCAAATGTATTAGGCCGACATAAATCAATTTAAACAATATTTAATTTGCAAAATAATTTTAAAATATATTTCAGATAAGTTTTGCGAAGTATCGATAGAATACCGCAAAGGAGATTTAAAAGAACCACAGCCTTTGATCTTAACGGATAGCGAAGAACCGACGTTTATTTTACCAAATGACAAGAAGCTTTTGCTAGTTCCCTCAAACACATCTATTTCACTCGTGTGTTTGGGCAGAAACAATCCTCTACAAAGCTTCGGATCGAAGAATTCCGTGAAAGCTGTATGTTTAGAAGGAAAACAATTCCTTGTGGATTCGAAAGTCTACGAATTCAGCATTTTTAAATGCAAATTCTTGTCAAAGGAAACAGTGAGAAAAGCTAACTCCACCTGTCTCGAAAAGTATCAAATGTATGAGATTGGCTTTGTTTTGAAAAAACGATTTCTACCGTTACTGGAAATTTGTCGAGACGATAAGAGTTACAGAACGTATTACGTAAGGTCGACGGTAGTGAAAGAAATATTTGGCTACCAAGGCTATCCGCGGCCTTACTGGAAATACGGGAACTTTTATCCCGGGTACAACATGAATGCCATATACAAGATAGAGTCGCAGCTTAAATCAATAAAAATGCTGCTCGGCTCCGAGAAATTGGCAAACAAATACATAAAGGCGGGCGAACAGTTTCTCAATCGAGGACATTTATCGGCTAAAGCGGATTTCATTTACGGAGTGCAACAAACCAGTACATTTTGGCATTTGAATACGGCTCCTCAATGGTCGAGTTTTAATGGAGGTAATTGGATGATTGTCGAGAGCAACGTGCGAGATTTTGCCATCTCGCGACAAATGGATCTGGTCGTCTACACCGGAGTTCACGGAGTCGCAACTCTAACGGACGTCGACGGCGTCGAGCAGCCCTTATATCTACACGTCAACGAAACGCACAAAGCCTTTCCCGTCCCGAGATTTTATTGGAAAATTATTCACGATCCGATCAGCAATAATGCCACCGCTTTTATAGGATTGAACGAACCTTATGCGAAATCTATCACCGAGGACATGTACCTTTGTCCGGACATAAGCAAAGACGTGCCGCTCCCTTGGCTCACCTGGAACCCAACGTCCATCGAAAAAGGGATATCCTACGTTTGCACGGTGGGAGAGTTACGAAAAGCGGTATCAACTGTGCCCTATTTTGCTGAAGCTGGCCTGCTGCTTTAGCACAATAAAAATCGATGAATTAATTTACATGGTAATTAAACTTTTACCGGCATCGATACCCAATAACGGCATGAAAAATTGCTTTTCAAAAAGTTATTTACATTTACTGAAAAAAAAAAAAGAGAATACAGTTATTTCATAATGAGTTACGAATACTTTTTTCCGTAAAGCTTATTTACTCTAGGATACATTTCTTATAAATAGAATTTCTGTTAAATTTTATATGCGAATCTCATCGACGTAAATATTTCAACTTTTAATCAACAGAGAATTAATAATTTTTATTGAATTTAAAAGATACGCGAGATGGTAGATTTCGTATTATATTGAAAATAGTTATCAGAAAAAGTTTTTTGCTCTTAATACTTTGATATCAGAGCTAAATAATAGAAAAAAAAAAAATATATGTTTTTATTATTTAGAAAAAATTAATTATTTTCCATAATAAAATACATATTATTTTTTATAATCGGTGAAAAAAAAGAGAATTTTTTCCGTTTATCGATAATATACTTGAAATGTAAATTTATATGTCAGTCATGTGATAAAAATAGTTACAGTTTTAAAGCAAAACGTATAGATTTTATTGAAAGTTTGACGTATCAATCGCATGATATCAATTAAAAAAAATGAAAGGTAATCTACGGCATGTGGATTATAAACAAACAGTATCAATGATACCTTTATAAAAAGGATTCTCGTGAATCCTGTCATACTATGTCTTTGTGGAAAATTTGGCTTTTATCCAAACATATGACAGAAGTCTGTTTTGTTGTCTCTTTTTGGTAGTCAACACATCTTTCCTGTACAAATCGACGAGTGCAATAAGCGATTATATAAAGCTTTGTTATTTTCTAGTTACTGTATTCAAATATTTAATATTTGTACATAAAAATGTATGTGCTTTATTGAAAAATAATAAAAATTACTAATGTTTTTGTTCTACATTAAATGACTATTAAACATTTTACGAATTGAATATCTCTCAATGAATTCAATTAAAAGTAGTCTACCTATAAACGTATTGCATGAATAATACATATATACAATATAATAAAATATTCAAACAGTACAGAGAAATCGTTTTACTTCAGTTTGATGTATAAATTTATTTTTCAAAACAGTTCGTGCAAAAAAGCAGCATACAAATCGTTAAGAAAAAAGTTGCAATCAAATAATTTGAAACGATATTTTATCCGACTGAGCAATTAAAAGTAGCGCAACGGTAGATTAAGCTGCATGCATTATATACAAAACAATAAAGCATATTATGTTTTTAAAATCAGTGTATTATTTAAAATAAAATTTACTTCAATTTGGTTTTTTCTCCAATACTTGTTCGCTTTCTTTCTTATATATATATATATATACAACTTTTCGAACCGTAAGCCGACACTGGCCTCCCACTCTCCTAACCTCAATGCCCCGCCTCCCCGCCTAACGCTCCATAACCTTCTCTCGTCACGCACTTTTACCGACCCCCCTCCGCTGCCGCCCGCGCCCGTGGTGCTCCCTAGCAGCCGACGCGAACTCCTACTCGCACTACCGTACGCATACGGTTACCTCAGAAAGTTACATACTCGCAAATAAGTATATTTCCGTCTCCCTTTCTCCCTCTCTGTCACTCTCGTAGCGTGCATTGAGAAGCATAGCCGAAAGCCAGAAAGAGACTCGGAGTAAATATAAATGCAGAGTGCTTGCCGCTGCGGTGCTGTTTTACTCACTTTCCGATGATCTCGCAGAGCTCGTAAACATCGTCGAAGAGCACCTCGTCGTCCGCCATGGCGACGCTGCTGGCGGAGCCAGTGACAACCTTGGCAGCTACGGGGCTCCGGGTGGCGGTGGCCCCGTGCCGCCTACGCAGGCTTCCGCCGCTGGGCTTCCTCTCCCTCTTTCGTCACTGGTGCGTCGCGGGCGACGCGCTCTTCCGCGTCGGCGTTTTCGTTGCTCCGACGGACGAGCGCGACGGAGTCGTCGCCGTCCGCCTCGCCCCGCCGCACGGCGATTCGCGCCTAGATGCCACACTGCCGTCTCCTGAACACCGCGAACGATCGAGCCGCCTCGTGGATGTCCCGCTGCCTCTTTCTCTCGGTTAGTAGCCGTCAACGTCGGGCGCGCACACACACCACACGCACACGTACACTCGCGGATGCGCAGGGGCTGCCCAAGACGTAAATAAATCACCCAGCGCTGGCACCCGCCGAAGACCGCGCGGACACCGCCCGCGCCGGCTATGCCGGGGAGCTCGAGGAGTAGCTCTGTAGCGCGCGCGCGCCTAGCCGAGACACACGCACACACGTCAACCGCTCGGTCTCTGCGCGCGGGAGGGACGTAGCGCGAGCACTGCCGCTGGCTTAGCTAGCGCAGATACGCGTTACGGGGAAGACGGAGAGAAAGAAAAGGAGAGAAAGAGAGTTAGAGAGAACGCGAGCGAGAACGGAAAGATAGAGAGGCGCGAGAGTCGCTCCTGAGCAAGACTGGTTGCATAAAGTGCGGCGCCGTCGCTCCGAGCGAGAGCGCGCCGAAGAAGCCCTTCTGCGCCGACTCAGGGGGCCGCCGCCGTCGTCGCGCGCTCCATCTATCTCTGCGGCTCGAGTCGCTCGGCCGCGGTGGTAACGGCGTTCGCGTCTCTTACGACGGCGAAGCTCGGAAAAAAGCCAAGACCCGCTTGAATCAATCTCCCCGAAGCATTCCATTCGATATTATCCCCGCCCTTGAGATTCATAATACGGAGTAAGCCTAACTCGCCGAACGCGGCGAGCCGCCGCGATGCGTTGTGCGTGCCCGCGATAGTACGGTGCAGCGGCGGCGGAGGAGCGGGCGTGGCTACCGTACTCGCCGCTGTGCCACCCGCTTTGACTTGGCTCTCCGCGATGTGTGTACGTATATATACGTGCTCATATACCTACATTGTTTCTCTCTCTTTCTCTCTCTCTCTCTCTCTGTCTCTCCCCCTTGACGTGCATCGACGAGCCACGCTCTATTTGACTCTCCCTTCGTGAAGATTTCGCGCGCTCGAGAGTTTCACCCGCGCGCGACCAACTGCCGGGATGCAAGCTTCGCCGATGGTATTGCGATGCTTATCTCTCCGTTGTAGTCAAGGAGTTACGCCCCAAAAACTAAAGATTCCGATCGTTGCTTCCCTCGGGCCGATCGATAACGATATTCAACTACATGCGCGTGCAAACACACCGCTTTCCCGCTCCACGAATTACTGTCCTCTCGTTGCTTGAATTTGCCGCGGTGAAGGTTACGTCAATTTTTATTGACATCAATTTGAGCTCTTACATTTTTACATAACGTTTTTGTCAAATTAAGTTTTTTTTTTTTTGTCAAAAACGAGGCTTATCGAACGTTTTCTAATAAAAAAAATTAATCATTTTTAGTCTAAAAATTTAAAAAATTGTTTATATCACGCGAAAAAGTTATTTTATTTTTAATGTGCATAATTAATTTTTTTAATACGCTTTTAAAGTAAAAAATGAGAAAAATTTTTCAAATATATGTTTTAGCTTAAAACACTGCATTTCCAATAGGTTTTCATGAAAAAAGCCAACTTTTTCACGTTAGAAATTAATACATTTTGCTTAGCAAAAAAACCTCTTGTCTATGATTATAGCGCCTCGGCTATGTACTTTTCCTGATATAGCGACATGTTTAAACTTTGGGCTTTTTTACGAGGCGTTTTGAAACTAGGCTTAATTAGGAACGTTTGCTCGCGAGATTTTGCTTGATAAACACAACGCACGTTGTGACAACTTTTTTGCCATCCAAAGTTTTTCCGCAAAATGAAATATCTACCAGGCAATTTTTACGCATGCTTAACCGAATGCAACATAAAGAAATGTACTATAAAATAAATTTATCTCTGTCTCTGTCTGTCTCTCTCTTTCTCTCTCTCTCTTTAAATTTAATTCCTTATAACATAAGGTGAAGCGCTGCAACAAGATGTAAAATAATTTAAATATGTATTTTTTCTATAAATAATAATGAATATTCGTCAGTATAATATATCATTTATTTACTACTATCGAAAAGCTTTGAATTGACATGATTCATCTATAAACAAATTTACTTTATATTAAAATTTTTCTTTCATTTATTTAATTTAAACTGTGCTTAAAATAAAAACCTGGTTCTTGATAGAAGCTGTACCCAAAATTTGTCTTAAGCATAAAATGGTAAATTCTTTGTCAGAAATTCGGTCATTAATGTGAATAATTTAAAATTATTATTTTTTAACGTAATTTCAGCAATAAATTTCATTTTCGATGAGTTTCAAGATGTTAAAAGGATAGTCATCTTTTACAAAGAACGAATTTTCATAGAAAAAAATGGTCCGATGATATTCTTTTAATATCTTTTTTTATCCAAGTTAACTCACGTTACACATAAATGCTAGAAGAGTATATTTACAATTATGTATGGTGAGAAGGTATGCGAGATGTAAAAATAATCGCAAAGTGAGAGTTTCAAGGCTGTTATCTTTAAAGGCAAAAACGTCATCGTCGTGTCAAACTCGGGCTTGTTTAGTTAAAAATAATTATTTTTTATTTAAAACGCTTAATACTAGCAAACGATCGATCTGATGATAAGTCTAGACGTTTCTAATAATAAATTAAGTCCAGCGTCACTTGCAGATGTGAATTAATTTATTTTATTATTGAACGAATACCATATATTCTTTATATTTTAATGGTGCATTTCTTATAAAATCAGATAACTTTCTTTATGATATTTAATTTTAGCAGTTACATTTATATCAATTGTGTTGACTCATGTAGGTATTAAATTTTAGACGAGTCAGTATCAATATCAATAATTGGACAATCAAGCATGTATTTGTCCCACATTTATTGGACTGAATTATATTACATCACTCGGCTCTTAGACGAGCGAGTTTAGCTCTTATAGCGATTTTTTCCGTATTCTTCTTTTAATTATTAATTAATGTAGCAGAAAGAAAAAAGTTTGCAAGACATTCTTATTAATAATAAGAATTAAATAAAAAAATACACATTGTGCTGCTGTATGCAAGGCTAAGAGAAAACAAATTTTTCAACGCATTGATAATATTATCATTTGAAAAATCACATGCACATATCTTTAATAATATTTCAATTATTATTATTTTATTTAATTAAATAATTACTTATAACAACGCATATACAATATTATATTATTTGTTTTAACAAAAGCACTAAAAAAGAAGTTTAGTAATCTTGGTAAAGTAAGAAGGTTAAATAAAATATTCGATTGCGATAAGATAATTTAAAATTGGAGATTCGAGATACGAAAAGTTTGATTTGCAAAGTTTAAAGGGCAAAAATAGTTTGGGAGTAAGACTACGTTTTGCTTCGTCTGTCAAGTAAAATCCTTCAAGTCTTATACGTTTTTCCTTATTTTCCGCAGCAAAAATTTTCTTGACATAAAAAGTACATATTCAAGCTCGAGCTTCCAAAAAATTAAAAAAGCTAAGGTGATAAAAGAGGCTAGGGTAAATAGGGAGGGTGGGGCGAGTGTATGAAACGCTCCGGTCTCGGCAGAAAAAAGGAAAAACAAATAAATTATGCACTTTCATCGCGAGCCTTTTTTTCTTCCATTTGTCCTCCGCCCGGCTTGTTCCTCCTTTTTTTATTCTTATTTTCCGAGCCAGTATCGTCTTCCTGGCGAGCTCTCGCGCATTCGGTATATGTATGGAGCTCGCTCCTCGCGTGCCCCCGAAAAGAGGGAGACGAAACGAGAGCGAAAAAGAGGGAGAGAAAAAGAGACGGAGACCGGTGAAGTATAAGATACTCGTGCAGCTGGCTGAGAGCGACCGAGTCGTGCAAAGCGCTGTTTTCCCCCGAAACGAGCGTAACCTCGATCGATAATTCATGGCATTCGTGCATGGTGTCTATGCTCAGTCCGATCGAATTTATAATACTCCACGAAATTACCTTTAATAATAACCTTCACGAAATAAGTAACGGTTTATTGCGCTTGAGCGTTATTGTTATAGTTATTGTCAGTTACTAATTGACATCGAAATTCATTTGAGCTAAGTACATTTTCATGAATTTCAATTGCAGATAAAATACATTTTTTTCTAAATCGCTTGGTTTTTTTTTTTTTTTTTTTTGTTATTTTTACAGACATGGTGAGTGCCATGATGCATGCAAAATTCATAAAAGATAAATAAAGATGTTTAAAATTATTTTTGCGACTGGCTTTGATGTGCGCGAAGATAAAAAAAAAAAAAAAAAAAAAATAGAGCTAAATAAAAATACTGCTAAATGTACGTAAAAAATCGATACCTCTTGAATTCTCTTTTTTATTCATCTTTTTGAGAAAGCTCTTTTCGTGAATATTCGATTGAGATATAGGACTAGTTTTCAACCGTTGCGTATGCATGAGAAACAGCAATGTTGTCAATTTATTTTTAGCGGTATACATATACGAAAGTAGAGTTTATGTTCTTTACCTCTGGCTTGTCGACCTCTAAAAAGTGCTTCTTAAGGATATATGCACACTCGCGAAACATAAGTCTTTGTCCAACTTTAAGACTCACAAAAATAGAATCCTAGTTGTAATTCATTTAATTAACGAAACTTTCTTTTTCTGACAAAAAGAAACATTTCATAATAAGAAATTATGAGCGTTAAAATACTTTTTAGATATTAATAATAATTTACAATATTCATTCGATAGAAAATTAATGAAATACTATTATTTAAAAATTTACAATGTAATTATCTTAAACATGATAGACCATCAAAATATTCTTCCATATCTTCCGCTCGACCCATTACAGATAAAACCAACATAATTTGACTTCTTCCCCATGTCTTGTACAACTCATGAATATCAACTGCTGCGTAACGTAAATCTTTTGCGAGATATTTTAAATGTTTGTGATTAATTCCTTTTAGTATTATTATTTTTTCTCTGAATGAAAAAAAAAAAAAAGAAAAATCAATTAATTTTTTAATAGAAACTTTTCTTCTTCCAAAGCAATTGAAAATGTAAATTTCTTTATTGCGCAAACACATACCCAGAATCTTCCCAGCTATCCAATGTTTCCGCCTTAACTCTACTTCTTTCTAATTTATTATAAAGTCCTAAAAATCCACGGGCAACCTAAAAAGATATTTTAAGAAAATTATAATTTTAAAAAATTTTTAATTTTCAATATTGTTTTTTTCTCTTACCGATGCTACCAAATTTCCCTTATTCGTAAAAAATCCACTGTTTACAATGCAGTAAATAATATATTTCGAAGGTCCGCTATCTATTTTCGATTTACAATGCAATTTTACGTTGCGAAATAATTTAGGATTTTCTTTTTTGAAAAATACTCTTTTGAAATGTACTTTTGATTTTAGTGGCGGAATCTTGTCGCTGTAAATAAGAAACGTTATTGTTATATTCATTATTTAACAATGCTTACAATATTGAATGTTAACATTTTTATTTACTTAAGAAAATTTATTTTAAAACGATGAATTACATTGTGCGTTTACGTAAACATGTTTCGTTACAGTATTCATTTTCAGCTTGTTCATAACCAAAGCGGAGTTGTTTTGATTTTGTTCTCATTTTTTTCTTCTAAACCAGAGTAATTATGTGTCGCTGCGCGACTTTATTTTTAATAAATCGAAATTTAATACAATCATTTTAATTTAATTTTTGACTATTGCCTGATCAAAATTAATTTTAGATAATTTCATTGTGGCTTATAAGTGTGTGACAGATTTTTATATATACAAGACAAAAAAAATGAAACATCGTATAGAAAATGTATTTTACTATATATATTTATTATTGCTTATTTGAACGTCACAAGATTATAAAAAAATGAAGTCAATCAAAATTATTACATATTCAGTGTTTTCAAATAAATCAAATTATAAATTCACATTTTAAATGTGATACCGTACAATATTTTGTACCATATTATAATATTATAGAAATTTATTGATATTGTATCACTAACCAACCGCAGATAAAACATCATTTCATCATAGTTCCTGCAAATTCCGGCAAGTGAATTTGAGGTGCCACCATATGTGAAAACATCAACAAAGATTCTTACGTATGATTTGATTGCGCCTATTTCGAGTTCGCGCAGTTGGAGATCTTTGCTGTGATTGACTCTGCCATCCGCGCGAAACATAAATACTTGAAGATGCAATAAGAAATATAATAATGAAATCCTCATGACTAGCATTATCTTATATATTATTAACAAATTTTATTATTTAATGATATCAATTTTGATATAATTAATTATAAGTTACAACAAAAATCTAGCTTTCTTCAGAAATTGCTTTAATTATAATGTGTTAGGATATAGATATTCTATGAGGATTATATTTATATTAGAATATAAAAATTATAAAATATACCAGGTTAAAATGAAAAAAAATTTTTATTTTTAGTATAAATGTTTCATTAGGTCACTTGATAAAATATATATTATTTAGTTTTGTTTTATTATTAGTTGAAGAAAAATCAAATTTGCCAAAATAAAAAATATTATAATTACGTCCTAGTACTGTTATTATTTCATGATAAACTCGATTAATAATTAGTTTAAATATTTGAGAAATCTTATCATTGTATTAAGTATGATTATTACTATAAAGTTTTGTTACATTCAAAATAATAAAATAAATTATTGAAACATCTTATTAAGTATTTACACAGGTCAGATTATAACCGTAAAAACCGATTTATATTATCTAGTTGCTGTATATACTCATTCATATATATTATCACGCAAATGTTGGAACCAATCAGAGCAAAGTCTTTACTGCGCAACTTCGATTTACGCGCATCTAACTACTTACAGCGACAATTTCAGAGAGCAAATAAATTCTATATGTACAGTGTTTTTCTTCAATTTTCGTGCAATGTTTAGGTTAGGACGGTTACTTTTCTAATTGAAATTTATTATCGGCATATAGTAATGTCATGTGTTTTTTTATATATTTATCTGCAAAAGTGGCCTCAACAATTAAAAATTTCTTTTTCGTGATATTTTAAGTGTTTACATGTGTCCATACAACAATATAAAAATATCAAAGGCGCTCGTGTGGTAATTGACAAACTATTTTCGATGAGCCCTATTTTGAATAGTTTAATGAGGCATTCAAACATTTTTCAATCTAACTAAAAAAAGACTATTTTTAAGTAATCGAAATACAAAGATAGAAAAAGTAAATAATGGCGAGCGTGGAGACAGGTGCAACTCATCAATCTGGTGAAAATTCCAGTTGGAGGCAAGATCTTATTTCTCAACTTCGCGATCGAAATAGAATTCAAACACAATGTTTCAACGATCTTATTATTTTACGTAAGTTATAAATAAAATAAAATTTTATAGATTAATGTTTCAAGATCGTTTTTTATCAAACTATTAGACCTATATTTATATTCTTGTAGATCCTATAAAATTAGAAATTATCAAATTTACAGAGAAATTATTAATTAAAAAATATTTTAGATAAATGAATCTTTTAATATTTACAGATAATCGTTTATTTGATAATGCCAATACATTGCGAGGAGAAAATTTACAGTTATCAATTGCAAATGAAAAATTGCGAATTGAAGTCGCTAGTGGTATACCAGGTTCAGGTGCTAATGCAGCTTTAGAAGCCAAATTATTAGCACAAGCCGATGAATTGACCATGTTGCATAGAAGAAGAGGAGAACACACACAACAAATTGTAGATTTAAATAATAAATTACAAGAAGTAACAAAAGAATTACAGGCTAAAGAAACTAGGTAATTTCAATTTTTTTGTTACAATATGTAATAGCATTTTTCAAAATACATTTATATGTTTTTAGTTTGGCTGAAATAATAGAGATTAACAATAGTTTACGATCAGAAATCACAAGATATATTACAAAAGAAAAAGAACTTGAAAATATAAATCAAATGCTTAAAGATGAACATCAAGCTCTACAATTAGCATTTGCTTCCCTTGAAGAAAAATTAAGAAAAGCACAAGTAACAATTTTAATTATTTTGATTTTTAAAAGAATTTGGTTTTTATATATAATATTTTTAGGAAGAGAATCGTCAATTAGTGGATCGCTTAATAAAATATAAAGCAAAAGATGCTGAAAAAATGAATGAAGAAAATGATAACTTTTTAAAGTAAGTAATTTATTATTTAAAAATTTATATCTTAAATTTTATATTATTTATTTAACACTGTTAATGTGATTCATTAAAGTTTCTGCTTTTCACTAATTGTATGAATTATAAAAAATTATTTTTAAATGTATGCGATATGGTTGAATTAAAATTAGAAATGGTATAGGGTAGAGAGACTAAATTTAGAAGTGATTGAATAGACTTGCTTATTCTCTAAAATCTTTTAGTAGAGCATGGACTCTTGTGTAAAGAAATAAAAAATTTTGGATAAAAATATCTGTGAATAAATATAATTCTTAGCAATAGTCGTCAAATTAATTTGCATGAGTTTTTATATAAATTTTTAATAGAATTAATTTATTATAATAATAAAAATTGCTTTTAATGCTTGCTTCTTAAGAAATTGTTACTATATCTATAAATTAACTTAGAGTATCACATTTGTTGCTTATTTTTTAATGTATTTAATAGATTTATTCTTTATGTTATATACATTGTCTAGCCCGTTGTTTCTTCTGTCAAGCAATTTAAAACTATGAAAAATGTATTTTTTCCTATTGTTATTTGTGTAATTCACTAAATTTCTGTTCACAACATTCAGTTTCTGCAGTGCTTGTCACTTAGCCACTTCACTCTGCTTGACTTTTCGTTTCAGTGAGAGTTTTACCAGCCCGACAGCCTTTTTGATGCATACACTTTCAAAATTTGGGTAAGTTTATAAAAAGCAAATGAAAATAGCTATCAAAAAATTGTTATTTCTAACACCAAATTGCTTTTGGGCTGGTAGCAAACATTAAGCTACACTTGAATTCTAAAATTATAAAAAATAAATAACATTTTATGCTTAGTACTGAAAAATGAAAGGCATTATACATATATTTATAAATATGTATGTATATTTTGTAAATATTTAATCTATTTTGCAACCCAAACAGATGAAATAACGGATAAATATGTTTGGTTGTATATTTCTGTGTTCTCTATTGGGTTATAATTGAATTGTTAAGTTTTTAAAATGATTTAGTTTGCATGTAAAAATGTACAATCATTGTTAATTGATTGAATAGAATAGTAATGTGTGTATGAAAAGTGCGATTAATTTAATTTTGCTTTTTTTGCAGGAAGCTACTATTTCTTTTTTTTTTTGATAATTATAATTTATTTTTATATTTAAATTTTTAGGAAAAAGCAAGCTAAAATGCAAAAAGAACTGGAAGATGCAGCAAGAGATACAAGACCTACGAGTCCAGATCGTGTCAGTTTAAAGGAAGGAATGATCAGTCTTCCCACCTCGGTGCCTACTAAAGTCTCCATCAAATTTGTACGTTGATGATCATATAAAAGACTAGTTACTTATACAATGTTGTAAGCAATTTTCACATCAAGTCAGTCACCGAGTGCGTGAGCCGTTCATCTTAAATTTTAAGCTTCGTTTTGCAACAAACCTCAATCAGTAGTATTATATAATTTAATATCCATTTACTAACAACTTACATCTGACTTGATTTGAGTTAAAAATAATTAAATTTTTATTATAAACTTGTGGATGAACATGAAATATTTTCAGAAAATAATTAAATGTGGTTTGCATTGCAATCTATAGTTTATAGAATTTAATTTATAGTTTATAGGATATTTTATATTGTTAACTGTTATTTTTAAAGGGAATTTATTTATTATTGTAACTATTTATAAAATAGTGTGAATTTATGAATAATAGGTTTGGACATAGCGACGTTTTGTTAACGAAACTGTGTAAATTACGTAAAATGATTGATTACGCGAGTACATAGTTTTATAAGCAGAAGTAAAGTATAAATGAAAATAATTTCGTTTATTTTCCAATTGTAAGAATATAAATTTATAATTTTATAGTATTATAATATTTAAAAAATGAGTTCCTTTAATTAATAATTGTTGAAAAAATATATATTTGTAATATAATAATACATGTTAAAACAAACACACATTTGATAAATTTTATTTTACAGTGTGCAATTAGATTAGAAAGTAGAGTTAGAGTAGACTACTTAGCTTATTTTAAGTAATCATTTTTACGATGTCAACATAAACCATTCATTAGTTTCAATATTATTTTAAAAATGTTGAATGATAAAAGAGATATAATTTTCACGACTAATTCGTGATTCAATATTGTATTCAAAATATACAATAATTATTATATTCAATTAATTATATATAAAATTAATTGCATTATATATTATACTATCGATAATTAAATTTGTAAAGTTAATTTTTGTTAATTTTAATGTCAAATTTCAATTGGTAAAAATATTTATTTATAATAAATCAAGTTGTAAATTAATTTTGTCTCTTTTATCAATAATCGATTTAATTGATTCGTTTAACAATTCAGTCAACACTGTTCATGCACAGCTTAATCTTGCATGTTTCGCATATATTTAGAAATGCGTCAAATTTTTGGCAATCGATTCTATCTTGTCAATTTCACGAATTTCGTGCAACAAGTATACATATATACGGCATGCAAGAATAGCATGCAAAAGTATACAATACACTTTAGATTTTGCTTTTGAACGACGGGCGCGTGAACCTAGCCAATTGGATGCATCGAACTTAATCCATCAGCATGATGAGTTTTTTGTCATTGGATTATAGGAGGAATCCTGTAAAAACGCCGAATCGTGTAAAGATTTTAATCTGCATGAGTAGCCAGAGTAACGTATTTCGAGATTTCGCGTGCTGTATTCGATAATAGTCGTAAAGCGTACGCGCGAGGTTTTTGCAAATTTTATCAATTATCATTTACTCGAGGATTTGTTTGCTTTGTTTTTTTTTTTTTTTTTTTTTTTTTTACATATTGCCTTGCACCGTTGAATGTTTTCCATGATGAGTCGGTCGAATGTAATGAAACAACGCCCCGTCCCCTTGCAGAATGCACACGAAGGCGAGGTGAACGCCGTCAGATGGTCACCCACCGACAGGATTCTTGCTACGGGAGGTGCCGATAGAAAAGTCAAGTTATGGGACATTACCAAAGGTAATAAACGATCATACTTTCTTTACAACTATATAAAAATAATTTAAATAGTTAAACCATTAACTTTAATTTAATAATAAGTGACTGAAAATTTGCCACAAGTAATTTTTTATCCATATACAGGAAAATATATTTTCATAAAAATAAAATATTTAAATTTAAAATAATGAAAATAATTTTCATGAAAAATGCTTACGGTAGGAACAAACTTTAAAGGTAACTTGTTGATGATCTAAAATTATTTATCCGTATTTTCATAATTTAATTTCTCTTTAATTAATAAATTCCATAGCGCGTTTTAAAAAAGTGTTACCCACGAAATGAAAATAATGAATGTTCCGAAGTAAGAAAATATTATTATATTTTAATTTAAAATATATATTAAATTTTCTATTTTTATAATTTCTTCGTATCCTTTATGAAAATCATTATGAACTTTATAAAATCATTTTTTTTTTTATCGAGGTCCTGGATAAATACTTTTTCTTCTCGAATTAATATTAAGATTGAACTGAATTATTTGATGCTAAATCTTTTTATTTTACATTAAATTTTTTTATTAGCAATATTTATGCAATTAAATAAGTTTTAATTTAGGAAGTGAAAATCAATGTTGAAAAAGATTATTTTTTTTTTTTCTAATGCGATTAAAAGTTATTTAATCTTTCACTACGAATTTTTTATTTATCGCTACACACTACCGCTGAAAGAGATGTCACGAGTGGCATTTTATATGGAGCTTTCATAATTGCCGTAACAAAGAGATTAATTATTTATTTTGAGATAAATTTTCGCCGTACAAATTTACATTACATTTTTTTGATTGACAAATCGTTGACCGGTTGACTCCTGTTAACTTGTTTCAATTTTCAATTTTAATTCCTAAATGCTGCTGACCAATCACAAGATAAATCTTATTTGCATTTGTATCAGTTATTCAATTTTTGAAACTCAGGTTAACATAAAATAGTGTAAAATTTTATTTTTTTTTCAGCGTAAAATTACTCAAAGATTGTTCACAATCAATACATTAATAATTTTAAGTTTATTTTCATTTTCCAACATACAAAACATATGTATAGTATTAAAATAAGAAAGAAATTTTTTTCGTTAGTTTAATTTAATTTTATACATTATTTTGTAATAAAATATTTTGCATCGATAATTCTTTTCTAAGGATTTGATCTTTTCAAATAACATAATGTCATACTTTATATATATATGTATATATATTTTTTTTTTAAATTCATTATTTTTTCAAAGCAATTATTTTATAAAAATTAACACATGGTAAAATTCTTTATCTGAAAATTTATCGCTTTTTGTGTCATTTTAATTAATGATACGTTGTGTTCAGCAACAATAATGGTACAATTAAATGAAAATTTATAAGTAAACAAAACTTCTTGAATGAATATTTTTCTCCACAAGTTGTTGGCCCATTATATAAAGAAAAGAAAGACGAGATGTCTTGCATATTACACAATAAAATAATACTCATATTATTTTTCAAGCGATGAAGAACGTAAACAGAACGAAGACTTAAGATTATACAGAAACCGTGTTGAATAAGACAAGAATTCACTTAATGTTTCTCGTTATTTTCTTAATCCGCAGCGTGAAGTTGTTTAAATTACAGTGTGGAGATCTTTGCGCGAGCTCTTGTCACACGCATACACACATGCGCAGTACATATATGCATTCGTCTGTACGCGCATTTGTACAAACTCGGTATGCAGGGAACGACTAGACCGCTGCATTAGCAATGCGTTCGCTGCTCTTCCCTTTCAATTTTTCTTAATGTACGCTCTTCTCTCTTCTCTATCTCATTCTCTCTCTCTCTCTCGCTCTCTCTCTGTCTCTCTCTCGCTCTCTCGCTCTCTCTTTCTCTCTCGTTTTCTCTCAACTTCTCTTTTACCTCCACTGACGCTCATTAACAAAGTCCATTTACGCGAAAGTGCGCTTGTGCTTTTTCCGAATGTGTATATGTACGTGTGGTAAGTAGAGGCTTCGCGAACAATTGACAGATAGTATACGATGCGCATTTCCGAGCGTAAAAGCTCGTCCGCTCTCGCTAGCTCACTCTCCCTCTCTCTCTCTTTCTCTTTCTCTTTTTCGAACTTCTCTTGTACTAGCGCTTGTAAAATGTCTTTCCTCAATTATGGATTCATAAGCGAGTATCGTCTATGGATAATAACACTCACCGAACCTAGAGCTCTTCGATTTCTTGGTACTATACTGAAGATTTAATCTTTCGACATCGAGCTTTGAATGCACCTTTGTCACTTTTTGTTTTCTAAGAGCATTTTCTATCCTTTTTTCCTACATTTTGTTGACCAGCCATGGCTTTTCTCTTGGTCTATACGTAACTCTACGGTCGGTCAAATGATTTATTAGGAATCAACAGGTTTATGTACATGATTTCTGAGTGCCCATATATATTCACTGGCTATCGTGTACTTTTATTTTTGAATTTCAACGATGTACAATCGAACAAAATTGCTGCCAGGAAACACACACACACACACACACACACGCGCGCGCGCGCGCGCGTGCATACATATAATTTTGAAAATTCTATAAACTTTATCAATGAAATATCATTTTTAAATATTTTAATTTAAAACATTGTATAATTTACAATTAACGTTGATTCGTTACTTTGGAAAGGTCACATTGGTATTATAAAAAAACTTAGCGAGAATTAATCTTTATTTATTTATTTATTTATTTACCAGATAATATATATTCAAACTTATTTATTAATAAAGCATTATATTAATATCCATATTATATATATATTTATTTATAAAAAAAAAAAAAAAAAAATGTATTATGTACAAAAAATTTTTTTAAAGAATATTTATTTTATTTTTTATATTATTCTTTGCAGCTTTTGATAATTTAATCAATATTATTTTTATTTATAAATTAATTCGAGTATTAAATTGATTTAAAGTTATATTAATTATTGATTTATAATAAAATCAAATTGTAAAAACGCAACACTTAAGGGGTTACCCCCAGTTGTAGCTCAACAAAAAAGGCCTTTTTCATGAATTTTTTTAAAGAAAACTACAAAACTTTTTTAAACGATTATTATATCATCTTAAAGAATACATCTTGAAGAACTTTCAGTAATTTTTTTATTGCAAAATATTACATTGTTAAGTGGCAAATGGCCGCCAATGAAATAGTGTTTTTATTTATACGGTTTGCGGTGATCAACATTGCGGCGAAGTGGATCATTTGAATCAAAAAATGTGGATAGATTTAGTTAAATATAAGTATAAACTAGTCTTTAATCGAAGAATTTAAAAAAATATTTATTTTTCACAAAATGGCGGACAGTCAAAGTTAATGGTTTGATTTTAACGAAAAAAAAACGGCCGTTTTTTGGCTATAAAACGGCCATTTTTATTCGAAACAAAAAATCGAACGATTAAAGACTACATTTTTATGTATTAAATAAGCCTGCAAAATTTCAAGAAGATCGGTTTATTAGTGTTTGAGTAATCTTGGTCACCGACTTCAAAAATGCTATTTCGAGAAAAACGCGTTTAAAGTTTTAATTTCAGTTTATTCTTTCAGTTAATTCTTCTCTTTCAACGCTCATATCTCAGTCAATTTTGTTCGGATCGACTTGAAATTTTCAGGTCATATTCTCAGATACTTATACTTCAAAAAAATGCAATTAACAAAAAATCGATTTTTTCAAAGTCGCAAGTGGGGGTAACCCGCTAATAAATTATGAATGTAATTGAAATCAAATTATTGTGTTATAGAATATGCAATCAAATTATGAATAACGTTTTCATTATTTTGTATATTTATTTTTTTTTAATATCATCTTATCAATATAACATATGAAATTATATTTTTATTTAATTATATATTTATTTAAGAAATATTATTATTATTTATTAAAATATATTATTTCCATGAATGATTCTTTATTTAAGTTTTATTTTTATATCAACAGTACGTTTTATATAAATACATATGCGCATACGCACAAATGTTTAATTAACGAAGACAACATAATGCCATTAATTGCAGGAGGCTACGAGTGTAAAGGGATGCTTGTAGGAAGCAATGCCGGTGTCATGTCCGTGGATTTCGACTCGACGGGCAATTTCATACTGGGAGCTTCCAATGACTTCGCCAGCCGCGTCTGGACCGTTGGGGATCTTCGATTAAGGGTGAGTGAATTCGTAATTTTCTCCTTCTGATTTTATACTCTATCCTTAGCTTTTCTAATTAACTAAATTAAAAAATGAATTGCGTATTCTCAATTGAGAAGCAATTTCTTGTGAAATGAAGGGAAAATATTGTTTTTTCCTCCTATTTTTTCATCTCAACGATAATGAATATTATGCTTTTTCTGTAATATTAAAATTATTTTAGATTGCCCAATGTTTTCTTACTTTGTTAATTTTAATATAATAATAATAATAACAACAAAAACAAAAACAAAAACAAAAACAAAAACAACAACAAAAACAATAACAACAATAATAATAATAATAACAATAATACTTTAGTTCAATATTATATACATTTTTACGTTATTTATCAACATTGTTTCATAAACTTATAAAATAAAAAAAAAAATTTTTTAAATATCATCGAATTATTTTGACCGCAAAGATTATAACAAAATACAAGCAATATTTCGAATAAAATAAAACAAATTTATTTTTTTTTTAAAGAAGATTACTTTGATTTTCCGGTTATTGCTTACCACAACTCGTTGCGCAAATATTTTCTTTACGTGTCCGTAAACGTAATCGAGCCTCGCTGTCGCTCCCTTCGGCAAGCCTGCGAGCGAGCTGAAATTTGAAAATTCAAGCGGCACGTTTATTGTCTTGTATATATATATATATATATATATACGTTAACGAAGAGTGCTTTATTATACAAAGTCGCGAATCAATCAAATTTCTCGCCTCGGCCATTCTTCATTTGCCGAGTAATATGCGCGATGTATGCTTCATGTATACTCGTATATGTGTATGTGTATACGAGTACAAGTCGTACGTTAGTTGGGACACGGGGTGAAAAATTCGCGCAAATATCGTACGTTTTTACGGTTCGCCGAGCGGAGCAAAGCGTTGGCGTTATACGAAGGAGCCCATTGTGAATGGAAAAAAGAAAGGAGAGGGGAGGTAAGCGATAGGGGCAGGAGGCATTTTTCTTCGCGATATCCCGATTGGACGTCAGGATTCCGTCGCAGCCGGGAAGGCAAATGGTTCGCAAACAACCATTAAATTACAATGGCGTAACGCGCGGTCCTTCGCGCTCGTACATATATAGAGATGCGTGTACACGCGCGAGCGCTGAAACCCTGCGCAAACCACAAGTCGGAAATGTATCCCCAATAGAATTTGAAATTTATCGTTGTCTTATTCTCTCGACTTTGCATACTTCATCTGCATTCGTAACGCGCGATCGTAAAGTTGATGACGCTTACTCGGGGAGGCTCTGATCTCCCCATCCCTCCCTTATCTCTCTCTCTCTCTCTCTCTCTCAGAAGAAAAATGTAATATACATTGTACCGAGCATAACATCTGGTAAATCGTTATTTTTTCGCTTCATTACGTGGCGCATAAATAAAGTGCGTATAGAACTGAAGAAAGGTAGGGCGGCGTCGAAGCTGCTGACAATGCATTTTGACGGTGCACTTTGAAAAGTTCCGAGAGATACGTAGAGCTATTCAGCTCGAGCAATGGTAACATTGGTATCTTATCGCAAGTTTATTTCTAACATCAAGCAGTTTCCACCGAGGAAAAAGAGCTTATGATTTTAACGCTCCGGAAAGAGGTAGTGTCATTAAAACTTTTGCCTCCTGCGACATTGTTATTCAAATATTTTAGCAGCTTCGAGCAACTTTTATATAATCTTGCTGCTCTACGAATAATCCCACGTATTGTAAATAATGTGATCGCGAAAACTGTTCAGATTAATTTTCCAACTTTTCAAGTATGGATATTTCATAAATTTTTAAGTTATCCGTTAAACATTTTTTAAATATCGCTTTTTACTATCGTGACTCTATAGTGCTACTTGTTTTTTTTTTTTTTTTTTTTTTGTTTTTTTTTTTTTAGTATTTCTAACTTGCCTTTTTTATACATATATCCGCTGAAAGCAATTGTTAATTTTTTAATAATAAATCCACAATTCACATTATTTGTTTTTAATATAACTTACTAAAGTGTTTACTCTTTACAAGTAAAACATATTTTTAATTTAAAAAATTGTATTTCTCGATCTTTTTTTAAATTGATGATTACAAACGCAAAAATTGCGTAAATGAGAGTAAGAGAGAGTCAATGGAAAAAAAATAAAAAGTAATTCTCTGTCCCTGGATAACGAAAATCTTTGACAACTGCTATCTAAGGAATCTTTAATTAGGAATCTCATGTTTGTTTGAAGCTAGAGCTAAAATTTATTTTTGAAAAAGTAACACCAGAGTGTAAAGAAGAGAAATAACAGCTTCAAGCGTTGCATCAGCAACGTGGAGCTAGATAATCACATTAATGAAATATTTTCACCGGTCGTACGTTTAATGAAGAAAACTTATAGTTTCTCTTTGTGCATTTTCCCGTGTTTCCCTTTAAAAAAGCCTTAGTAGAGTACGTGTTTCATGAAATCTGATAATTGTTCTTCAAAGTTAATGCGTGTAAACAGCGTTGATGTTGCGTTGGGAGAGTGAGACTGGGTGTATGAGGAGGCTGTAGACAAGAAGGAAGGAAGGAAGGAAAGAAGGAAGGAAGGAAAGCAAAGTCACTTAACTTAGTGTCGTAGTTTCTCTTCCTGATGAGATACGCCATTTCCCCTTTGTTCCCCTCACCTATTGTGCCTGGTTGAGACTATCCCTCCCCCGTCTTCAGTTGGGTTTCCGTATTCTGATTCATTAGCTGGAATTTGTGGAAATAAGAGAGGAAATCCAAGTTAAACACAATGGTAACGGAAAAGCGAACTGCGCCTCCCTCTTCTGCACCTCCGCTACTCTTTTACTCCCGCGCCTGCTGCCTTACTTAATTTGTACCATTTATTGCGACTCGTGTTTTCCTTCTTTTTATCTTTTTCCCTTTTCTTGGGCTTCTTTGCTTTTTCTTATTCCATCGAAACAACAGCACCGCAAAGACTCATTTAAATTTTAGAATCGCTTTTATTTTCTCTCTTTTTCTACTTTTTTCCTTTTTTTTCCTTACAGAGTTGAAGCTATTTTTCGATCATCGAAGCGCCTCACCACACTTACCGATGTGCACAAACTTTTACTGAGTAAATCAGCATCCCGATTGTATTCTTTGCTTGGAATGCTCACTTCGATGTTTAGTTGATTATTCCTTTTTTCTTTGTTTAATGTTTTTTTTCCTCGAGCTGGTGTTTGTTTCGCACAATCCAATATATAAAAAGCCATAAAAAGCCAACCTCACTTTTTTTCTCAAGCCAAGGCAAAAGAAAGGCGACGCAGTTTCATTTCCGAGATTGGTGACCAATGGCGCGTAAACTGAGAACCGAGAGCGTAGGTGGTAATTTCTGCTCCTGGATTGAGTGCACGAGTACGAGGAGAGACGGAAAAGAAGCAAAGGGAAATACAGGAGGAGATAAAACGAAGGAGCTGGAGAAACGAACGAAGAGAGAGAGGCTGCTATTCCTTTACTCAGCGATATTTATCTTGCGTGGCTGCATTTCATCAGCTAGCAGCAGATTCGCATAGATCTTTTGAACGGCTAGAACTGCCGACGCAATTAGAATTTCGCGAGAAAGGATCATAAATAATTGACTACCAGTTGGTGAGATTTGCTAGGTTCTTTTGATTTCTTGATGCAACTATCTACAAGACAAAGTTCATCTTCGATATGTATACATATAAATATACATGTACATATACATATATATATATGCATCATTGATTATGAATTTTAGACGTTTAATTATAGAGTTGAGTAATCTTCGTTAATGCTATTTACCCGAAACAATAAATAAATAATAAAATTCATTCTCTGCAAATATAAAAATATATTCGAGTTATATACGTGTTTACCGATGAAAGAATTTATTAAGACTCAACTAATAAATAGTTTAAAATTCATTTTATCCGAAATTATTAGTAAATGTTTTCAAATTTAATAGAGCAGTTTATGTTTTTATTGGTATTTATTAATAGAAATTTTGAATACGTCATTCTTAACGGCAAAGGAATAAAAAATCTACCGAAATTACACGGAGGCATTAGCATGTTTCTGGACATGTTTAAAAATACTCAATTTTTACTTGAATCTTGTATATACACGTTCGCATAAGAGCCATTAAATTTGTCGAGGATGTCGATTTGACGGGAGTTTAATCTAGCCCTCCTATCTTAGAGTAAAGCCGCGTGCGGCGGACGTATTACACACGTATTGAAGTATGAGCGCGGAGACAGGGAAAGAGAAGCTTTCGTTTGGAAGCCAGAGCACGAGCGATCCTTTCGTCTAAAGATCGCGTTATCCGCATAAGTGCTTCGATCGTAAAACTTTCTCCCTTGCTCGCGTATACACACGTGTAATAAGCGCGCACATATAGACGTACGCAGTGTCGTATGGATGTATAAATATCGTTCGAGCGACGACTATCCTAAATTTCATATTTCCTCGGTCTCCGCAGCCCTTGTTTGGCCACTGGGTTTGCAACGGAGAAACGACGCGTTAAACGAATATCGATGGTAATGGCTATCACCTGACCAGAGAGCGATAATGGACTCGATTTCTCGTCGGCACCGCAGCATCAGCGCCAGCCGCTCTCCATCTCGCTCGCGAGCGCTCTCTCTCACTCTCTCTCTCTCTCTCCCTCTCTATCTCTCCTTCTGTGTCTCTTCGCTCGCTTTCGTGTTTTTTTCCGAATTTCACACCCTTGACAACGACATCGACGATTTGGTCGGTTATCGATTACCTTTGCAGTCCGCCGAAGCGTCGCACAAAATGCCTTCGTTTCTTATTCGCGCTGCTTATTGTTATTAGTACTTTTAATAAAGAACACCGAGAGATCTTATATCCCTACCTATTTATACTTTCGTGGTGGACGGAGGCTACTTTTTATGCGCGCGACGTAGCTTAATCCTCTACTAATGAGTTGCGAGTTGTACAGTTGACCCGAGCGGAATCTGCATTCATGTATATAAGAGGGCCAGGATTAGATTGTACGGAGGGATTAGACCTTAGAGAGAAATTTGCGGGACCTTGCAAGGAATCCTCCAATTCAGTAGAATTGTTTAATAGTAAAGAGAAATGGTGTAACTGCTACACATCTCTTACAACATAAAATTTCTACAATCTACATTATTATACATCATTATTATTTACAAATAATTTTATTTAAATATCTACAAATATGAAAATATTTGTAAATAATGACATTTCGTATTTAGAATTAATTATATAAAAAAAAAAAAAAATAAAATGCTGGAAGAAAGGAGGTAATAAAAATAAGAAGATCGATCAAAGAAATTTTTTTAACGTTAAAATAAAAAGAAATTTAGTGCGTATTTGTTTAATTATAATTATTTTCCATGAAGCAAATCTTTTAAATTTAGTTTTTTCATTAAATGTAACATGTAATCTAATACAATTCAAAACATAAACAAACTAATATTTAAAATTAAAAATTCACATGATTCTAAAATAATAAATATTAAATTACAAGGTTTTTTTTTAATTAGAGAATATTGTATAGTGTTATTGTGTAAATTAAACAATTTTTTCCAGGTAAAATGTTTACAATTTGCGCATAGATTTACTGCGTAATTTTTTGAGTCTTAATTATAATTTTAATTTAAAAACCAAAAAGTAATTTTTCCATTTTTCTTTTTTTTAACTTTTCAATTCAAATAGAAAAATGAAATTAATGATGCTCCAACAAAATTGAAAGAAAAACGACGAAAAAACTCGAACTTATTGAATTTATCATTAGGAAGTATTTTGCAATTTCTTCAATATTTAAATTTAAATCAATGCGTGTCTAAAATTTATTTTATTGTAACGCAAAGTCAACGAATCAACAGCAGTGGAAAGCAATCTCACTGCGAGTCGCTCATTCCGAAAGACCACCGACGCACTTGCCGCGTTCGAGTGTCGTTCAATAAGATAATTTTAGGGTAGTCGTAATAGCGGTCAAAGCGATGCTTTTTTTATCTCATTCTTTTACCGCCCCGTTCAAAGGAATTACTTTTATCCTCGTCTCTAGCAATTATCGTGCAAAATTGCGCATTTACATTCTTAATGAAAATAGGTAGATTTATATATACTATATATATATATATATATATATATATATATATATATATACATAAAGAGAGAGATCATAAATGTCAATAATGCTGTCGTTTCTCTTTTGTTACAAGAAAATTTTCACCAATGAAAAATATAATTGTTGTATTTTTTATATTTATAATTATAATTATACCGATAATCAAAAAAATAAATAAATCTCATAAATTAAATTTAAATTGTATAAATAAATTTAAAAAAATAAATAAATAAATAAATAAAAGTTTATTCTTATATGATAAATATGTACTGAAAAAAATTTTTAATAATAATATGTTTTTTTAAATCATCGCAGCTTTTTGTGAAAACAACAAGCCGGTATGCAAAGTTGATAATTTATATGAAATTTGTTACGATGCAGTATTATCCGATAGATAGAAGTTTTCTCGCCAAGTCTCAGCTTACTGCACATGAAAAGATCGATACAAATAGCTCAGCTGGCAACAATTAAAGTTACGGCGTAATAGCCTTAAATGTTACTTTTCATGACATAGTCTTTGCTGTAACGCGATAGGATATCAAGATAGTACATTCATGCATGAGACACTTAACGTTTAGCTCATTTGTAAGTTAAATTGGTGTTTCCCTTTACTGTGGAAAAACGAAAAATTATGGAAGAAAAAAGAAAGGAAGGAAAAAGAAGCATTGGATGCCGTATATTTATAGAGAAAGAGAGGGAGGGGGGAGAAAGAGAGACAGAGAGAGAGAGAGAGAGAGAGAGAGAGAGGACGAGGTTGTGGGCTGTCGATTTTATTGTATTAAACCGGATTGCGAGCTTAATTTCTATTATACGTCCTCGGGCTTTCTATAAAGCAAAAGCATCGATTGGCAGTTCGCCACCTTTCTTACCTCTCTTACCTCTCTTCTTTCCCTGGCTTGTTATTCTTATTCTTTCTTTTTTCTTTGCTTTTCCATCCATTTTCTTACGAGCGATGCCGGTAAGAATAAAAAAAGAACTGCCGGCGGCGGTCGCGTCGGCAACACCGCGCTACACTTTGTTTTTTCGTCTCTATTCCGAAGTCAGAAATAGTCGCGAGCGACGGCAAACCGGAACTTTCAGTTTTATTAAAGCTTATAGCTAGCTGTGCATGTACGCCCGCTGTTTTAGAGCGTCGATCGTGAGAGAGACTTTGACAAGCATTGCCCTCGGTTTTTTTTTTTTTTTATCCCGCTCTCTTTCGCTATCAAACGCACACTTTGTCCGCTTCAATTCTTAAGTGGCTCTTTAAAAAACTCCGGGCCGTGTAACTCGACCCGAGCGCTTTTACACCTACGGCCTTTAACGTAATTCTCTTAATACCCGGAGCAACTTGGCCTCGGTAAATTTACTTGTCGCGCGCGTTACCGCCATTACCGTCAACATTGTCGACGTCGTCCTTTTTGTGGTTTTTCAATCTTAGTCGATGGCCAGTCCTTTCCTCCGAGCGCATTTTCTTCTGTTGTTTTTCAAATACCTTAAAAAAGCAAATACATTTTTATTTATATATTTTATTTTATTTACAAAAAATTATATTTCCTCAAATTACGATCCAATTTATCAGATTTTATCAAAATAAAAAACGTTTGTAAAAAATCATATTCCTTTTTATTTTTAAAAAAATAAGGAAACCTCAAAGTTTGATGAAAAAAAATTAAACGTTGTAATGCGAACGTTGATATAAAGTTAAAAAGCGCGTTAAAATTGAAATGAAAAACAAAAAGACGACTACGGCTTCTTTTACTATACTCGCGAAATTGATGTAAATTTATTCGTATAAATGCCCAAAGATAAATGTAAGTTTTAAAAGAAATTTTTTTTCACATTTGAATATCTAAAGTATACCTCTTTAAATAAAACACACTTTTAAAATCTAGACGATGAAGAAAGAAAATATTTTCTTAAATCTCGAAATATTACACTTTCAACAAATTTTACAGGCGATTGCAATTCTACATTTTCGAGCGCATATAATTTGAATTGAAAAATGGAAGTTCTAAACTTTATATTCCTCGTTCGATCGGTAAATAATATTAATGGTAATATTTTAAAAAAGAACGTATGATATAATGTATTTTTGTTTGATAACAACTGCTTTTGATTCTTTGGCTCTCTCTCTCTCTCTCTCTCTCTCTCGTGTTTACGGGCAAAGTGTGGCGCGAACACGCATTTAAGTGTCGAGAAAGTCGCGTTGCCGTCGCGTACTTGTGTAACGTTGCGTAGTATTAACAGCCTGGATCGCAGCCAGAAATTCGACTAACGAAATCGGTACATTCATACTTACACACGAGCGCTCCTCACGAAACAGACTAATGAACAACCTGTAGATATTTGGACGACCTGTGCTACGTATCTTGTTAAAATAAAAATTTCTAAACTTTTTTCAAATAAAAAATAAATTATTTATAATGTTTTACCGATATTACAAATATAATTTGATCAAATATAAATCGACTCTTTAATTGATAAGAAAAGTAAAAACAAAATAAAAAAAAAAAAAAAAAAAAAAAAAAACATACAAAAATTATTAAATTTAAAGTTATATTGTATTTTGAAAATTTAAAAAGAAATAAATTTTTTTGCAGCTTCAAAAAATGCTCATTACTTTTATATTAGTATCTATTCAATTTGCTTTGTCCGGTTATTTAAAAAATAAATTTCAAAAAAGTGTTGATTTAATTCATTTATAATAGTGAGAATCATTCGATAAAAAAAAAAAAATTTAATAAAACAAACTGTCTTAATTGAAAGAATTTTCAATAATTTTTAATTTAAATTAGTTTAAATTTATTTATCTAGAAAAAAGCCACATATCTGTTAAGACATATGAATTATAAAGAAAATTAAATTTTAAATTGGCATAAATTGACGGAAAATTATTAATAATTTAATTATTAAATTTTTTAAAAGTACCAACATGAAATCTTTGTTTTTATGTTTAATGAAAAGAAAGATTTTATCAATCATAGTTGATATAAAATCTATAGCAATTTTGAAATTTAATTTTAAACAAAATTATCTGAAAAATTTTTTCAATGATAAAATTTTAAATGTTCAATATTGTTTTATTTGTAACAACATTTACATGAATTATATGATTCATTGGGCCGAGTAATAATAAGCTTTACTATTTGGTAGTAAGAGCAAGTCCATTAACAGCATTCAAGTCTCGTGTCGTACGATGCATTAATTTCTAATTAAGGTCTAACAGCTACGCTGCGAATGACAACATCGAGAGAGATATCTCTCTCTCTTGAATCTCGTAATATTTAGTCGCAAAAACGCCTTCGAGGTTTACGAGTGGCGCCTCTGAATATTGCGGCTTTTTCATATTAATCGAAAATGTTATTATACACATTTTACATCATATATTATTCTAATTATGATGAAATTTTTTAGATTTACTTTGTATTAATTTGTTAGAGCTTGTTTGCATCTTTTATACTCGATAACATATTTAATAATTTTATAATTAAATTTTTAATTTTATTTATTTTTAACGAATATTTTAAAAATTGTATGCAATTTTTTATTTATATTGTCAAAAAATTTTTCATAGTGACGTCATGCGTATTATTTACCGATATTAGTATATAATATTGATGAAAGAGTCTTTTAGAGACGCGACAAATACGTTTATATATTTAAGTAAATTATTTATTCATTTACATGGTGTAATGTAATAATTGTCAATTGATTATTTGCCAAGTAATTCAACGAATTACAATGAGGGAGTTTTTACTTTAGATTGATCAATTCGAAAAATGAAAAATGTCAAACATCATAACTGCTTATCCTTTTTGAGCAGACTAAGCTTGGCTTAATTAAAAAGGTATTATGTGCAAATAAGGGTACCAAGATAAGTGGTGTGGAGCTTGGAAAAGACATTAAAAATGAAGCTTGCATGACTAGTCGTTCTGAGAAGCTCCTTACAAGACGCGTTGCTATAGTTACGACAAAAGCGGACAAGAATATCGACCGGTAACCACATTGGAAAAAAGTACTTGCTCATTGTATTTTATTTAATGCGAGATTAATTTGGAAATAATTAAATATCGGGAGACGAGACTAACCACTTACGGTACGATTTAATCATGAAAAATTGTGCATAAACCAAACATTTAATTTTTATTTAAAAAAAGAAAAAAGTTATTTATAACATATAATAATAATATTAACAATGAAACTAGTGAAATTTTAGAGCAAATGTTTTTTTGTTCTACTCTGCAAAATTCAACCTTTGCTCTTTCCGTACCGATATTACAGCGGGAAAAGTTTTGTTGCCTTAGACTGTAAATCAGCTAAGCAGCTCGGCGAGATGAAATAAACTGCACGAGTAGACAAAATAAATGTTACGTTTATTCAGTGCACGAAGATAGGCATCTTCTAGATTTGAATGGTTGGCGAATTATTGAAAACTAACGTTAAACATTCGTTTCACAAGGAATGATGATACTAACGGATTCACTATAATAACAAAGAAGAGATTTCATAATGAGCTAACACTGCGAATACAGTTTGACGGTGTTTCTCTCTCTCTCTCTCTCTCTCTCTCTCTTTTTATTTTTTTATTTTTTTTTTTTTTTTTTTTTTTTATCTATTCATCATAAATGCCTTTGCGAATAAGGAACTTGTGAAATACGTGAGGGATTTGAAGAGTCCATAAATTTTCTCGCTTTTCCACAGAAAGTGGAATAAGATAAGGAGAAAAGTAGTAGGAGTTGACCCCACAAAAATATAGTATCATTTCGCAAAAAGTTTTATAAAAAATGTTAGAACTTTTGATATTTTTTTTTCTTTCGTGCACTAGTATGATTATAATATCGCACCGCCAACTTAAAAGTTATAAATAAGCCAAAATAAATTAGTGAAAAACTTGATTCATTTTAATAAAGTGACTTTTTTAACTTTATATATTAATTATACTTTATTAAAAAAATTATTATCAATATTGTTTTAATGTGTGAAATCCATTATTTGTTATATGTATTATTTTATCATTTAATTGAAGAAATTTCTATCGTTCCTCAATTTATTTATATAGTTTTAGAAAATTAACTACAGTTCATTGATTTTGAATTATATTTGGAAGTTAATTATTATAACTGAACTTTGCTTTTACAAGTATTTTGAATCTAAATTTTCGATTAAAAGCTGATAAATGAAATTTATTATATTGCGATGAATGCATTCGAAAGTTCATCGATTCATTTTAGAAACCATTACAAATTGAATGATATTTTAATTAAATTTTTGTGATTTTTTATTGCTTAATTTCAGTTAAATAACCAAACATGAAATAATTATTGCAAGTATATTATATAAAGTATAAAAATATCGAGGTGATTGCTTATGAAATAAAAAGCATATAAAAGGAATAATATATAAAAGGAAGTTGCCTTAGCCTCATAGGCTGAACATTTTTCTTCGGCCCGTGAATCTTATAACGCTTGCGCAGATTTGCAAAGGGAAAAAATGACGCGAGTGCGTAAGTGCTGTTACGACATACGGGGCAGACGAAAAAAATTGAAGGAAACAGTAATTGCAACGAGACTGCGCCACGTAGCAGTCAACGAAGGAAGCAAGGGCGTTGACGAGCGGAGAAATGACGTACAGCGCGAATGAAGAGATAATAGCCTCTGTCCGATTGGCAATCAGGCTTTCTCTCTCTCTCTTTCTCTCTCTTGCTCTGTCTGTCTCTCTCTCCCTCCCTCCCTCCCTCCCTCCCTCCCTCCCTTTCGCTCGTTCGCTCGTTCACGCGGGAAAATAGCATTTCATCTTGGCAGCCACGGCGCCCGGCAGCGGAGAAGCGTCGGCGAAGATGCGCGAGAGATATCCCCGAGAAAATCAAAGCCAAACGATCATTCTCCATGTTCCGAAGCCGAGGGCTTTTGCGCGAGCGAGCGAACAGTTACATGAGCGCAAATTATCGTTGCGAGAAAAGGAAGAGATTAAGCGAGGGCAGGTCAGAGTATTGCGGCAGCCGGGGCGCATTTGTGGTCGACGAACGGCCTTGGTTCGCCGCGATTCGCGTCATATCCGAATACTGGACATAGAGAGGAAGAGAGGAAATAAGGACGGAGAATTCACTCCTTCCCTCGACGTTGCGCTCGTAGATTATTCGAACGTCGAAGATATAATTAGCGCCAAATCTCTCTCTCTCTCTCTCTCTCTCTCACTTATTCAACTTTTTCGATTTCTATCTCTATTTTTGGACTTTACTTGTCTAACTAAAATTATAATTTATTCGCGTTGTAAATATGTCAGAATTAAAAAAAATCTTTTTCTCAAACTGTGTTCATGCTTCATATTTTCCAAATGAATCATAAATAATGTATAGGCGGGCTTATTTTAAATATAAATTATTCTAAATTGATGTATATATATATTATGAATATTTATTGAATATTTAGACGTTGAAATTTCTAACCGCAAACAATTTTTTATTTCTTTTAATGGATATAAATAAATGAGGTACATTTCATTTGAAGCAAAATAACGCGTTTAAAGTTTTTAAACCATAATTTAAAATGTTTTATTATAAAAGAATTATTAATTATTTTATCGAGTAAAAAATTTATCGAGCTCTTAAACACAGTCCAAACTCGGGAGGTTGTAATGTTCATACCGGATAAAAGTATATTCATTTAGCCTAGAGGTACACTAAAAAATAATGTCTCGTGTAAATAAGGATGCACATAATAATCGATGCTTGACGCATGGAGCAAAGTGATCCGTTTAATTTGTCGGTTTAATTTGTCACGAAGAATTGTCGCTTAAATCACACGCGCGGTGGCGTAATAGGAAGAGTAAATTTACCATCTCATAATCCAGGGGGCATAGCTCTTGCCGTAACTCTCGTTTGGACTATCGTCGCGTTTCTTTGCTCCTTCTTCATCGCGAACGGAAAATATTACCTTGGTAACAGATGGCGCCGCCCCGTTAGAAATTCACTACACGTTACTCACGTACATACGTATGTACGCGCGGCCGCGAGTTATGGATATGATATCATCGCTGCTGAAGGGCCGCAAGAGAAAGAAAGAGCGAGAGGAAGGAAGACAAAAAAAAAAACAAAAAACAAAAAAAAAAAAACAAAAAAAAAGTAAAAAGTGGCGAAAAAGAAAAAATAACGAAGGGAAAGGAAAAAAAGGCTAAGTGAGAAAAAAAGTTTGAAAGATAAACTCATAAGCTCGACTCGCAGAGTCGCACATTGCGAGTCCGATCATCGCGGCAAAAGTAGTTGTAGCTAGTTTTCGCAATTTTCGGCCGCGCGTTCGAGCCCTCATACCTCCTTC
Organism: Chalcis sispes; assembly: GCA_949987625.1. Classification (NCBI taxonomy): domain Eukaryota; kingdom Metazoa; phylum Arthropoda; class Insecta; order Hymenoptera; family Chalcididae; genus Chalcis; species Chalcis sispes. The sequence continues at coordinate 78,022,600 of OX465095.1, read as the reverse complement.
AAACTCCAAATATGCTCACTCGTTGCAATTTGCGTTCGCACGGATATGTGCGCGCACTCGACCGTTATTCGATTTATATATCTATATGCAGTCGTCCGATTCTACGTATATGATCAAAGTCTCAGAAGTAGATGTCATTCTGCGAATCAAGTTTATAGTCGAATATTCACCGGTAATTGTGGTTTATTTTAGATTGTCAATTTTTTTCAGTTTTATACGAGTATATTGATCATCGGTGGATATTTTTTTCGATAGTAACCGTTTAATCATTTATCTTCAAAACAATAAACTTTTTTAATTATTTTCTCTTAAATTTTTTTTTTCGATAAAAGTAGACAAAAAAACTTACCTAAAATATATTTTCCTCAAAAATTTTCCAATAATTTTCAATATTTATTCAAAACATCTTTTCAAACGAACGAACATTTCAATTTTCAAAAACATTTTACTTATTGTTTAAATTTTTATACTTTTTTTAAAAACATTGTTTTTAAAAGTAAAAATACAGTTCTATTTTATCGTTGTTTATTGAATTTATTTTAAAAAGTACAATACCATAATATGTTTATATTCTACATCATCGATATATTCATCTGTTAAATATTTTACCTATCCAATATTGCAAAGTTTCGGAAAGAAATTTTCGTTGCTGAGAGTTTAAATGAAAATCAAATGCTTTTTCATATATAAAACGTTGTTATTTATCTTTCGAATAATATTAAAACAATGTAAATATGTTAAATGTTAAATATGTTAAATATGTTAATGTTTTTAATATTTACAAAAATATTAAAAAATCTATATTTTTATTATAATTTTCCGTTTTGATATATAAATTATTACAAAATGAAATCAATATACGGTTCGATTAACAAAAATAAAAAAATTTATCTTTAGGTTTTTTACTTACTTACCATATGATGGAAAAAGTGATGGTAATTTTTGAGTTTTAAATTAGTCGTTGTTGGTTATTTGAAAATTTTTACACATTTTATTACGTTTTTGGAAGAAAGAATATTGCATTTATAAAGGCAATAAATAAATATAATACACCAGTAAATAAAAGTTTACTGGTGTGAAAAAAAAAACAAAAAATTCAATTTGTTTGTACTGTTATTTGCTAAAAGATACATACGCGTAGCGTTTTTTAAGATTTTTTGCGCAAGTTTTGTGCGAATACAATAATAGAAGAATAGCGAGAGAGCGAGGAAGGGATGTGGGTTGGGAGAGATTCGAAACGTGTGTATTGTCTAGTCGGTGAAATCTCGCGTAGCTCTCGCTGATGCACGATTCTCGAATCATAGGAGCTGTAGAAGCAAGCGAGCGAGCGAACGAGCGAGCGAGCTTGTGCGCGCAGTCGTGTCGGTGACATTTATGACGCAGGTGCCTGACAAATGAAATGTCACTGATAACTGTTGTCTGTAAGTTAATGCAACGCGCGGCCGCCAACGACGGCGGCGACGACGACGAGCGCGATGTCATCGTCCGTTGCGTCGGCTACGGTGCAGGTGCGACTACGCTGCCGCAATAACGCGAGCTTTCCGCACCGTACCCTTCCTCTCCCATCTACCCAACCCCCCTAGTCGTAAAGATTCCGCGAACTCCCGGCCCGATCTAATGCATTGCCTGAAGTATTTTCCTCGAATTTTCATTTTTAAATCCGCGGTCGGCGGTAAGCCGTGCTTTTGTGCAATTGTCTTTTGCCATTTAAAGGGGCAAAAGAAACACAAAGAAAGGTACGGGCGCATAAGTTACGCAAACGCAAAGCAATTTGTGTTGTGAAACGGACGCAACCATTGTCGAGGATGAGCGTGACATTGCGGATAATTAAGTTGTTACCGTCAGCGCTCCTGGCCGAAATATCGCTGAAATTGCAGTCGTTGATATGACAGCGCGATTGTAATCGTAATTATTGCAGTGTTAAATTTTGAAGGAATATTCATCTATGATAAACCTATTTGGATTTCGAGGCTCTTATTGTTATTCTCATTGAAATAACTTATTACCTTGTGACTAAGAATGATTAATGTTATCCGTATATTTCGAAAAATAATTCATTAGTATGATAATTTTTTACCTATGCAAATGCCCCTTAAATCAGTACAGATATTTCACTTTTTTTTTATATCAGAGATGAAAGTGATTCAGATTTAGATTGTGTTTATTACTAGCATTATATATAACCCCATCTGGCTCGATTAGTCAAAGATACAGCAAATGCAATTTAGAACTTATTAATGAAAATAACAAATATAAAAAATAAAAATGACAAAGATTTTAAAAAGAAAAAAAAAAAAAAAATAGATGAACAAGTCAAGAGAAGCTATTAACCCTTCAACACTCTCACTAATATATACTTATAAACATTACTCGCGATGATAAAACATCTCACACTTTCAGCGCATGTTCATATTTAATTTAAAAAAAAGATAATGTTATTCATTTACTTTATAATAATACAATGTTATTTTATTTAAATGTGTTAAACTAAACTAAAATAAACCTTATTTTATATCATATTTTGTTCGCTATAAACATTATGAAAATTTTTACATGATATTTTGCGAAAATGACGCCGAATTTTGAAAATAGGCAAAATTGCCCGAAATTTGTCGATTAGAGTAGTTTTTTTACATACGTCGTTATTGGCGTGATAAGAAAAAATCTCATGCCTTTAAAAAAAAAATATTTTTCCAAATATTTAATTTGTCTAAAATAATTTTTTTAATTTTACTGTCGTAAAAAGCATTAAATGAATTTAGATGTTTAAAACGAAATGTAGAAGAAAATCACATAACGCAAGTACTAAAGGTTTAAATCTATAAAGTTTGAAACGATTTAAAAATAAAAATAAATAGAATAAATATAATGTACTAAACAAAATGATAAATCTATATTATAAATACATAGTAAAATAAAATAAAATAATACAAAAAAAGAATTGCATATAAGCATAGGTGTAAGTAGGAAATCGCTGCATGGTAAGAAAGATGCATTAATGAGCAAATAAATTATAAAAACATTAATGAATAAATTGTTAGAGAGAAAAAAAAATAAAGTAATAAATAAATAAACGGAGGAAAACAAGTTTACAAAATTGGAAAATAAAAAAATATAAATAGATCGTCGAGAATTTCAAAATTATTAAAAATTAAACAAACGAGAATAAAAGCAAAAGAGACGCTTCGATACGTGTACTCAATTAAATATTTAATTTTAATTTTCAAAAGTGAACATAACATTTTATTTATTTTGTTGTTTAAAAATACTTTTGATGAATACAAACGTGCCTACAGCATTGTGTTAACAAAAAGACGATGGGAGTTGGTTTATCTTAGAAGATAATTTAACATGCATCGAGAACACGATAAAATTATTACGATGTGCGATAAAGCTCGCAAAATAGAGCTAAAAGGATTAAAATAATATTTAAGCAGACATAACTGTCGACTCGACTAACATCAAGATTATACGTGCTTAGTGAAGTCATGCTAGAAGAAAGAAAAAAAAGCCGTGTTGGGACGATACATCTTTGAACTAGCGTAAACGCGATATTGTTATTGCCTTTTCTCCCGTTAGCCTAGGCTTTTTTTTTATTTCGGTTAAATCTCTCGCCTACGTTGACAATCCAATTTGTTGCGTATCATGATAGGAGTAAAAAAAGAGAGAAGAAGGAGACAGCAGAGGGAAACGTAACAGAGATTGTAAAAAAGTTGGGACCAAGACGTATAACGCTTTGAGCCGAGAGTCAGACTACCCAGACAGAGTTGAGAGAGATGAGAGAGAGAGAGAGGGAGAAAGAGAGAGATAGCGAACATGCGATTGCGCGAGCTCGTGCTATAATGAGATTCCAAATGCAGCTATTCTAAAACAACAACGCCCTGGAATAACATGCCAAGCGCACACATATACGCGGCAGCTTATGCAGCCGACGTCGCCAGCGTCGGCAGCTAACGCCACGAACTGAACATAATGCGCAGCCCCTATTTCTCTCTCTCTCTCTCTCTCTCTCCCTCTCTCTTTCTCTCTCACGCGTAGAATTGCATAATGCATCACTTTAACCGGTGATAACTTACCCAATCACCGCACTGTCAGTTACAATCTATGGACTCGGTAGCCTGCCGATTTATCTTAATGGAACGCGATAGTTATTTATCAGGATTTTTACTCACGTATCACAACGGTCGCGCGATTCAATTTCTTCCGTTTAGCTAACAAGATGGAAAAATACATAAAAAATGCAAGCGCGTGGAATTGGAAAAAGGTGAAAGAGGTCCGAGGGGGAGCCAGTTCACCTACGCCACGGCACTGCGGTCACCGCTCGAGGTTCGCGCGCCGCCTTTGTCTCGTTTGCACCGTGCGCCCATTTTTCACAAGGAGTTTGCAATGTCTCGTTTTCATAAGTATATTGGTTCGTTGGTCTCTGCGACTGACACTTTTCGCAAGAGAAAGCGCACGGGCGCGCGCATTTTATCGTTCTTCGTTTATTTTTTTTCTCCGAGAACTAAGAGTATCCATCGAACCGACAGGTCAATTTAGGTTTGCTTTAATACGAGATCAAAATTTCTGATTCACTGCTCTCTCTTTTCCTCCCGTCCCCTCCCACCCTACTACTACTATCTCTTTCTCTCTTTCTCTCTCTCTTTCTCTTTCACTCTCTCCTGTTTCGTCAAAAGTATTTTCAAACAATAAATTACCAAAATGTTGTATTCATTTTTGAAAATGAAAATTAAAAATGCGCGCAAACAATATATTCTTGATATTAAAGTCATTTTTTAAAATTTTTATTTAAATACACAAAAAACTATTTGTTCAATCTGTTAAATTATTTGTGTGCTTGTTATTTTACAAAGTTAATTTAGCTTATTTTAATGTAACGTAAAAAACTTCAACAGCATAAGGTTTCATTATTAAAAGTTTCTAGTCTAATAATATTAGCAAATGTATTGTTGCATACTTTTTATTTTTCTGAATTTTTATTTAAATATGCATAAATTTAAAATCTAAATTTTTATTAAATTATATTTTGATCAATTTTAAACATGTTATTTATTAGTATATGATGCATTTGAAATGATAATAAAAAAACGGAGTTTGAAAAAGAGAATTAATTGTAATACGCAGCTGTAAATCGCGTGAAAAAATTTATCGTTAAAAAATTTAATTTAACTATTAAATGAAAATTTTTTTTTCTTTAATAAACCTTAGCGCGGAAAGAGAAAAAAAGAGAGAAAGAGAGAGAAAACGCTCCTCTAACTTCGAGAGCAGTAAAATATCTTTTTTTTTTCTTTAGCATTTATAGGATTTGTAAAAGACTTGGAGCTCGGTGTATAATTAAAAGAGAAGAGGGCAAGGGCGCAATATCGCGTGCAATGCTTCGTTTAAAACAGTATTATATCACCGATAGTCGAATTAACGCTTTTCCCGCTCTGCGAATCACACGAATCTTGCAGCTACGGGTACTACCGCAACTTGCTCTTCTTCTCTTTGGCCAGCCTTCTCTCTCTCTCTCTCTCTCTTTCTCTCTCGCTCGCTCGCTCGCTCCTTCTCTTTTCTCTTTTCAGGACCGGATTAAGATGAGCGGTTAGCGATAAGTACGACCAAAATGAATAACGTCCCGCTTAACGAGGCTCCGCGCGCTCTCTCACAGCTCTGCCTTTCCTCTTTGTCCCTTGCAAAATGTAGCTTTCAACCCCTTTAGGAATTTTTTCATCATATTATAAAATTATACTTGTCCAGATTTATAAGGCGAGCGTGGCAAGAATCTCAACGAGCTCCTCCTCCTGCTTCCTCTCGACGTCTACGCTGCGAGGGAGTTGCGCGCTGCCGAGTTGAGAAGGGAGGAGAACGAATGCCCCTAGCGCGGAAAAATTACGCGAGGAATATTTAATTTTAACTCTGATTTTAATTATGAAGAGTCGAAAAGCCCGAGGTGACCTTTGTCTAATGCGCCTCCATCGAGTATCACGCTTATACGGCACAGTCGTTGCAGAACGATTCGCTGTGTACTTTTTATGAATTTTTGATGCGAAACACAAAAATATGCGATTTTAAAATATTTCTCGTTGTTAGTTATCACTTTGGATTACGATTTCCATTTTGATATCATAATAACGAGCTTTAATTTTCTCGTCTATTCGTATATATTACGTTCATAATATATTCAATACTTTATAAATTTAAAATCTTCATTCTCGTCTTTTTCTGATTACTTTTTTAATTTTAAATAACTAACTTTCATTTTGCAACGAAGTTTCCAAAATTTTCACTGAATATTATTAAATTTTCAGGACTTTAAAAATATTTAATAATTAATAGTACTAGATTATTTCGCAATAATAATTCCGACCAGTCAAAATAAACTCGCGCAACTTAATACTTTCGGTAAAATACATTTTTCCATTTAGAAATACAAAATAAATAATATAAATAAGATTTTTCATCGCATCCAGTCGAGCAACTTTATTTCGTTCGATATATCGGAAAATATCTCGAAAGTATTTTGTGCCAAATGAAAAAAGAATCATAAAATATCACCTTAGCTGCAACTGCATCACGGCTGGAAAGAAGCTGTATAAGGAGACAAGGCGAGAGAAAGAGAGAGAGAGAGAGAGAGAGAGAGAGAGTTTGGTTGTTCGAGTGCGAATCTCAGCGGTCCGATTTTACGCGTCACCTAATGCGCACAAGCTTTTATTTCTCACATTTCCCCATTACGCCTATTCATTCTAGCAGTTAGGCCGGATAAGGGAAGGCCACTCAACCGTCGATGAAACTGGAAGCGAGGAAAGCGAAAAAAAAGCAAACGTAGGCGGATAATAACTCATTCTTTGGGGGGCACAAAGGCACACTCGTTAGACTACGCTAGTAGCACGGACTACATAATTTCGCGCCAGACTTATCGGCAACTCGCGCAATTCGCGGCCTGTAACGTTAATAAATTCTTTTTTTGGAGCATTGTGTGCCTTGAATTCTCATTAAAAGCTTCATACCCGCCCATCGGCTTTTCGAGCCAGTCTCAACCAACAACTTCTTCTTGGCGCATCTCATTGAAAGTGGAAACTTTTTCAGCGAGTCGAAAACGAATCCGAGGGCTCTCCGATGGATACGATGGTTTTCAACGACTCGCTCGCGTAAAGAGAGAACGGCGCCTCCGACGGTATAGACGTCGCGCTCGTGGTATGCGAAATGCCGCAGTTCCTGAACTTTTTAATGATTGGAAGCCTTGCTTGCCGTGCACCCCCACACTCTGTACTTGCTGTTTAATTCGTAATGCGCATTTTTTACAATTTTTCAGTATGCCAGTTAGTGATATCGTGCTTTTTCGCAAGGCTCTTGTTTCGCGATTGCTTCAAATAAAAATCATTTCGCACCAAAGTAAAATTGTTATTTACAAAACGCAATAATTTCTTACAAAACGCGGCCTGCGAATCCTTCTTTTCACCGGTGCTTTCCAATCGACGGCTCGTGAATTCCTAATACCCGGCGTTTCTACACGAATCGTAAAAAGTTCGCACACACAGCTAGGGTAAATTCACTCGCCGGAATGGAGCTATTTTCCGAGCAGTACACGCCAAAGTTAGAAGGTCACAGAGAGAAAGAGAGAAAGAGAGAGAGAGAGAGAGAGAGAGAGAGAGAGAGAGAGAAACATATAAAACTTTAGTTATATGTTGAGCGCACGACCTCGAGTCTTTCTTTTTTGTATCCTTGTTTTTTATTGAAGCATTGCCGAAAAAGCCGCCAATCGCGCGCTTCGCGATTTTTCCATATATTCCGTTCTCGAGCGCGAAAGACAAGGTAAAGAAAATAAAAGCAGCGAAAGAAAGCCCTCTTTCGCGCCTTATCTTTTGATAAGAGAAGCGGCTGGTGGATAAGAAGCGATAAAGGATTGGTTGCATAATGGACTCGTTTCACATACGCGCAGCTAAGAGGAAAGAGTACATGAAAAACACCGACGGCAATAGCGGAGGAGCACGAGGTCAGCGGCGACGCGGCGTCGGGGCAATGAAAGTAAATTTCTCAGGTGGACGGAGGGAGTACAAAAGATAAAATGGCGAGGGAGCGAAGCTCCCGGGCTCGAAGAAATGACCGAGCTTCTTCTCCCTCCTCGCGGGGGCATAATGCGTGAAGTTTTACCAGCACGACTTTCTTCTTTTCTCGAGTTTTCCCTTCCACTTTGAAAAGGAAGGAACTTGGAGAAAACATGTCATACACTGCTGACACTCGACAATATCGTTACCCCATGCTCAAGTTCGCCCTTACAACTAACAGCCGTAATTCTTTATTCTTTGCTCGAACAATTTTCTTACTTTGATACGTGTGCTTCCCTTAATGTATTCACAAGTCTTGTTTGACTTACTTTTCATAGCCTTGAATAAATTGTATTTATTTCACAAATAAAATTAAAAACTGTAACTTTTTCAATGTTTGAATTTTTTTTTTTTTTTTTATGTTGTCATAGTTTTATCAAGATAAATAACAGATATTCAATTACAAAAATACTGGATTAAAATAATATACAAGCATTCTACGAAAATTCACAATGAACAAAAAAATAAAAATGTTTTTTAAAACAATATTCGTTAATGAATATATTAAACTAAATAATTAAATATGAAAAATTTTAAAAAATTAAAAATCACTAATTTAATTTTATAATATGCGAGCGTGTTAAATACTTTTAGAACCAAAATTTTAATTTCAAAAATTTTATACCGTGATTATTTTAAAGTTAATTGTCCATAATGTTCATGTAAATTAACTGAATGTACGTGATGTGTACGCGAAAGTTGCGCTACGCTGAATAGTTGCTCAACGAGTTTATATTAACTCGTGACATAAAATTTATTCCTTCGTGTCATTATATAGACTCAAGTAAATTTTCTTTTGAATCACATGTAGCACGTTTAAATAACATCACGTTATTTTTGTGTTTATAATTATCTCGAACTGGTTTCACGACTATTTAACGTCAATACAGCCAGTAAATGTTAAATTTTCAAATCCGTATTCAATGTCAGCTAATAATCATTCATATTGTAAATTGCTAATTTTAAACATTTCACTATTGTAAATTTAAAAAAAATACATTTTACGTTTTCAAGTGACAGTATAGGTATTAGAGTAATACTGTAAAGAAACAAAGTAGCCAATGAAAATGAATACAAAGTTATATAAAAGTTAAAGTATCCATATCATAGGGAGGAAATTAATACCTTGTAAATAGTACTTGAGATTTTTTCCCTCTTAAAACTTCATTTTCCCTGTCTTATCAAGAGCTTTGTGAAATGGGAATTGATGCTGGCCGCATCACCGAGATTTAATTAGTGGCATTCAGTAAGAGAAATTTGTAAAAACTCGTTATCAACGCATAATCTCTCTTATCTTTGACGAATGCTTATTCTAGCACCCTTTCAAAATGTTATAATTATAGTTTTAATTATAATGGGTTTTTTTTTTTTTTATTATTATTATTAAATTGCTAAGATTTTAGAGTGAAATAAATATTGTTTTCTCGCTATCGCCGATAGATTATTTAAAATTTTTAAAATATATTGCACTTTCAAATTGTAAAAGTATAAAAATAATTATCTTTTTGAGATCTTTTATGTCTTAGGAGAGATCTATAAGCAATACCCCTTGCGAGTATCGATGCTTTGATGCAATATAATCAGAATTAATTAGGTTAATCAATACAATATGAAATTTTTGTATTTGTCGATTATCTGCACTGCATTTGGAAGGATCCATAAACTTTTCTCAATCACGTTTATTAATCCGTATTTGTTTTTCAATCTTATCTATTACGCATTTTATTTCGCATTTGCGACATTGACGATAAATTTTAAATTTTTCGAACAAAAAAATTATTATTATAATAAAAGTTAATCATTGATTCGATTGATAAAGTTTTTGAATTAATCATCAAGGCCGACGCTTCGGGAGAAGTGAGTGCGAACGTCCGTCAAGCATGAGAGGGTATAAAATTTATTGGCTTATTGACTCACACCTATCCAATCGTACAGACAGTAACCATCGGAACAAGTTGAAAAGTTGGTGGGCAGGTTTCGTCATTCGTTCCGGCTCGGTAGCATATGCGAGTAACTTCCAGTTTGGCGATACCGAAATATTGGCACAGTGGAGGGCATCGCCAGTGGCATATGTTAATAAGCCTTCGAATGCAGCGAGACCGAGAAATACGAAAGAGCAAAAGAGAGAGAGAGAGAGAAACAGAGAGAAAGAGAGAGACACAGAGCGGCGAGGGAGAAACGACGGAGTCTGGCGTAAACTGCGCCGCTCTCCTTCTCTTGCGCGCGCGAGTTAGAGACCCGGGGGAGGACGGTTAGGAGAAAAGGGTCGGCGTGATTCCCTCGGCAGCTGACGACGTCCCGATATGCACTGTATTAACGGCATAATATGCCGTACCACGTTCGCGAGCTCTTCCCCCTCCACGGCTCTGACGAATTTAGCCCGGGCTCTTGTATATATACGTAACGGGGAACCTCGCCAGCTCCTCGAACGGCAACGTCAACGTTGTCGAGGACTCCTTTTCTCGCGCCCCCACAACCGACTCTCTCTCTCTCTCTCTCTTTCTCTCTCTCGCTCCTTTTCGCGATCTTCGAGTTGCGCGAGGACGAGGATGACGTAATTCACGTCTTTTGCTCATCATGAAATATGTAAAAGTTCAATCTTCGTACTTTTTCGCCGCAGTGCACTTAAGCGCGCGGCCCCTTTGCGTGTTCCGGCCTTGAGCCTGTTTTTAATGGGACAGCGTGCAGTTGCGCGAATGCGACTCGAAACGCGACGCTGATTTTTATTCTTTGACACGTCTTTTCAATTTTCGCGTATCAAATATTTCTCTCGACCACATTACCTCCAAATGGCAAATTTTCAAAATTAAAATAAATGATAGAGCCGATGCTTCTTCTTGTGATATATTTTAAATATTTTACATGTGCTTAATGCTTCATTTGTGTAATATTTATCGAATAAAATACCGAAATGTTATTATTTTTTGATATTAATTTATTTATGAATAATTTTTATTTACATTTTACTATTTATGAATTATTTATTTATTACAAGTTAATATTTGCCAATAAAATTCAAATGCGTGCTTTATCTTAAGCTTAGTGAATGTTTCATTTTTAATTTTTTTTTTAAATGATTGATTTTAGAAATATATATTAAAATTTTTTTTAATTTTCTCCCTTTGCGCTTTATCCTAACATATAATAATAAATTTTGCAAGGCACAAAAAATTTTCAATAAATTCGATCGAAGGAAGTAAAAAATATTAAAAAAAATTTCATTTTAAACAAAACTTTCATTTATTTTAATAAACGTTTGTAATAAAAACTTCGCGTTAACGAATTTTACCTTGATGCAAACAGTTTAAAATACGTTTTGTATGTTTTTATTTAGTTGAAGCGAGGAAGCTTTTCAAGAAGCCCTCTAACTATAGAATTGTTCGTCGAGTGTGTACAATAGCTCGAAGACGATAATATTTTATTTGAACTAATTTCCAGCGCTCGAACTCGTGTTGGGCCGGTTATTTTACATTTCGAAGCGCTTGAGTGATTCAGCACTTAGAGACGCGCGGCTGCGGGATTCGCTTAAAGTGTTTACCGTGAATTAAAGTAAGCTTCCAAACAGGTCCCAAGCCGGGAGAAAAATGCTCGCGCGCGCGCTCGCCCGGACTTTAACGCGAATGCGCATCGCGGCGGTGTAACGCGGCCGCGGCGCTAGACTCGCAGTGTGTCTGTGCGCACAAGAACGCGAGGCTTGCACGTACGATATTGATTCTGCTGCTGGTGCAGAGTGCCGCGTAAATATTCATGATACCGTTAGAAGGATCAAGCGTCAAGCGCCAATACCTTACCGCCAACTCCAGCGCCACCGTCGCGTGTGCTAGTATATCGCGCGCAAACAAGCAGCATAAGCAGTTAGCTTTGGAGGCCCCGCGCAAAGGGAGGAATTAAAAATTTTGCAGAGAGAAACATAATCCTCGTTCGAACCTTACCAAATGGAGATACCTTGCGCTCCTCTCTCGATCGTCTTGGAAGCTCAAGTATCCGTGCTTTCATTTTTAGCGTTGAAAGATCTCTCTTTCGGCTTATGCAACGCGTAAACATTTTTTAAACGACTCGCTTCGCTTTTATAACGCAGAAAGTCTCTGTTTTTACTAAAAATTATTAAACCATGCCATAAAAAGATTACCGTGCGTAATTTCTTTTTCATTAATAAAATAGTGCAGCACGATATTATCGCAAAGAATTATTTTTTGTAAACTTTTTATTCGGTAAACTTTTAAGATTTTCTTTAGCAAATCCAATAAACCTCCGAGAAAGTCGTAAAAGTATTCGTCGTATAACGCAAGAGTGAGGCTTCAAAAGTAGACACGTCTCGGAGTTTCGATATGTAGCAGGAATACAACGTGGTTTATCATATACACGACATAAATTTTGATGTCGAATTTCATTGAAATAATATTACTGACGTTTGCATTGGATATTTTTTTTTTTATAAACATTTTTGTTTTTTTATAAGTTGTTTTAACTCGCATTCGATTAACTTTTATACCGATACGCGTATGTGCGACTGTAAAATATAGTCGAGCAAACATTGTATAAATTTTATCCGAGTATAAGATTAATAAAATACAAAAAAATTCATAGCCCTAAATGAACTCTTAAAAAATCAATATCGTGTAAAGCGTAGCTGAAAAATAAATTTTAAAAATGTAAAAAATAAAGTCGTTTGTGCCAAAGTCACATAAATAATTATTAGATAGTTTTTAGTGTTAGATATACATGTATATATATATTTATTTATTTATTTATTTATTTATTTATCTATATATACACACACACACACACACAGACGATGTAGTGGTAAAATAAGAGCTTTTAAAAGTACTTTACAATCTACTAAGCTTCTACTTTCGATTTAGCGGTAACAGCGTACGCAGCTATGATCCTAAAATTATGCCTTTCAATGTTGATAGCCTCTGTAAATAACTTATGTCGTGTGCGTAGCTACTTTAATGGTTATTATTCTTCCTTTAACATAATCAACTGTTATCACGGAATGGAGAGAAATGGAGAGCGGGAGAGACGCTGGATGACAGGATGAGCGATGTTATTCAGATATATTGAAGTAAAAAGCACCCAAAGAGCTTCTTTTATTTTCAATTCTTTGTCTTTTTTATACTTCTATTTGAACGGATATCAAAGTAAAAGCTGCCTCTAAAATTTTTTTTCTTTTTTTTATCTTTTCTACGTTAAAATTAAAGTACCAAAAAAATAAATATTCTGAAAAAGAATCTCTCATAGTTTTTGATCATATTCAAGTACATCGGCTTATTATCAGCCGTAATCCATGCAAAATTCTAGCTGCCCCAGTTGACTTTATCGGGTGAATATAGCTTTCAAGTTTTCCGATGTAGCTGTGTATGCGTGACAAAGCAACATTAGCCATTAATGAGCTTTGTTGCGTTCGTTACTATCCTAGCGAACTCAACGTTCTCTCTTTTTATGTCTCTCTCTCTCTCTCTCTCTCTCTCTCTCTCTCTTTGTCTCCCTCATTCACGTACGAGAAAAAGCTCATCAGTTTGAGTGCACGCTTCTGCATTTATCACACAAGTAAACGAACAAACGCTCGGTTCCCTGTACAAGCTAATCGAATTTAATTGAAATAAGCATGATCTCTTTATCTGCGCTACCGCTTGTGCGTTTATGTAAATTTCGTTAAATTGGCTACGTTAAAGGATAATTGTTTTGCGGACCCGACGGCGTAATTTACTTTTCCGCGGATGATAAAAATTACCATTCCGCTGTAAAAAATTTTGTAAATATTAATATACTGGAGGTTAAAACTTAAGCAACTCAATGTTTATTTTTAAAAATTTTATAAAAAACTTTTTTTATTTAAATTACTAGTTTCAAGTATTATGCTTGAGTAAGAAAATGTTTATATTCACTTCTAAAATAATTTCGTAAGTAGTTATTTTGTTGAAATCTTCGATTCTAATTTTTTTATTTGACTGTAATTTTGTACTTAAGTGTAATGTAAGACCTAAATAAATCTGTAGGTATATAAGAACTTCTTGATTAGAGGTTAGAATAAAAAGTAAATGCGCTTTGTTGGAATATGTTTTAAAAATGTATTAAAAACGCATAAAAAATGTTACAATGTCCAGTTTATATTTACCGACATAAAATCTTTCCTTTTTTTATGTATCTTCAGACTTTTGAGAAAAATTGTAATCAAAATACTACAATCAATGATTAGAAGATTCAGATAGTCTCTAATACCCGGTTGACTAAAATGTTCTTAGACTTAAATAAACATGTCAAGGTTAAAAATAAAATATTAATAATATGTGACGATAGCTCAAACGATTTTTTGCGCTTAAACAGGCTTTCAAAAAATCGTTATTTAAATTTGTCTCTGAAGACAATTATTGGCCGAATTTTATTTCGTAGAAAATAATTATAATTTTTTAAAAATAAAATCTAACATTTCTAGATTAGTTTCTGACCAGTTTTATCGCTTTATTTTTTTCGGATTTTTTTCTGGCCGTAAACTTGTTTTTTGAACATAAAAAATGGTCATATTTATACGAGGGTATAATAAAAATATAAAAATATTGTATAACAGCTGCGACATATCAAGTTTTGAATCTTAACATTTTGACTGCCGCGTCCATTTTGCGTGGTTTGCCCATGTCGCCAAAAAGAGTTTTTTTATTATGCGTCGCCAATCACCGATGATCCTCGCAGCAGTTGATCCTCGCAGCAGTCAACGCGTTAACAAAAGCAAAATCGATTTATTTTCATTCACTTTGCAGGAGCTTTAAATTTATTGATCATTGCTGGTAATTTATCTTATATATATACGAGTATATATATATATGTTAAATTGACAAATAAATCTACCCTATATTGGATTTCAATTAACGTAAATATTAAAAGCATCCTAACACAGTTATTACGAGTCAGTTATTCAATATTGCATATTTGTAAATTATACTAATACTACGTTTATTTACCATATTTGCGCAAAACTGCAAACAGACGTAGACATTTTCTTATCTTTCATCTCGTGTATTTAATCTTTTAGAATAAAAAACTGCAACAGTGAAAAAACAAACGTCTCGTGTATTGTCATGAAAATACAAAAGAAAAATGAAGAAACTACAGTTGATTGCAAAAAATAAGGTGTATAATTCTAATAAATAAATTTCTTTCAAATTTTGTAATAATTATATTTTACATATATCAAATATTTTTAGAATAACAATAATTAAAAATAATATTATATATTATAAAGTGCATATTTGACAATACTACTGGAAAAAGTTGAAATTTGATAAGACATATTCTGAAACCGATAGCTGATATTATAAAAGCTATATGCTGGTTAACTCTTTTGACCGATCATCTAAATTCTTGAAAAATTAGCTCAAAGACTAAATATCAATGAATTAAACAAATTTTAAAATACTCAAAGGGCGAACGAAATTTACTTAATCGCGAGAAAAAAGTTCTCAGTCTATATGCGAAATAGATAATTTAGAATAAGTAGTGAAAAAGAAGATAAGAAAAACGTCGTTTGAGGTGATGACAAAAAAAAAAAAGAAAAAATCACTTAACTGCATAAGGACATCCGCAAGAGCAGCGACAAGCGCATTTACATAGCGACGCTTTATATTCAGAAGTAAGCACGGCTTTTATCGTGAGTCCAAAGGGGCCGGAGTTCTCGGGTGCGGGGAAGCGTTATCAGAGAGCCTCGCGAGTCAAATCTCTAACTGGAAATGGCATCTCGTGCACGCGGTCTCAGGGTAACGTCGCCTTATCTGTTAGGGAATGGAGCGGGGAGGGAGGGGCTGAAAGTGCCGGCACCGTTAGGGTGGCTGAGATTCCCCGGTGACGCCGCTACGGAATTGTCGGGTTTTACGAGGAATCGTGCCGCGGATTATCGCAACCGCTATACTTATACTCGACGGCCCGAGCGTCGAAATAATATGAGACCTGCGTAGACATGTCGAGTGTTGTTCGATCGAAAATGCCAGTCCGCTAGACGACTCGTCCGAGCAAGTTCGCGCTTCTTTATATGTACACTCTCTCTAACACACACACACACACACACACACACACACACACACACACACACACACACACACACACACACACACACACACACACACACACACACACACACACACACACACACACACACACACACACACACACACACACACACACACACACACACACACACACACACACACACACACACACACACACACACACACACACACACACACACACACACACACACACACACACACACACACACACACACACACACACACACACACACACACACACACACACACACACACACACACACACACACACACACACACACACACACACACACACACACACACACACACACACACACACACACACACACACACACACACACACACACACACACACACACACACACACACACACACACACACACACACACACACACACACACACACACACACACACACACACACACACACACACACACACACACACACACACACACACACACACACACACACACACACACACACACACACACACACACACACACACACACACACACACACACACACACACACACACACACACACACACACACACACACACACACACACACACACACACACACACACACACACACACACACACACACACACACACACACACACACACACACACACACACACACACACACACACACACACACACACACACACACACACACACACACACACACACACACACACACACACACACACACACACACACACACACACACACACACACACACACACACACACACACACACACACACACACACACACACACACACACACACACACACACACACACACACACACACACACACACACACACACACACACACATATATATGTTTTTTTTTTCGTTTGTTTGTTTTATTTCTTCACTTTCTCTAAGTCTCTCAATAATTTACTACCAAACACTGATTTTCATTTTACGATCCTAAAATGCTTTTGGAAATGCAGAATTAAATCGATCGAAGTTGATTATGCGTCGATTCTCCTTTTTTACATGCTTTGAAATTAGTTGACGATAATCGCGAATGGTTCGACTAAATAATACAAATCGTTCGCGCTGCACTGTTGGCTCTGTACACAACGCTTTATTTCGGTAATTTTTGTTTTAAAATTGGAAAATAGAAAGACAATGTTTCCGAAAGTAAACAATCAAAGTCAATCAATATAGAGTTAGTTACATTATCGAATACATAACGGCAGCAGTACATTAAACACTCAGTTCTGTCGTAGTGCCAAGCAGTACGTTTCTCTCGAGCGTCTGCGTATTTACCATCCGTATCAACGGATTAGCGAAACTGCAGCTATGTAGGCAGCGGCAGCAGCATCAGGAGTCGAGATCTCTGCTTTCTCTCTCGCACTCTATCCTTCTCTCGCTTTACAAACTTGCTTTCTCGCTTTCTGTCTGTCTCTCTCTCTCTCTCTCTCTCTCTCTTTAAATAAATAAATATATATATATATATATATATATATATATATATATATATATATATCCCTCGATCCCTCTTTCCCTCTTTCGGTGTCTGGAGTAGTATATAGCTTCGATTCGAATGAAATTGATAGATTCGGGCTTTGCGCTCCCTTTTGAACAGCCATTCCTATATCCGAGCATCTACTTTCGCTGGATATAGGTGTGCGCGTAGCCATTGCCCTCGAACCCTATTACTCCCGTGCATTTTCCTCACCGAACACACATATTCTCACTAGGTATTTTTCAGCTGTGATGCCATCTACCAATTCTGTGATGGAAAACACGGATCAATGATTCATTCGGATTCTTGAATTTTTTACGTGCTAAAATGTTCTCGTCGCGTTATATTGCATTATATTTTAAAATTTATTTTAATTAAATAAAGCAGAAAATTCGAACATAATTTATGTAGAATTTAAATGGTTATTTTGATAAAACAATGTATTATTGTAACGTTTCATTGAGGCTATTATAATGGCATTGCGAGACAAATGGTTCATTTAAACTATCCCGTATTTCGGTAAGGTCGCATCAGAGTCAAGTGAATCTCTGACACGTTCAGGTATCAGTGCTTACTGCACACATAGTTCGCAAAATCAACAACCTGTGGATATTTGGCAATCTGCTTTACTCTGCAGTCTAGAGAGAATAGACGAAGCGCTGAAGGTGTAACTAAGAGATAGACGAAACGAAAATGCTAGAAGTAAAAGAGAGAAATGTAGAGTGGAATGAAAGAGAAAGAGAGAGAGAGAGAAAAAAGAAAAGTTAGAAAGAGTGAGAAACAGACAGTCGGTGTATGGATACAAAGAAAATAGAAAGTTATACTACATGTTTATGTCCCAAGCGAACCGTTTTGTCAGGAGTATGTGTACTTTGATAATGTGAAAATAAGAAGCGATACGGCTGCTAAAGTTTTGATATCTTGTTCACTTTTATATTTTTTTTGCAATACTTTCTTTTTTCCAATATCAATATAAAAGTGGTAAAAATAAAAATAGAATTGTACATTGTTTTGAGCGTTAAATTATTTATTATTATTCTAAATTTTTAATTGATTATTAAACGTTAAAAAAAAAGTAAAATATTAATATATGTATATTTTTCACAGAATTATTACAAATCAGTAAAAAAAATAACCGACTACTTGGTTTATCTAATAACGCTATCTTTTTCTTCTTTAATTATCTCTCTCTCTCTCTCTCTCGCACACACACACGCTCAAATTTTATTATTCTCTCTTTCTATCTTTATGGTCGTAATCTAGAATTCGAAGCTCTATCAGGATCAGTAAAAATCGAAGTAAAGTTATGAAAATTGAATTTCTTAATCCTCTGCATATTGGCACTCGTTTCGTCGTTGTTTGGCGCGAATATCGTCAGAGTCTAGCAGTGAACATTCGAACTCTCTCTCTCTCTCTCTCTCTCTCTCTCGATCGATTCATATTTTCAATGCTTTTTTTACATCGTGCAAATGATGCTGCATTAAGTTTAAAAATATTTATGAATAGAGAAGGGGTGACAAAATTGAATAGTCAAACAAATTTCAAAAATTAAATTTTTACTGGAAATAAAATATTTGTCTGCATAAAAATTAGCATATTTTTTCTTTTGGAACATATGCTTTTAAGATAAACTGTTTTTAAACTAGAATTTTAATAGCAGACCGTTATAATTGTTTTTAAAATTAAATCAGAAAAATTAATCGTATTTTCGTTTTACTTAAAAAATAACAAAATATGAAGAAATGAGAGAATTTATTAAATTCATTTAATTTATGAGATTGAAGCATTAACTTGTCAAGTGGCGTACGGAGTAGTGCTCGCTTTTTGATCGCGTAGGTTTATATTATTCGATCGTCGATATGATATATGTTTACCATCGCTTTAATCGTAAAGGGCAAAGTAATAAAGAGTTCCGCGACACTTTGAGCGCTGGCGAAAAAAGAAAGAACGTGAAAAAAAATTCACGTAATATAGAGTGGCGAAGAAGCGAGAGTGCGAGGGAGTGAAAAAAAGTGAAGTGGAGGCAGGGGATAAAGGGGAAGGGAGAGGTGAGTCCGTTCGAAACTCGCGTGGATTTGCATTCGAGCCACGTAAAAGCGGGAAATCCTTTTGTATGATAATCCCGTACGCGAGTCGGCGGCGCGCGAGCAAATCGATTCGCGCTTCGACGAGTTCCGGTTTGTCAATGGAAAATGACACGATATCTCTGCACTTCTACTTCCCATTCTCTTTCATCTTCCTGGAAAAAGAGTAAAAACGAGAGGCCGCTCAAGCTTGAGAGGAAGAAAAATAACAAAGAGGGAGGGGAGGGTCGAGAGGGAGGGGAAGAAGAGCGCATTCTGCGCGGGGACTTTTTTACTTGCCCTCCCGGGGACTATATATGTCGAACAGATATAAATTCCATTGTTTCAGTCTCGGAGGTGGTCGATTCGCGGCGCACGCTACTACCCGCATTGAATTCAATACTAGCCATAAGCATTGTGCCGGAATATTTACAATAGCCAAACGTCATTGCGAAATTATATTTCTACACGATATTTTTTCTCAACACGCGTCTCCCTCGCGCTATTTAGCTTTGCTAAATAAATTAAAGTTACTCTTGGCGCTGTTTAAGTTGCTGCTTTTGAAATAAAAGAATAAATAAATCGAGATAATAATTTTATTTTGTAACAACGATTAAGTTACAATTACAATATCGCTATTCGTAGACACGTAGAAATTTGAAAATTAATCTCTATTTACATTTACGCCCAACTTTTTAAAGGAAACACCGAAAACAATTTGTTAAAAGTTTTGCACGAATTAATACTCTTATTTGGCTATAGGAATATTTGATGGGAAACATTTCGAAGCAATCGAAAATTCTTATTTTTGTAAGTAAATTGAAATGATTCATTAATTTAAAGTAAATTGGCGAGCGAAACAAGGTGGCAAGAGCTGAAAAAGGAAGGAGTGTTATTAACGTTTGCCTATAAGTAATTTGCAAAGTTTATTAGTTGTTTTTGATATATAGTAAATTAAACAGCGCCGGTAGATTTTGAGGATGTTTCGAGTTTTGAAGTCGTCGCGCCCGCGCTACTTCTTGAGAAAGCCTCTCAAGATGCAAAGCGATTCATCTCGGAATGTCGTGCTCCCCCGGCGGCGGCGGCGGCGGTGGCGACGGCGACGGCGACGGCGACAGCGACATCCCCCGAGTTGTCGTAGTTCGTGCTTCTGAATCACACGGAGCACGAGTCGGTTGGCTCGCCGAATGGCTGGCTTGCTCTCCGGCTTGCTTGGCTCGTCCTTCCGACTTGCAAAGTTTAGGGGCAGCAGCGGATGAAATTAATTTCGGTCGATTCAATTACTACTGCGCGACATTGCATTGTACTTGATTCAATGCTAAGAACAACAGCTCGCCACCCTCCCGTGTCCTCGAGATAAGAGACGCTAATTTGTGGAATAAAGATCTACCTCTTACCCTCCCCCTCACACACTCTCTCTCTCTCTCTCTCTCTTTCTTTCCCACTCTAGACGCGAAAAACTTTTCGTTAAATATTGAATAACGAGCTTTGTTATTTAAAAACTTTCAAATTCTGTACGGTGAATTTAATAATGTCGAATGTTTGGGTTTTAATTTTTATGTGCATTTTGAATTTCACAATTCCGTTCTGATACAAAATCGATGACCCAAAAGCCTATTTGCTTATTCCTATAAGTATTATATTGATGAATTCCTATGTGTCTCTATACATTGTTCTATTTTATAATACATATTCAAACTTTCAAAATCCTTTAAAATAAAAGTTGTGTAATCCTAAGGCTTAAAAAATCTCATAGTTTATTTACAAAAAATAAACTTGGATAAACAATAATATTAATCTTAAGTTTATTATCCTCGAAACAAAAAATAAAATATTTACAAAATATTTCAATATTTTTACAAAAAATTTTAATAATCGCCATTACATTAATATTATAAAAAGAAAAAAAGTTAAAATAAGCAATATTTTCGTAAAAACTTTGTGGGAATATATATTTTATTCAATATCTTTCAATAAGTGACCGCTTGAAACTTTTTTCAAGCTACTTAAAAAAAGCTACATTATTTTTTCAAAACTTTGACGATGCTCTCTCTTCCATATTTTTTTATTTTTATGTAAAAGTATTCTTATGGATAATAAGTAATATAAACAAGTTTATAATAGAATAGTTTAAAAAAAAAAAGATAAATATTTCTAGTTATTTTTGTTTTTTCTTTTATTTCGAACCTTGCGGGTAAGATGCCAGCCAGATTTTACTACTACAACTGCAATATAATCAAAAAATATAACCTAAGTGTAAAATAAGTGTATTTAAAAGATTCTTTAGCTAAAGCAAAAAGTTTTGAAGACATATGTCCTAATTATAAATTAAGATATTACAATAAAAAGGGGGCTAAAATGTGTTCGGGCTCAATGTAGACTCTGACACAAAGTGGATATAAAAAATAGTATTTGTCCCCTATGAAAGTATTAATTATTATTATTATTATTATTTTTTTGTTTTTGTGAAAAAATGTATGAATTTTAACTATTTATTTTTATTCAAAATAAAATGAAATTGTAGATTAGTTTTCAAATTTTGTTAAAGTTTAATTGCTATGATATCTTACTTGCACGTATGCCTTTTGCGTTACATTATTTAATTGATATAATTGCTATAATCAGTTAAATGAGTAAAGTTTAAGAATATTTTTGTTAGCTATTTTACAGATCTTCGTAAACTATATACGATCGCGTATTAAAAATTTAATTTTATACATACGTGTATTTTTTTAAAACTGTATCCTTTAATTTTTCTGATTTAAAATTGAAATTCAACTCGGCTTGAACACGTAAGAATTATAATAAAATTTTATGAAAATGTCTATGCAGGTATTTTTATAATTATTACATAATAAATTACGAATTTTCATTATTTTATCCTTTTTCGTCTAACTGTAATATTTCTCTTTTACAATAATAATCAAATTATTTTGAAAAGCTGTGGTTTTGAATTCGATTTTGTTTAAAAAATATCTCTTTTATATGTGAAATATATACATCGAATTATAATCTAAACTAAATAATCATTAAAAACAATGTGCTTCAATACAACTTTTATCAATTTTATAGAAAGTGCGTGTTTTTTAAAGCTTTTTTTTTTATTAGAATATTGAAATTCTCGTTTATCATTTTATGAAGTTTGGTTGCGTTGCAATGCGCATGCTACCCACACCCATATTGATTTAAACCTCTCTCTATATATCTCTAGCTTTCTCTCTCTTTCTCCCTTGCTCTCAATTCTCTCTCTTTTTCTCTCTTTTTCTCTCTTTTCTCTCTTCTCTCTTCTGCAGCTTTCTTTCTCCTTTCAACGTTTATACTGTTCATTTTATCTTGGAGAGTAAATAGAAGTACATAATTCTAAAGCCCCTTTATAACACCAACAGCATCTCTGTTTCGATTAACAGAAATAAGCGAGCCTTAGATTCGCCGAGAACAAAGTGAATCAGCAATTTTCAATCTTGCAAAACAAATCAAGAGTTTGAGCCCCACATCAAGACTCTTTGTTTTTTCTCAAGATATTACAAAGTACTTTTACTTTGGAAACTTAGTAAAAAGTTGGCTTACATAATCAATTTCAAAGGGAAGCTTGATCATCTTCCTCGGAGCAATAACTGTTGCACTCTTGATACGCTGCGTCTCACATTTTCCAAGCAATGTCCGCGACACGCTCTTGCTGTGTTAATCGAAGAAGTTTATTCGAGACCATGAAATTCCGTAAGCTTTGATGTCTACCTTGAGGATGAGGAAGATGAGACAGGGAGAGAGAAAGAGAAAGAGCGAGAGGGTGGGACAAACAGAGAGAAAGAGGCTCATTTTGCCCCTAAGCATGAACCGAACAGGCAATTAACCCGCTCTCCATCCAAGTTTCGAGGCTCGTGCTTATTTACGCGGGCGCGGACATGCGGTGATCGCCGCTAAGCGAGTGATTGTATGCGTGAGTGTATGTGCGTGTGTGTATGTGTATGTGTGTGTGTGTGTGCGTGTGCGCGCGTGTGTGTGTGCTTATATGTGCGCTTGCACGGGCGTAAAAGTCTTGGAGCTTTTAATACACGCGCGAAAACTTCCAAGTTTTCTACTTGGACTAATCAGTGGGGCTTTAACGTCAGCTGCCACAATCGCCTTATTTACGTATACAATGGAGAGCACGCAGCCAAAACGTAATCGCCGTCTCAGCGCCGGCTAAAACTTTTCGGCGGCTTATATTCCCTCGACTCCCGTGGAATTTTCAATAAACTTCACTAGAAATCTATTGCACTTTTTTTACATCGAAAACTTTTCTTAGTGGCCGAGTGGATTCTCAATAGGCCCACGGGAACAATATTTTGCTTACTCGAGGACTCTTTATTTTCTCTCCTTTTTCGGTATGTCTTTTTAAAATTTCAACGAGTTTACTCTTTAACGGCGCTAAAGAATTCCCTTCACGCATCGAAACTTTTCAATAACAAATTTATTTAGATAGTCCGCTCTCTTAATGGTGTAAAATTTATAGTTATTTCAAACAAATGTGCAAAGGCGCATTTTATTTTTATTTTATTTCATTTTTAATTCTTTATTTCTGTTTTAATGCATAGTTTACGATTGCAAAAAATTTTATTGTAGAAATATGTATAAAAAAAAAAAAAAAAAAAAAAAAAAAAAAAAAAAAAAAATTTCAGTCGAAAGGATCGTATTATTGCGTTAAATAAAGTTTCATGAACGTAAACTTAGAGGTAGAGCGAGTTGCGCAGGCATTTTTATTGAGCTAATATATCCGGGCTCAACGATCTCGAAAATATGAAAATCCATCGAAATACGAAATTCGAAAAATGTAGTAAAAAAATGTCATCCCATCCAGCCCACTACTATAAAGCATGCAAAATTTTATCAAAGCCAATAATAACATTTGCACTTTACGAGTGACAGGGTAACCTTTTTCTAATGATAAAAATTTCGCGTTCCGAGGAAGAATTTTATTGCTCCCCTCCCCCCACTCCTCGATCTCCTCGAGTTTCGAAAGTTTTTCGGTCCACCCGTTATATCGACACGTATAGAAAACGGCTGACTGGAGTTCGGCCGAGTGTATGAGGTAAAAAGGGAAAAGGAAGTCTTGAAATGCTTTCCCTATCGCCGCGCGTTTTATAAGGAAACTTTCTGCGGCGAAACCCTACGGGTAAAGTTTATCATTTAGGACAAAGGTTGCGCGCGGGCGCGCTGTCACGACTCTTGGAAAGTGAGAAAGAGAGGGAAGTTCGTGTGCCGGCGTGGCCGCCACTGCCGAGGCTCGCCTTCCGTAACTTTACACCCCCGCGCGCGCCGCAGCACCGAGAAAAATGCTCCGCTTGGCTTTTTGTTTTGACCCGTGAAAATTTTAAAAGTGCCCCCTTTTAAGGAAAATAATCCAAAAGGACGCAACCGCTGATGTCACCTATTCGACTCGCCATTTATAAAGAGATAATTTTTAATTTATTTAACTGTTTCTTCAACCTTAATTAAACACTTTACACTAATTTTCTTTTTTTTTCATTTATAGTTACTATTTTTTATTTTTTTAAAATGTCGATGAGCGTTAAAATTTAGCGTTGAAACAAATACATATTTTAAATAAATTCAAACAACGAAATTGAGTGTTTTAAAATTCAACGTTTAAATATATAAAACAGATAAAACGTTACATTTAAAATTTTTAATGCTTTGTATACATCAATGGTCAAAGGTCATAATCATAAAGTACTGTGTTTGATTTTTTATTAACATGAAAAATGCACGAGTAAAATTTAAAACTAGCGTAAAAAAATTTAATATAAAAACGTGTTTTGAATGTACCTACTATATTTGCTAAAAAAAAATTCAAACGAAATATTTAACCTTTTTTTATTGATGAGCAAAATAAAATGGATAACTTCATTTTTTAAATTTTGTAATTAAATTCTTCAATTTTTTTTAATTTATACACTTTTCATTCAAAGTTTAAATTTTTTAAAAAAGATCTATATACATGCAAAAGGACCACATCATTTTTTATTTTCTATTTCAGCACTAAAAATTCTACTAAACGAATTTTCATAAACATATATTCATAAGGATTTTCCCGACTAATTTTTTAGCTTAAAGTCTGTAGGTTAACATAAAATGAAAATGAAATTTAATAACGAAACAGAAGAGTATCATCTTATGACGTAATTGAATAAAGTCAATATTTTTTAAAATTAAAATAACGTCCAAATGCTAACGTTCTTTAAAAAGTTTATCCATTTTAAGTTAAAGTAAATCTACTTTAGCAGAGCAGGTTCAAGTATTTATAAAAATTAACTAAGTAAGAAAAGTGTGCTTTTTTTAAAATGCGAAAGAGATGAAGTAGACGCCAAAAATCTCAGAGATGGCTCTGAGAAAAAGACGGTCGGATGGATCGACTAGCTTACCTAGCTAGCTGACATTTAAACGCGACAGCCGGCTTTTGTGCGTCGGCTATATAACTTTTATGACTAGAATAACAATCGCATTCGCAACGCTGTAAAGACAAAATGTTCGAGCTGCTGCGTCGCTTCGGGGAGGGTTATATACAGAAAGAGAGTCCGAGCGCAAGGCGGGAGAAAGCGTCTTTTCATTTCGCTCGCTTGATTTTCCTCGGTCGATCGACGTCGTCGAGGCTTGGAGCGAGATTTTCTTCCGATGACGCGTCTCCGCGATGGGGCAACCCAGCGATGGTACGTATGCGAGCGCAATACGAAAAGCTTTCCCTCGGGGATTCCCTCGCTTCGCGAGTTATAGACAACTAGTCGGCGTACGAGGCCGCGCTGAATTATCCATCGCGTCCTCTCGAAAATTTGTCATCCTCTCGCTCGCGGCATTCGTTTTCCGGCTCCTCCTGTCTTCGCGGCTGAATAAATGATTTTCCGCCGGAGCGAGCCACGCATGCCCGCACACGCGTACGCGGAAGCGCGAAGAGGCTCTTTCTCTCCCTTTACCCCTTTCTCCCTTTCTCCCTTTTCTCGCTCCCTCGTGTTTTCTCGATACTCGCAGATGGAGTGCCGGCTGTCGGCTTGCGATCCTCTCGACAAATTTTTCACGTTTAATAGTCCGCGCGCACGAGGGGCTTTTTTCATCCTCCCGACTCGACAGACAAGAGCCGCGGGTTCAAACTCGCCGTTGAAATACTTGACTTCGTATTTACAGTGAAGAATGCTAGGCTTACAACTGCGATGTACAATATACGCGTGTCTCTTAGGTCGCGCATGTGAATTTTAGCTCGCGGAGAAAAAGTATTGTTCTCCTCTTAAAGCCCGGTGAATTTACAATACTCAATGTCCCGCTGCATTTTCACTTCGCGGCTTTAATCTAAATACCGTCGAAAAAATTAATCATCAATTTTAAAAATCTCTCGTTTAGTCAAACAAGAAGCTCGTTTGTAGTTCGCTAGCGATGCTTTATCGCACAGTTTCGTCGCACGAGCAGGTCTATATGATCGGCATAAACAACCATAAACTCACACACACACTTGGGAACGTAAATCAGACGAAGTAAAACAAGCCACTCGATAAAAATGAAAGCTTGGACAGAGACGGGAACGGTGAGTCGAAACGCGCGGGCCGCAGCACTTTCTTCCAGATGACTCCTGAGAGATTAGAGAGAAGAAGGCGGGAGGTGGAGAGAGACGAGGCGGCATTGCTTCTTTGTTATTTCGGGCACGTAAGCTGAGTTCTGATTATTGCGCTGGCCGCGCAATATGCCTTTTTCAAGCGGAGCCGGAGCCAGCTATTTTCCTCGGGTATCAAGTACCGAGCCGTGAATTCTCTTATTATCCCGGACGCCATGATGAAAGGACTTCAAATAGTGTAAAAAAGCGAAGTGCTAACTCGCGATATTTGTTCATCGGGAAAGCGCCGATTATTTTTCCATTTCTCAGGCTTCGCGCGCGTAAAGGGCCACGGTCTCACAAAACTAACCCGCGTGCAGGCTTATTGTTGTTATTCGGGAAAGAGAGAGAAAGGTAGAGAGAAAATAGGAGGAGGAGGAGAAGGAGGAACGAGCTTAATGTAATTCGCGCGCGTGCGGTTATGACAAAGCCCGACGGTGGCTAGTCGATAACGGCCGAACGCCTGCTGTCCTCGCTTCCTTTTCCGTTTCCCAAACAGCGTACTCTCATTCTCTGTTTGTCAATTGTACTCTCACGCTGGGCTTATCAATCTGTGCGTGTTGTACGCTTTACGATCGACAATTTTTCTGGCATTGTGAAGAAAATAAAAATAAAAGAATAATGTATTGCGCATACCCATGAAATCTCTATAGACTTTGTTTGACGCGATAAGGAATTTTATCATAATGAATCGACTATCGGAGGCACAAAGTATTATTATTAAAATTCTCTGTTTTATTTATCAAAGGCAAAGGCTAAATAGTAAATCAATACTCGTTTAATACATTCGCTTTGAGAGACGTGCGTCTTCCGGCAGATTAGAGCAACGAGAAAGCTTTGGAGAGCTTTGTCGAAGTAAACTCGGTTATCGAGCGATGAGGAGCGAGATGTCTGCCGTTTCGTCGATTTGATTGTCTTAAGTCGATGTTCCATTATGCGTACACGCGCATCAAAGCTTCATTTTGTATAAATTCTATGTTGGCAACCTCTTTTTCTATTATTCATAATCTTTCGATAATTATATAATGTCATTTAATAATACCGTTATTTACAAATAAATGGGTTTAAACGGATTCCGGTGACTCTGAATTGTTTATAACGATTTATTGCAAAATCCGTTGCTCGGATAAAAAAATATTATCGGTATTTTTTTCATGATTTTTTCCGAAGAATCGTATGATATAATTAAGATTTTGAAATTGCAAAATTTTAGATAATTTATTTATAAAATTTTTCAATAAACAATTGAATTTAAAAACGAATAAACACGGGTATTTTATTTTTCAGCCATGTACACTTTGGCGGGATTATTTTTCATGCTACATAGCCTGGATTTTGCATGGACCTTAATGGATTAATTTCACTTTATTTATTTTTAGTAATTGCACGTGCTATTGATAATAGCACAATAAATATTACTTTTAGCGCTCCTTTCATCAATGTTTAGTTACTTGCTTTATATTAGTTGATTTATATAGAACATAAAGTAAAGAAATAAAGTGAAGAATAAATTTAAAGAATAACGTGTAAAATAAACGTTATATCTTGAATGGAACGTAGCTGTTTGAATATTTAGCAGCTTGAATTTAATATAACATTTTGTTTCCTTTGTATTAAAAATTTTCAACCTTTACATTAAATCGTATATAATAATATCGTGTGATTCGTAATTTTTATTAATTATTGAAAATTATTAAAATCGTTTTCCTGCTTTTTGTTTTCGATTTTCCAATACTTTTAACATTCTAGAGAACGTTTGAAATGCATTTAAGTGGCAGGTCGCTACTTGCGTACGGCACAGCTGCTGTTATTAAGCACGCGTGAAACAGTATTGTTGACTATATTAATGATGCGCGTGCTACTGGCTAAACTTACCCTTGCTCGATTATGAACATTTATAATACATTGTTAGAGAATTTTAGCTATCAATGTATCGGAAATTAAAAAAATCATTTATATTCAAATAAACTTATGACGTTATTTATTATTATATTTTTTAATAAATGCGTTTGAGCTTTATATGTTTAGAAAATTGATTATAATTATTATTAAATACTAAGTCACTATCTTATTCAAGTAAATATACAATATAATAATATAACTTAATTACTTGATAACATTATGTTTTTATATATTGCAGCTTAAAAGTTTATATCAACTGAAATATTCGTGAAAATAATCTCAGATTTGTAATAAAAAATTATATGAATACGATGATACGTTTATATTGAATATTTTGCATTAATCAATTACTGCTATAATACTCTTAATATTTTATGAAAACGCTGCCGGTTAATTAACCCATGAAATTAATAAGTTTATATTTGAATTTTCCAATACATCTAATTTATCAGAAAATTAAAAACTTTTAATTATCTTCATTACTTCTTTGCAGTTTGTTTTATTTTATTTGGAGTTTAATTAAAGTCGATTTTTTATTTTTGAATAACAAAACGTTACACGATATTTTCACAAATTGAATTTTTTTTCGATTCTCTTCGTCAAATGTCGATTGACCTTTTTCTTTATCAGTAAAATTGAAGAGATAACAAAATACAAAGAAACGCTTTTAACTGTCCTCTGAAATGGAACCCGAGGCTTAGGAAATAAGTACACGTACGATCTTTACTGTGCTTTCCGTGAACCAATATACCCTCGCCCGTGGAAAATGACAAAAAAGGAATATGACCCTTGGACACTCAAAGAGAATTCCAGTTGATTACTAGCGGCTCCGTGAGCGAAAGCATGATTGATAAAAACAATACGGAAAATTTAACGCGGGCACTAATCTTGAATCCATTGTGCGCAGAACTTTCGAACATTTTGGTTAACTGTCTCTATTCTGAGTCACGTGTGGAAAAGCAAAAGAATGTTTGACTTTTTTTGCTACTTAAGAAATATTCGTAATTTAAACCCCACTGTTTAACCGATACTACTTTTGGTTTCTTTACGTTAACATGTGCCTTGCTTCTGCGAAATTTAAAAGCATAAGCGTCTTCGTCTCTCTAAGCTTAGAGCTTTATTTTAATTCAGTCAAATTAAATTTATTAAAAGGATATTGAAAAAAATTATTCTAGATTGATGTATTTTCACAGCAACGTATTTTTTAAATACTTTTGGAACATTAGTTTCTCAATTTTAACTATTAAAAATCATTGTTTAGTGTTATCTAGTCACAATTTTTATTTAAAAAACAGCTGGTTTCTTAATCATTTAAATAATAATTAAAAAAATACATCAAAGGAATGATGTAAAAGGTTAGTTTCGAGTTGATTATAAAAATAAAGCGCATAATTTACTTAAAAATTCGAAATTTTGTCTCGTCGATATTAGCTTTCTAACGAGTGAACTTTGTCCCTTTGGCGTAGCCAAATATATAAATTGTCGTTTGAAACGAGTAGAAAGGACTATTTGAATATTGTCTCACGAATAGGAAGCATCGCGCGAACCTTCGTTAAACTGGAATTTCGTTCGGGGTGATGTGATAAGGGTGAGAGGGAACGAAGTGGAAACTCGCCGACATCAGTCATTTTGAGGAAAATTTGTATTCTGTCCGGCTCTTGCCTGGATCAGTCTGCCGTAACCTTATCGTGGCTCGGTCCATCAACTTGACTTCGAATCCAACGATGCGAGCTGGCCCATCAATTTCAAAAGCAAACCTTTCCCTTTGTAAACTTCATTTCTCATTTTTTTTTTTCTTCATATGCTATCGTTTTTTACCTTTCACGTATCCTTTCTACTTTAATTATTGTTTTTTTTTTTCTTCTTTTTTTTTCAACATGAAAATTATTTCATTTGTTTCTTATTTGGTGCTTTTCTTTACATCAATTAAAAATTGTATTGATCGATCGAGTGTATTTTATTTGAGCGTTATTTTATAATCAAATTCCAATCCTTTGAACTCAAGTTTCAATTTAAAACTTGATTTCATTTTTATATGATATTACAAAATTTTTAGCGATTAAGAGTTAAAAAAAAAAAAAAAAAACTACAGAAATAATTTAAAAAAAATTGTTCTACTAAAATTATTCAATATTGACAGATTTATATGCTCGCCTTTGTAAAAATGACTTTTATTTTTCACAGTTGCCCTCTGTAAATTTAATAATAGATTAATTGAAAAAAACGAATAAAACAATCAAACTTGAGCGAACGGTATCGCAATCGATAATTTAAAAAACTCAACTATTTGTCGGTACTGTCATTAGCGTTAATTTTTTCACGATTTTCATTTTTAACAAAGTCACGTTTAAGCCATTTGACTGCTTCAAGATTTTCACTCAACTTTTTGGTTCTCTTCTTTAATAAGCGAGCTTCCGATAATGGTAATAATAACGACACGAATTTGTCGCCTGGGATCTCGAGCACACGAATGCTTACTCGTCTCGATATCCCGCACTACGCAAAAGGAAATCTCTCGGATTCGAAGGAAATCGTCGAATATCTTCGACATTTTCTTAATTAGTGGAATTCCTTAATTAGCAGCAAATATAGCTCCCTATCAGAGATTCTGAACTTCTTTATCGACACTTCTTCACCCCTCTAAAATTTATGCCGTTAAGTAGCTGTATACATCTTTCAGCATATTAGAATAAAAAAATTAATTAAAATTTTTCTTCCTTACACGAAAATTTGTCAAAATTATTTGAAAAATTACTTGAATTTTAATATTGAATTATTTTATTAAGAAAAAAAAGAAAAATTTTTTAGAGTGACATAATTGGCTGGCTATAACTGATAAGTTATATAATTCTACATCGATATTGCGAAAAGCAACCGTTGAAGAATATTATTAATAATTATGCGGTTCATTAATTTAATGATACAAAAACCATTTGTATCTAAAGGTCTCATTACTGCCTCAATTTAACTATTTTATTTTAAAAATCATGTGAATAAGATGAAAACGTAATAGTAAATTGAGTAAAGAAATCATTTGCTCAAACTTATAACTGAAATTCGCTAATAAATATTGAAAAATTTAAAATAAGTTTAACAATGCCTAACCAAAGAAGCACATTAATTTAATTATATTAACCTGGTTTGATTAGCATTTCGGTGAAAATTTAATAAATTGACATGACAAAATTGCCAAGCACGTGCTTTAAGTATTTTTAATTAAAATTAGTTGAGAGTACATCCGGACGACGTCCAGAATGTTAGAAACAGTATGACGCTAATTTTGATTTGATAACGCGTCGCGGCATCAGGAATTGGACCAGAAATGTTACGTGATTCACTGCCACTGGTATAACCTATCAAAGTCACGTAATGATGCTAAATCGTTTCTGAAACAACTTTGCTACGGCATTTAATCTGTTTGACGATAAATCTATAATATTTTGAATAATGCAAATATAAAAAAATACGAAAATCCAGCTAAAAGATTTTTAATACCAGAGTGCAAAATAAAAATAAATAATGAGAAAAACTCTTCTTGTTGGATTAACAAAGTTTACGAAAGCTCTGCAACGTCGTCTTAAATTAACATGCATAATTTTCGTAGGATTGCAATACACGCGTAAAAGCTCTCCTTTAGAAATCCATCGGACTTTGTACGGTAAAGCAGCATAAAAAAAGGAAAAAAAGGAAAAAAAAAAAAAATAAAAAAAATAATAAAATTACAGGGTGTAGAAGTGGACTATGCATAGATTCAAAATTTTATCAGTTTTTCCCGGCGGAGCCGTTAACGGCGTCAGTGTCTCGCGGAAAGTCGAAAGGATAGCTCAGTTTCCCGCTGCTCGAATAATTCATATGCAAATAGGCCGCGCGAGAGAGTGAGCTATGACGGCCGTTGGACGAATAGCTACTACGGGTTGCAGCCAGGACCGACGCCGTTTTTTAACGTCGAGAAACGTAACGGAGATTGGCAGTTCCGATGGAGCAGTCGAAGCTCCTCGCTGCGCAAGAGCCGCTTAAACCGACGAGGATGGAACGAGTCCGAATAATCGCGAGTTGTCGGCGAATGACAGCGCGAATCCGATTTTCACGTACAGTCGTTTCAAGCGAGGCTCAAAGCATCGCACCCTCGTCGAGATATCCCTTCCCTCTCTTATATTCTCTTATTCATTCATCGAGCTCTTTCGTCTCTCCCCGTTTCTCTACTTTCTTTTGCTCTCAATGATATTTTTTCACCTTCACATCTCGTTTGTTTTTGTCCATTATTTTTCCTATTACCGTGAACTTTGTAACTATCTGTCATTATTCCTTATTCTAACGAAGTTGATCCCATTTTACTCGTTCTTCTTTACCGTCGTCGTCACCGTCTACTTTATCTTGCCCTTGTCCCCTTTCCCTATTCACTCTTATCCGTTTATTTTTAACGCAGTCTCTTACTTTTTTCATTTTTTCTTCCCATTTTCTTTGCTAAATATGTTTTTTTGTTTTTTTTTTTATTTTTTTTTATTTTTTAAATCATAAAAATGGTAAAACTGGATTCCGAGATTAGCATAATTACAAGCAATTGTTTGTTCCCATATAGCGACAATGTCGCTTAGCCGCTCTTTTCTTTTGATCATGATTCATATGCTAATAAGGAAAGAAAAGAAGCGAAGAAGAATATTTAACGCGTAACAAAATTGAAGTGGAATCCTTATATCATCTTTTGCTATTTAATTTTTAAATAGACATTTTCTTTATTTTCTTGTTTTGATAAGATTCAACAATTTCGTAAACTCGAAACTTATGCAAATTTTAACTTGGCTCTTTCGCACACGTAATTATCGCGTTAACTGTTGTGCCACAGTGCGATTCGTCCTCTAATTCGTTTCAATTTTGAATAAAAAATTTGCCCGAATATTAAACTGACTTTTGATGCTAAATAACGATAGCGTATTCGTCGGATGTTTAAATTTTTTCAACAAATTTGAAAGGACTTGAGAGAAAAATAAATTTTTATTTCTTTATTCAGCTTTGGAGGAAAATCACACCGACATACATCATAAAAGTTTGTCGATATTAATCCACAAGAGGATTATTAGTAATTAGGAAAGTAGAAAGCCATTGATAATTCAGAGGAATCGAAGGCGTAGTTAGTTTACCGCGTTCATTACCATAAGGAGGATAATTTTTATTCGCAAAGTTTCCGTAGGAAACGTGCAAGTGCACGGGGTTGTATAAGCCCCGAGAGTCACAAGTGCACCTGCCGCCCAGCTGGTAATTATTCGGTGATATCTAGGGAATCCCCGCAAGCGCTTTTGTTCACGAATCTCGACCGTTAATTAAACGCGGATGATATCTTATTATCGGGCCAGCGTTTTGTTTCATTCAACTCGAAAATCGCGAAGCAGCTCGCCACTGAGCCAGCTTTTAAAAAAATCGACCAAGTTCAGTCCGCGTTCGACGGAGTATAAATTTATCGGAGAAACAAGAGAAGAAGGTAACGTTTTCCGATGATTTTACCGCTATCACTTTCAGCTACCGACTCGAAATTGTTAAACGAATTACGATAAATTTTTTATTCCACTTTATCGTCTGTCGCGAGCCGACAGAATTTTCAATCAATTACCGGAATCTGATAGTTTTAATTAAACTCCTCTGCGAACGAAACTTTTTATTCACATTCGTCCAAACATTATCGTCATTTGCTTTTTTTCTGCGAAAAGTTCCGCTGAAAAGGGCACAAAAATTTTGCAGTTTTGAAAAGTTCGATAAATTCGCTGCTTTAAAATATCGATGTACTCTCCATAAAAACAATTTTTAATTCTTCAAAGCGTTATTTTAATGTTTGGCGTTATTCGTTTTTTATTTGCCAACTTCGATCTCCAGGGAAATTGATAAAAATTGCGTCGCGATAAAAGATATGGCGGTCGGCACGCTGGCCCTAAGGTTCAGAGTCGACGCGCGGCGGCTAGTTTGCGCGGACTCCTACTGGAATCCCGCGTGGCTCGCGCGCTTCCTCCAATTCGCAACGCTAACGCAAATCCGAGTCCCCTTTGATGTCGGAGCCGTGCTCCCCGCGGTCGGTCCACCTTCCCGGCAGGAGCTGCGTACGCGCCGTCCGCAGCTAAATGGAATTTAATGCCGAGCTCGCCAAGCTTTTCCCGGGAGTGAAAAGCTTCGTAGACGGCGACAACGACGGCGAGGGTGAAGGAGAGGCGATGGCCCTATTCTCCGACCCCGGCAGCACCCTCAAGACGGTTTACCGCGCACTTCAAGACTCGGCGCTCGTTCGTTGGCCGCTCGCGTTTAACCGTTATTAATTAGTCCGCATTAATAAATGCCACGGGCTTAAAGAGAATTAATGCCCGTCTTTGTTCCTTGAGCTTCTTTTCCCGAGGAGGCAAGCAGACCAGCAAACCGGCAGCACCGAGGTCCGACGATTCTCCGCCACTCAGATTTTAACCTGGAGCTTGCCACCTTACTAATTCTGCTTTATATAATACTCTCTGAGAAATTAGCGTTTATTTTTTGAGGTACTTCATTCAGCGCGAACTTTTCATTCTCTGCTTAAGAAAATAATTTCCGTAGCGGTTGTAAATAAATACCTTTTGAAGTAAATTCTACCGCCACACTTACTGTAGGGCTAAATCATTTAATTAGATAATGTTATTTTTAAAATTAAGCATTTACGTTTCTTATGCATGAATGAAGTTAAGAATATACCGAGAAAAATTAAACTTTTCAAAGAAACCTTTCGACAATTATCAGTTTTGTTAATGTTTGCATTAAGAAAAGGAAAAAAGCACTTTTTCCAAAATTTTAAGAATACAATAATTTCAAATGAAAATATTTTCTCTCTTCATTTTCGAGACGATAGTTATGAAGATAATTTTTCAATGTTTTGCATTTCAAACTATACGATCTTCATACTTCATTTGAATTTTAACGATATTTGGCTTGACTTCAAAATTTCTAATTACAGCAGTTCTAAACTTGGAACATTATAATAATCGAATTTTCCTCGCGTTCAAAATTAAAATTAATATAATCGAAAAGATCGGTATTTTAATTTTATTAAGACAAAATTAAAGATATTAAAAAGTATTTTCTCGCAAAGGATAATAATTATAATGAGTCTTCATAAAAGTTAAATTAATTGCTCAATAAAAATAATTAAAAGTTGGAGGGCTTCTTTGTAAGAGAAAAAAAAAATAAATAAATAAATAAATAAATAAAAAAGGCATATAATATGAAAAATTAATTTTAAAATTAAAAGCTTTTAATGGTGCGGTAATTTAAAAGCTTTTGCATTCAGAATAAACGAGTGAATTTACCAACTACGTAACTAAACTAAGTTTACCAACGTTCGATAAGGAAATTTACATATATCAGGATATCATGTCATGCACATACTCTCTCGAGTTATACAAGACTTTATCGAAGTATATGAAAGTAGTGCGCGAGCGCGACTTGCTTCCGCGAATCTATATTTGCACGCTTGCGTTCACGTGTAAATTAATATATTAGCGTGCATTGGTTATCACAAGTCCATCTCAACTTTGTCGCGACTTTATTCTTACCTGTCTCTTAACGCCACGTCACGCGCAAAACATTTCATTTAACCGAATTACCGCCTATCTCTTAAATAGTACTTCATTTGCGATATCGATCCATGCTACCTACGTACACGAGTTTTGCAAATTTATTCATTTTAACAAAATAAAATATACTTTGTAATTTACTTATATTCCAAAGATCGATCGATCACATTAGTTTGCAATATCTGAGGTAACTTATTAATATTTTTGGAAAAAAATTTCCCAATCATTTTGATATATTTATATCAATTTGTGGCGTTCGTAAATTTTTCATTTTTTTATTCGCATTTGAATAATCACTTTTAGTTGTCATTTATAACAAAGATATTCAAATGCTTCGTTGTAATTTTATTTGTAATCGTATTAGACGTATCGAGCAT
The DNA here is from genome assembly GCA_949987625.1 of Chalcis sispes. Classification (NCBI taxonomy): domain Eukaryota; kingdom Metazoa; phylum Arthropoda; class Insecta; order Hymenoptera; family Chalcididae; genus Chalcis; species Chalcis sispes. The sequence continues at coordinate 77,985,432 of OX465095.1, read as the reverse complement.
TACGGTGAGATGCCATCGTTATTTGTGTTCACTTTCTCGAAATGAGCAACGTCGGTATCGAGTCAAAGTTGAATAATTCTTGAAGAAAGTAAAGTTTCCGAGCCGATCTGAAGTGATAAAATTATTCTTTGAAAGGATAAATTTATTTTTTTTGAAAAGAGATTTATCATTCCGCGCCATAGTATCCCTTATATTTATCTAATGTAAGTATATCTTTGATCGTGATGCATCTCGGGAAGTCGCACCGCTACTGTCGCGGTGCGCTGGGTTTTTCTCTTACCGAGCAAGTCCAACAACAATAAAAGAACAAATTCACGTAACAATTCGCACATCTCATCGGGTCAAAAACGCCCGGGATTCAGAGCATCTCAAAAATGTTTTCAAAAGTAACCGATAAATGCAAAAGATGCTCGGCAGCATATCTTTCAGGAATAAGAGTAAAATATTTCGATGAAATCGCATCTTCTCTCGGAACTCCATCGGAATTTTCCAAAGATATTCGATAGTGGAATATCGCCGCGACTCCGGTACGCTCGAGGCTTTTCCCGCTAAATTATGCATGCGGCGTCGTTACTCGCTCACTCGGTTCGTCCGCGCGCTCTACCTCGCGAGGAAACGCCGTCGTCCCCGGGCCTCGGCAACGTTAAATAGTGAACGCCCCGCTAAGTAGCTTTGGGTATTAATATACCGGGGGGTTCCGGGCTGCACGGCATTAGGCTCGACGCTCGACTCGGTTCGTCGGCCGTGAACCGATAGCGGGAGATAATTGAGCCGTGAACGGTAACCGCCCAGAAGGCGCGACAAAAGCGCGCGCACCTCCCGCCTCGTCGGGAATTGATTATTTTTTTAGTGGATGCTATGTTGCTGTACTTTTTCAGCTAAAGGTCCTGCCATTATGCAAATTGAATTAACGCCGTGGCTTGATAAAACTTGCACGTATTCGGCTTTCTCTCTCGTCCCCCTTCTCCCTCCCTCCCCACAAGCATTATCAATGTATTTATGTTGAATTCATGTTGTTGCATGTAGACAATTAATAATTCTTAATTCGAACGATAGATCGCCGATAAAAACTTTTCAGGAAAAATAGAGCGCGTTAATTATTACAATATTTATTGAAAAGTTTTCTGAAAAATAAATTCTGCAATATATTGTTTGAGATATAAGCGATATATCGAATTCGACGCAAAATAAATTACCGTGTCGTTAATTTTCAACCGAAATATTGCTTATTTATTATTTTTCGTTATCTGCATACATTATGTTTCATTATAAAGCAATTTTACTTTAAATTAAAAATATTGTTGTATTAGACTGCATACGATTTTATTTACTCGCACGTCGTATTAATTTATTCCATAATAATCTCAGTATATTATTCTTTAAAAATTAAGTATATTTTCAATGAAAATTTAAGTTAAAAAAAAAATACTTCGCAATATTCTATGAAAATTATAAAATTGGTAACATTACCGTTCTTTAATATATTTTTAGTTTTTAATTGAATCATTAAGTTTTGTATAATAATTATTATTTATTTTTCACAATTAATAAGAATCACCAGGATATACACAGTGTGTCCCATGGAAAACGGAACTTTTTCAAAACATCGATTTATATTGGCGCCACCTATTGGTGGATGTTAGCAATGGAAAGGTCCATTCTTAACTGACATCCTGTCAAAATTGTATGACATTTGGTTCAATGGAAACAAAAATATCGCGCTCAAAGTGGCAGTGTGTTTGTGGCATCGGTCGAAAAATGAACTTCGAACAAAGAGCAAATATTAAGTTCTGTTTTAAACTCGGTAAATCCTTTACTGAGACGCATAATTTGCTGAAACAAGTTTATGGCGATAATTGTCTATCCCGTACCAGAGTGTATGAGTGGTATAAGCGATTCCAGAAAGGTCGTGAAGACATTCAGGACGACGAACATCCAGGTCCTTCGAATACCGTGGTTACTCAAAGTAACATTGAAAAAGTGCGTGAATTTATAAAAAATGAGCCAAAATCTTCATAGCGATACATGGAAATGGAATTGAATATGTCCAAAAATTCAATTCATCGCATTTTGACCGATCATTTAAATCTACGGAAGGTGTGTGCACGCTTTGTTCCACACAAATTGACTGACTACGAAAAATTGCTCCGAATTCAACATTGTAAGGATTTGATTAAAGAGTCAAAATTCAGAACCCAAACTTGAAATATTCAATTGTGACTGGTGACGAGACATGGTGTTTTCAATATAATCCTGAAACCAAGCGTCAAAGTGCTGAATGGAAGCACCAAACCGAGCCCAATCCGAAAAAAAGTCGTCTTGAAAAGTCAAAAGTGAAGAGAATGTTGATTTGTTTCTACGATTCGGACGGAGGGTATTATTCATCGTGAATTCGTTCCACCTGGTCAAACGATTACTGCTGTGTTTTATCTTGGTGTTATGAAGCGTTTGCTCAGTCGTATTCGTCGTGTGCGGCGGCCACAATACCGTGAAAAAGGGAGCTGGCGTTTGTTGCATGATAATGCCCCGTCTCATCGATCGAACTTGATCACGGATTTTTTGATCAAAAATTCCATTTTAACCATCAACCATTCACCGTACTCGCCGGATTTGGCTGCGTGCGACTTCTACTTGTTCTCCAAATTGCACTTGCCTATGAAAGGAAAACGTTATGCCGACGTAGAGGCCATCCAAAGAGCGACGACCGACATACTAAAGTCGATGGATAAAAATGATCTCAAAAACTCATTCGATATGTTAATTGATCGTGCAAAACGTTGCATTGATGCGGAAGGAGACTATTTTGAATAAAATAAATGAGATTTGCCGGAATATTGAGTTTTTGTCTTTATTTTGAAAAAGTTCCGTTTTCCATGGGACACACTGTGTATACTCTACTGAACGCAGTTAAAAATTATAAATTTAGATATAATCAAGATAATAATACGAGTATAGTATTTCAAATGTAAATAAAATTAATTATACATTTCTAGTTTTAATGAATAAAATAATTGATTACTACTATTACTTAAATTACTTATGAAAATACTTGAAATGACTAAAATCCTATCTTATCTTATGACTAGCGATACGACGAATTTATTTCAACTACGTTCATAAACACAATTTCGCATAAATTGCCATACGTTAATTTTATCTGTAAATTGTTAATTAATATTTTTTAGCCTTGAGATAATAACAAGATTTTATTTATTTATTTTCATTTCACTGTTTTGTAGAAGTACCTTTTACTAGTTAATTTTTTAAAATATCAAAGCTAGACTAATATGTGCGTTAAAAAGTGTCTCGGCAACATGAAAGCCGTTGAATAAAAACACCAGAGCTTGAAATTGTTTATCTTGTCATACTCATATATTTACTTGGTATAAAAAAGAATGAAAATTGTTTCCATGAAATCCTTTTACCGCGTAATAGTTTATTCAACTTTGTTCATTTTGACATTGAGTACTTTTCATTTGCGTCGAATTTAAAATTCGACAAGCTGACCTAGTACTGCATTTAAAATACATGAATCGAACGAAAGTATCGCTTGTATGGTTTTAACAAAAACGACGACGAAGACGGCGGCGACGACGACGACGGCGACCTTTTTTAAAATGTATTCGAACCTTTTATGCAAATACTTTTTTCATTCGCATTCAATTATGCATTATCAAATTATAGTTTAAACCTTCTGAAACAAATTTTGCATGAAAATATAGCGCAATAATCCTTTACATAATATGTTTGTTAATAAAAGTTAAATCGTGTAAACGATCGATACCTTTAATCAGTGCAAGGCTATTCCTTTCTCTTTCTCTCTCTCTCACATCTTTTAGTCTCCTTAATTTCCATTTTCTGGCCAAGTTCTCTTTGTTAGTAAGAACGATTTAGTCGAGGAAAAAGAATCACCAGGGAATGCTTGCAGTGCACCCGTAGGAACAAAAGTACCAGCGGTAACGGAAACTTGAAATTTCAAGCCGTGCTTCTCTCTACCTGTGGTTGCACGCATACGGATAAATAAATCTACACGCACACATATACATCCGTATATGTACACTGCGGTATACGTATATGTTTGTATATATGAATATATGTGTATCGTTCCCACTCACCCTCGGCGAAGCAAGATTGCATTTTACGAGACATCGACGTGTAGGAAAGTTACGGGCGATTGTAAATCGCCCCTAAGAACGACTGCGCTTCGAACCGAGAAAAAAATACTTCTCTTTTCCACCCCGGGTCTTCGGTTACTCCACAAGACTGCTGCTGTCCGTTGATGTATTCGAAGAACAACGGCTTCCCGCGAGATGAGATTTTTAAATAAGGCTAGTTTACCGGAAAAAATAATTCGCACGCACTCGTTCTTCCTTCAAGATTTTACTGTAGCTCCGGCTTAGCTCCGACACCCCTATTAATTGCGCCCCATTCTGCAAAATCTACGATTCAGTCTTTTCTTTTCAATTTTTTTTTTTTTTTACCATTTTTATCTTTTTCAAAACGTACGAGCCATTTTTTCGCTTTGGCCCGAATATCACCGGAGGAATTTTACGACCTGCTAACTAGCCGAGTGGGAGGACCGAAGGTCACTTTCAATAGCTCATCGTTCGCGCCTCGGTAAAATTTAAAAATCTTTTACGAGAAACAATTTGCTACCTTTTATGCCACACTCTCATGCAAATTTCACAAGCGAGCTATTTTCAGAATTTTGTAATTTATTCTCTACCGAATAAATCGTTTTATGGTAAGCAAGAAATTATCCATTATTGCATCCGTATAATTTATTATCAAAATATTAATTGGTAGAAATTGGTTTATTTAAGTAAAAAAAAAAAAAAAAAAAAAAAAAAAAAAAAAAAAAAAAAAAAAAAAAAAAAAAAAAAAAAAAAAAAAAAAAGTCAAAGGGCGTGATAGTACCTTGAATTACAAGTAGAAGTGTATATATATATATATTAATTATAAAGATGCATACATAAAACGCAAACTACCGTTAATTATTATATGTAGTATCGACTACTTATTCTGAATAATTTGTTTATCGATAGTGTGCTTCTTGTATTCATCTTTGTAATTTATGATTGCTACACATTAATTTTTCTTACTGTATCATAAATTCTATATTGCAATTTGTTTTAATGCAAACTCAACATTTACATACAACCATTAATCATTTACCAGCTATTGATAAATATATGTTTAGTAAATGAAATAGCTTATGTAGCAAATTCATTACACATATTAATTTATCGATCTGAAAAAAGCAAATCATAATACTCGATAGTTTTTTTAATTTCCTAACTTTCTTTAGATCAAATTCTGAGATTATATATTGAGCTCTGAAAATAGTTTTACTAAGCAATCACATATTTAGCAATAATTAATGGAAAAATAAGATATAAGTTTTTATAAATTTGAATGACCAATAATACTGTATTTGTCAAAAAAAAAAAAAAAAAAAATTTAAATTTATGAAATCGATCTTTTACAAAAAGTTTTGCAACATTAAATTTTTAAATATACAATTAATTTTTAAATATACAATTAATTAATGAAAAGTGAAATAATAGAAATATACAAAAAATAAAAAAACAATTTTAAAAATATGAGAAGATTAAAATTTAAAATTTTTTTTATCTACAAATTATATGTTTAAAAAATTAAAAAATAATGTTTTTAATATAGAATATAAAACAACTCCTACTTGCCAACATTCTGCCTTTTATAAAAGATTTTTTTAATTTTAAAATAGTATTAAATTTATTATATTCTTTTTTTTTACAGTTGTGCTCCGACTAAAGTCAGAAAAGTAATTAAATTTTTTAATTTATAATATTCTTATAGTATTTTATTTATATAAATTATATTTTACTTAAAAAGAGATGTTTCAATTAAAAAAATATTTTATTTATTTATTATATATATATATATATATATTATGCTTGACAGAAGTATCACGACAATGTCGGCACTTTGATTAACTTATCTTTTTAAATAATAACTCTACAAATGTTTTGTTTCAATAACTTGACTTTAAAAAAAATAATACTATACTCAATGGGTAATAGAAAAGATGTAAATAATATCGAAATATTTGTGATGATCGTTCACGTTTATAGCGAGACTTCTGCTCACAAATAAAGAAATTGAAACGATGGACGTCAACCGTATATCAAAAATTACCGAGTGAACGCAACATCAATTCCGTCCGAAAGAGGAAGAAAACACGCCTACCTGTCTCTCTTAAATTATGTCATTTTTTTATTTCGACTACCCTTTTTGATGTTTCGCATACAGTTCGATGCTCGGCTGACAGATCGTGAAATTTTTAAGATATTCGCCACTTTGCAAAGGCGCCTGCAAGGAAGGCGCAAGATGAAACATATCGCGAGAAATATATAATATAAAAAAAGAAGCATGAGCGAAAGAGAGAGATAGAGGAAGAGCGAGGGTATATCGGAAAAGGGAGAGTCGCCGGTCGAAGCGAGCCGAGTCTGTAAGAAAAAGAAGAAATAAAGAGAGAGAAAGAGAGGGACATATGCGAAAGTCCTAGACTAGCACGTATTATATAGCGGAGCGCGAGCGCGAAAGGAGCAGAGATATTCTCGTCGCCGAGGGAGGGAAAAGAAATTGGGAATTTCACGCTTCCGTTGACCATTTGAGAGGGCTCCCCGGCTCGTTCGCTTTTTCTCCTGTCCAGCAGAGAAGCGCTCACGAGCCAGTCCAACGTACATGTGTACGTGGCGCGATCGATCGCGGTATTCCCTCTTCTCTCTTTCTCTCTCTCTCCCTTTCTCTCTCTTTCTCCTACTCTTTTACTCTCTCTCCCTTTCTCTGTCTTTCTCCTACTCTCTTTCTCTTTCTCACTCTCTCTCTCTCTCTCTCTCTCTTTTTCTTTTTCTTTTCTCTTTACCTGTCTCTTTCTAATGGTCAAGAAAACTAGGAGGGGAACTAAGGTTTTGACCTTTTGATACTAGCAAACGGCGATATCTCGTGCGACTCTCTTCTTTTTCCTTTCTCTTTTTCCATTTCGCGAGTGTCTATACGTGGACCATTCGCGAGTTCACCCTTTTCTCCGCCTCGCTCGGAAGAATCGTCTCCCTCCCGTCGTCTTGCTCATCGTCTACGTTGTTGTCGCCCAGCCCATCGAGTGTCTCGCCGACGACACTTTGCACGATAGATGGCCGTCGGCCAATGCCTTACAGTAACGAAAGCCTCTCCAAAAAAGAGCGACTCGCCGGTAAAACGTACCGATGCACATTGCGAAGAGAAAGAGGAACAGAAGGCAAACTGCACGTAGGAGCGGAAAAGTTTGAATTTTCTCGAGCGCGAAGACGCGCCCGGGAAAAACTAGCTCGCTCGGGTGGTCTCCTTCGAATTTTCGAAAGCCGCTCACTAATATACACATATATCTCTCTGCGAACCTACGGCGATATCTTTGCGTACACACGTCCGTCGGATGTGGGGATCTAACGAAAGGACGATCCACTTTTTGACGTTTATTCAAGACGCTCTCGTTTTAATTCAACTAGCCCAACAAGAACAACTCAATTCTATAACAACTTGAGTGTGGGTATCGCTTTCCTAAATAAGTTCTCTTGCTTTCGAGCTCTTATCAATTCAATTCAGCCCGGTTTCTTTGAAATACTGAATAGCCGCATTGACCCTCGAACTGTCCTCATCGTTAAAAAGATTTGCATTCGACGTTTCTCTCATATCCAAATTCGTTGAGCTCGTTAGCCGCGAGTTTTAAAAATTTGTTGAAAATTATTTTGAATGAAATAATTGGGGCGTTTGACTAGAAGTATAGGAAATGCTCAGTTATACATACATAACTAATTATAGAGCTCGACATCAAAACTACAAATACATCAAAGCAGTTTTCAAAGAATTAAAAGTTCAACGAAGTTCAACAATATAACGAATACGACCAAATCAAGGCGATTTAATATAACTATAAAATCGAAGCAAGCAAATGCTAATTCGTCTTAATTCTATTTACATATACAAAATATTAAATCACTTGAATTATTTAGACGCGATAACAAAAACATTTAAAATTTTTTACGATTAATTTTAGAAAATATCGCCTTTTTCAAACGTTTATCGTTATTTCATCTCCTATAAAAAAAATATGTACATACGCCGACGAGCGATGCTCTTCTCGATCTTTTAAATAATGCGGCATACGCATTTTAATAATTAAGGATCGACGAGCGCGCAGCTTTTCACGGCTAAGCCCTCGTTTCTTTCGTATTCGAGCGCGCCGAAGGAAAAGTTGTATTGTACAAAATCGAGTTCACTTCTCGTTTAGTGGATCTAGTATAACGAAAGTATGCGGGAGCTCGGCTCGCGTCTTTTATAAAGATGCATAGGGAAAGCAGTCGGTGAGCGAACGGAGCCTCGACGGGCGGAGGGCAATCGAGACGGCGGGGAGAGTATACTCCGAACTACTAACGGCTGCGGTTCCGGCGAATGTAGTTTTCATGGAAAATGCAGTTCATGAATACGTAGCGTAAAACTCGACCGATCCTCGTAAACGCGGACCAGTAGCAGTAACGAAATTCTCGGTAGCTAACCTGCGTATATATACATATATACTACTCGTGCGCGTAACATTGAATTAGGTATGGAACTCGAATGGATTCGTATTGGCCCAAGGGAAGCACTTACTCCTGGATGTTGAATGATAAAAGAGGAGCCTGAAAAATATTTTCGGCCGTCGTCGAGAGCGCGGAGGCGGCTGCCGAGCGGACTCGCAGCGGGGAGTCGCCGAGCTTTGCTGAAAAGTCGAATTAAGCGTTCTTATGGAAATTTTCGAGTAATATCCGCGCTTGCACCCGGGGGCCTTTTCCGTCGTCGCAAGAGAGAGAGAGAGACAGAGAGAGAGAGAGAGAGAGCGAGCTCCGTCTTCGGCTTTCCGCTTTCTTCCTGTCCCCTCCCACCATCTCGTTCTCTCCTCGCTCTCGCGCGGCGTGCATAATGAAAAAGAGAGCGAATGGCGAAACGAGCGCTGAAAAGAAGACTCAATTATTTTTCCCTCAAACCATCTATGTCGGGGCGAGATATGAGCCGCCCGGACGGTAATTTCGTCCGGGCTCGTTTGCCTCGACCGCCGCCGCTTCTTCGCGCGCGCTTTCCTCCAACTCGACATATATATATATATACTAATACGATGCGTATATATCTGTGTGTGTATGTGTGTATGTGTGTGTGTATGTGTGTATGTGTGTATGTGTGTGTATGTGTGTATATGTGTGTGTATGTGTGTATATGTGTGTGTATGTGTGTGTGTGCAAAGAACTCGCTCCTCCTTCCTCGACTTTCTCGCCATTTAAAAACTTCTTCGAGATTAGTTCATTCGTTACACGGGGAGACGTTGATAGAAACTATCTGAGCTGCCGGCCGATGCATTACTCTTCTACTCCTTAGAACTCTAATTTAACATCGCAACATATTGTTTGACGATTTGTCAACCAATGTTTTTCCTTTTAATCTCGTGCAACTGTCAGCTCCGTTTCGTTTTCTTTTTCGAACGCTTGCTAATCAATTTTTTTTTCTTTCTCTCTTTCTATTTACTTTTTTATTTATTTCGTCTCTTTTCATCGTTAAAAATTGCTCGTTGGTATACATTTTTTTATGAATCGCGCATTCGTCCATCATCTATTATAGTATGTCTGTGCGCGTAAAAATTATAATCTAAATAAGGAAAAATGTGTTTTGTTACGAGTTACAGCGATGGTAACTATAAAATTAATGAGCATAGGATTAGGAAGAAGTCATGGGCTATAAATTTGCTACCTCGTGGTAATCCTCCGTTATCGAGGAAACGAATCGTTGCAAAAGCCAAATTCCCTAACAAAAATTAACTCGTTTATTATAATCGTTTATTATAACTGATCGTTTTATTTTAATCTTCAAATTGTTTAAAAGTCCTTTCTTTGTTTCTTCAATTTATGTAAAATTTTATTTTTAATGTTTATTATGTAAAACAAAATCCGATTGCTCTGACGCTGGTATTATTTTTTTTCTGTTTCAGGTGAGTTTTAAACGTTTTACATTGATTTTTCGATCCGTTTTTTCCGATGGATATCTCATTTCGTAAGTAATTAAACTTCTACGACAAATAATTTTCTTAACGAATTATTTATATTGCATTAGACGGATTAAATTTTATTTACTTACCATGAAATAACGAATATAATTATAATTTTATCTATATTGAGATTAGTAAGTGGTGGACTTCGGGCGATATTCATCTGGTATAAGCCATTTGCGAAAGAATGCACATCGATAAAAGATAAGTATCTAGCTTTATTACCTGGCGCTAGTTTATAGAGAAATCTCCATGATAATCGAACTCGTATGACTGAGGATTTATTTTAACGATAAAGCTGAGTCTACGATGAGTTAATACTCGATATATACTCTCTAAAATTTAATAGAGAATAAATAACAACTATTGACAAACTGAACCGATATTTAATAAGCTTTTATTTGCTAGATGCATCAAATCATCGACTGTCGTCCTTTACGGCTAGTGTACATAGTTAACATAATGAATAATTTATATAATCAGCTCACCCTTTGGATGTAAACACAATAAGCATTTAAAGATCATCGAATCAATAATTATAGTTATCATAAAATCAACGTGTTTTTATGAATATTTAAGTCTTTTGATATAATTAGCGTACACATTTTGTTAGAACTTGGCATGATCTCAATTATTACAAGTGCCGCAAATGTGATGTGTTTTGTTTAGAATAGTCATCAGGTTATAAAACATAAATTAATCAAGTACCGAGGTTAGAGCGTTAATTGTGTATCTAAAAAAATGATAAAAGTGTTACAAATAATGTAGACAAGAGAGCAAAAGCAGCTTGACCTATCTCTGCACAATTTTATTTTGTAATAACAACCTGTCCGCCAGAGACAAACATAAAGAGACAAAGAGAGAGAGAAAGAGAGAGAGAGAGAGAGAGAATAGACTTTCCTAATAAAACACGGTATTGGACGTCAAGATTCGGTTCGATCGTACTTCAGGGAGAAAGCTTATCCTGGTAACCGGTCCTTGTATTATACATGTATATGTGTATGTGCATGTGTGTTTGTAGGAGGGTATAAGAGGACGTGGATGGGGGAGGAGGGAGGCGGTGTACGTCGAGTGGGTACCGGATGTGCAGTTCTTATGCAAACTGGCGGTGGTCCAAATCTCGGTATTACGAGGTGTCAGTCGTGTCAACCCGCTCTCGCGTGCGCAACCCTTGACTCGATCCACATATTACTCTGCTCTGACCTGCTTCATTTTCACTCTCTCTATTCCTCCGCTCGCTTTCGCCTCTCTTTCCTCCCTTATTCATGTCTCGTCTCCTCTTTTCCCTCCTCCTCCTCCTCCTCCTCCTCCTCCTCCTCCTCCTCCTCCTCCTCCTCCTCCTCCTCCTCCTCCTTCTCTCCTCCATCTCTTTTACATTCACCCTTTTTCGCGTGCCTACGCTTATTTTATTTCTAATTCAATATTTTGCATACATACATATTGCTCAACCCACGCTCTCTTCTCTTATTCTACTTTTTCTTTAATCATTTTCAGAGTGAAAATATATATATATATATATATATATATATATATATATGTTATATGGAAATACCGTCTCTCTTGCTTCAAAATCGATTCGTGCCGTTCAAAAAACTTTACTAAACTTTTAATCGTTCGACCCGTGTGTGTTAATCGATAAAATAAAATATGTTCGTAATATTTAACCCTATAGTTTTTATATTGTTTTTTTCTTGTTTATTCTTTTACGGGATAACACTGTATTAAATTAAATGGCACTGAAAGTTACAAATATTATATTTTTCGGCTAGATTGCACACAACAGCTGTTCTTTTATTGCTAGTAGAGGTAAAATCATAAATATAAAGAATTTTTCACTACAAAATGGAAAAATATTTTTATTTATTTATGAACGTTGTAATTTAAACGTATAAACAGTATAAAACATCATATATATTTGACTTTTTCATATTAAGTATAAAAAGATATTTTTCGATATAACAGTGATACACGTTCGTTTGTGGATAAAAATTATTGGATTTTGTGAGAGGAAAAAAAAGTTAAAAAAAAAAAGATAAACAACGAGTGTATCGGAATTAACGTAATTTTTTTTTCAAGCTTTAAAACAAATAAGTTTCTCAAAACTATTTGCAGCGCAGTTGTTCTTTAGACCACAACGTTCACTCTCCATTACCGTTAGTATAACATACATTTAAACACGGACATTTCCATGGTCAGAGGCTAAGTGTTTAATGGTTTACCAACTATTACCGCAGGTAAAGGTCAGCTTATTTTACGTTTTCCTTCAATTGCAGTACCGAAGGAAACGGATTCGCTTTTAACGTTAACTTGAATACAGAGCCACTTAAACTCCTAACTGACTGTACTATATTGTTTTAAATCTTTTCTAATTACATTTATGTTCGCGCACAACCGGTAAAGTTTAAGCGGAAACGCGTTAAACTATAAATCTCGTGTACTTTTTATCTATACTGTGTGTAAAATTTTTGCCAAACTTTTTTTAAAACATCATCGAGTACTCTTTTTATTATTTTTTTTTTTTTTCAAAAAATCATAAAATTGTAATTAAATATAAAAATATCAGTAAAAATAATACTAAAAACTTTGCAGCTTTACTCTGGAAATAAGCAATTTTTTTTTCAAATCTTTCATCTCGGTGAGATAGAAGCAGCAAAACGCAGAGGTGATTCGAGTAGAGGGTAGGGAGAAACATTAATTGCAGCGTACGAGCAGTGCCGCCAGTCGGATATTGTGATCGGTGACAATGAATTTGCAACGGCGAGGGGATAGCGAGCGAGATATCGAAGCGTAGATATTAGTGCATATTATGCCTGGCATAATCGATCGGCTCTGTGTTTTCGTCGTTGTTTGGATTTCTGCGGTCTACCCCGGGAGACGGGGGTCAACTGTGTGTCCACAGCGCGGACGCTCGCAGTGTGAAACGAGCGGTTTAGCACACCGCGCCCGCTACCTATGCGTATATACTCTCGCATACGTATGCGGACAAAGATGGTTATAACGCCGGTGCGCAATGATTATTCCCACGACTCCGGCAAATTGACGCGAGAGCTCGGGGCTGAGAGGGAAATGGGAAGGGGGGGGGGACGTCGCTCTCGGATTCGCCGTTCGAATTCACGTACGCGCGCGAGCGATGTAGATATTGTTCTACCGCTATCTAATTATCCCTTCCTCTTCTTACTTTTCATTCAAAAACTGAAAGCCAGTTCGTGGTTCGCGTCTCTTTTCTTGCTGCCGACGCTTGACGCGTCCCTCGCCTCGCCTCCCCCCTTGCGCTTGTCTTCTTGCTTCGAGTGGGTTTTGATGGAAGAAGAGGTAACCGTTACGAGCGCGATAATCGCATTAATTTTACCGCCGAGCTCTTTCATACTGCTTTACGCACACAGAGAAGGTATATATCCTGTTTGAGTACATTCAGAAATTCATCGCATTATACGCATTATTCGCCGACAGTCGCTCAATGCCGGCTAATCTCATTAACCGGCAAATTGAAATACTACGCAAATGATATCAATAAAGGCGTGGAAAAATAAAAGCCCGATTCCGCTGGACTTTGTCATGAGCGTCCACTGCGCCATTTATTCCGTGCTTTCCTTTACGCTCGTTTTCGTTTGTTTTTTTTCTTTATTAGCGAAGTAATCAAAACGGGAATCGACGCTGCTCGCTGAAATTCGAGCTTTCGCGCGTTTTTTGTCAACTCCACGGTTAGCCGGTATTTAATTCATTACCGACAATGCCGACTTTCTCTTTTGTCGGCATCCCTTCCTCCCAGCCCTTCTTTTCTCCGCGCTGGTAATTTATCTAAACTTTTTGTAGCGCCAAATCCTTTTGCGCCGCGTGCGCCTCGCCCGTTGAAAATTTGCCGTTGTAACGTTCCCAAAGTAAGCCCAAATACGTAAATTTTTTAAAGCCGAATAATTATTAGCTCGCGGGCTTTATTCCTTCCTTTATTTTTTTATTAAAAGCGTGTTTCGACAGCCATTTATCGTATAACTCGAATGAAAGTGTAAATAAATGGTAATCGAATCGAAAAGCTCGATTAAAACTTTGCACTCGAATAGCGCGCAGTTGGGAAGCTGCGAAAGAAAAACAAATTATTCACTTCTTCTTCTTCTTCGCTCGCAACGTCTTCTACTCTAAGGCATGGCCACTCTTTTCGTTATCTGTCGACTTACACTGAGAGTCTAATAAATATGCAAAGTCGACAAATATTCCAACGTAGAAAAGCTTCTTTGCACTTAAGCGGTATTAAAAAAATGTATGCAGTAGCTGCATTTACACCACAATTTCGTCCTGTCAGTATAAAATTGGTAAAACTCGAAAATTTTTTTTTATTTCTTACATTTTTTTCACATTGCCTCTAGTCTTATAAATACTTATATAAAGAGCCCATGATAAATCATCTGATTAATTTATTAATAATATTAAACTACGTTCAAATGCTTGTCCTACAAATCCACGTTGTTCTTACTGAAATTTGTCATGAAATATTTTCTAGTCGAGTGATAAATTTTCGAAATATTTTACAGCGAAATATATCCTAGATAAAGGATTACGAGTCCAAAATATTTTATTAACATTTTACGCTTTGAAAGCTTATTGTAGAAATAATATATTATAATATATTTATAGAAATAATTTCTCGTTCACAACTTAATCACAAGGTTTGAGCCTGATTTCTTTGGTTCTGTTAATATTTCTGATAGATGAACAGTTTCTATCACTCCCACGAGTCTTAACAGAAAATATCTGTATATAGTTTGTCATTACTTGGAAAATACCAGCTGCTGTTCCCGACCCTTGAAATTTATACGCCGACGATACGCTTTAGTTATTGGTTTTACTCGTTGGTCTTTAATATATTAAAAAGATTTTTCCAAACATTATAATTCTTTTGTATTTATTATTGAAACTGAGTAATACTTTAAAAAAAAAAAAAAATATTAAAAAAAAATTTGGTAGCACAAATTAAATCAAGAAATAAGAATTAAAAAAAATCTCCAATAAATTGCAGCAGATGTTAATCGACAACACAATTTGAGCTTTTATACGAAATTTGTTTTATGAAAGATTTTACTCTTTCCATTTTTTTAAAACTACCAATGTTTTTTTCTTCTCATCTTTATTAAAATCATACAATTTGCTTGCCGAAAAGCCGATTTGAAATTTACAAGGCCGTTAACAGAAAAATTTAAAGCTGCCCTGGTGCTCCGTTGTTTCCCCTTACGCTATCTCAACAGACTGGCTGTGTAAACCGAAGCAAAAGTCGTAATTAACTACGAAACTTGATCCAAAACGTATGGTAGAGACCGGAATTAACCGTAGGGGAGGGTGAAATCCATACTTATGATTTGGCCGATAGTAACTTTGAGTCTGGCTTAACTCTAAGAGCGCTTGAACAAACTAAACTACCATGGTGCCGTCGCAAGTAAGGAGGGAGAGGGGAGAGGTGAGGACTAAGAGAAGAAACTAACTCCCGGTTTTGCTGTACTCTATCGCCACCCAAGAGGTTTAGAACACCATCCGTAAATCTAAGCGCAGCTTCGCAAACTTTTTGAACAAGATATTCTTCTTCGTTTCGCGAGAGGTCGAGCATCTCTCTCGGCGCTATTAGCTTAATCGCCGAGTCCTTGCCTCGTAGCCGCGATTCGGGCGAGCGGGCGGCTCCCGGGCAAGAGAGCCTATCCTAACGATTTAGAGAGTTAAACCGGGATAAGAGGAAAAAGAAGAGGGCGGGAGGGGGGGGGGAGGAAGGTAAGCGTTGTTTGCGCTAATCGGAGAGCAGTAGGGCAGAAACGCGTCGCGCCATGAATCAGAGTGCGAGCCGCTCGATCGTCCATATTTTTTCATAGCCAGTAACAAATGGAGCCATGCCTCATGCCGCGAGGAGCGAACCAGCCGAACCACGGACGACACCGGGGCTTTAGCGACGTTTTGCGCGCATCCCCGGCCCAGCCATTACTTGCGGCTTGCAAATGGTCGGGCGGACGCGTTAACGCGCGGTGCCGACGCTACTGCTTCCACTGCTGCTACTGCTGGAAAATGAAAAAATAAAGGAAGCTTGCCGAAAAGTTGCCACTCGATAGCGCCATGTGGCCGGGCCTCGAGTGCTCCGCACCTGCTAAGCGCTTAAAAAGCCGTTTAGCCCGATCTTCTTTCATGAAAATCGAATTACTCTTCGGTCCCCGTAAATTTATTTTATTTTCAACAAAGACGAGCCAACCCCGACGATTCTCCCTTTGCTTTATCGGATAATATCAGCTTTTCAGTTTAGCGATATTTACACACTGGCGTAATTTAGGGGCGCTCTCGGTGACGTAGAATGAAATTGAGAAAAGATTATCTCGCGACTTCGTAGAAAATTATAATTTTATAAAAGTCCTCGTTTACCGGTCGATGTATTACCTAGTCATTTGCATTTTTGCATTTACGCGGAAAAGTTTGTCAAGCGTAGTAAAAGTAAAGCTTTTCTTTAAGAAACATTAAGCCGAGATTATAGAGCCAAAGTTTTGCACCAACTTTCTCTACGCGCGAGACATTTTAGCGTTTATTTTTTCTTCTTCTTTTTTTTCTTTCTTCTTTTTTTTAAAAAAAATATAACAATAATTCTCCGACGCGTTATTTTTTTTTTTCAGAAAAGCATTCGAGGGTTGCTCGTTCATAAATAAGGCCATTAGCAGCGCAGATATAATATTTCATATGGATATTCATAATCGTTTTACCGAAATTCGTCGATAAAAAGCATCGGGCGGCCGAGCAACCGAGCTCTTACAAAGAATTTTTCCTCGAACCTTTCGAGCTTCGACTATCCGCAGTTAAATAAATTATCGCGAGTTATTTATTTTCTTTTCTCTTTCATCGAGAAAAACCGTACTTCAGAGACTGGCGAGGTGCACTTATACAGCCAGTTGACAAAATGCTGCAGGAATTTAACTTTCGTTGACGTAAAGCGACGCTTCTATAACTGGCCCGCTCGACGGAAGTTCGACAATCGACGACAAAGAGGTCGGTCCGTGTTATTTATTTCTCTAAGTGCTCTCTATCGTTCGCTGCTTGGCTCTGGGCCGCTCTTGCGTCCAGTTTCTCTTTCTCCCGATGGCACCGGGATTTATGAGCGCGAGCGACTCTCGCTCTGTCCAGGCCAACTTTGCTACTCTCTCCCACCCTTCCTCTTTCTCTCTCTCTCTCTCTCACTCTCTCGTTTACTTTCTCTTCCTCTTTCTATGTCTCTCTTTTTCCCTCCGTCGCTCTTTCTCTCGGCTGGCTGCCGGTGCGTCGCCACGCTTTGGGACTCTTTGCCGAGTTTCCTCGCGCCGTGTATTTCCATTACTCTCTTCGTTTGCCTCAGTTTTTGCCTCGCCCCATGCGGTGTTACTCATCTTTCATTCGCTCTCTTTTTTCCTTTTCGCTAACTAGTAAATGGAAGTCTGATGGCGCGATTGAAGCCTAAGATTTACTCAATGAGTGAAATAAGCCAACAAAGTCCAATGCCAAGTTTTGGAGGTAGACAAAAAAAAGTACCTTATTTGCGAACGAACTATGATAACAATCGTGGATTCGCAACGACGGCATTTTGTTAGAATTTGCTCGCAGAGACTTGGGAGTATCGTTTCTCATTTACCGGAAGATTTCCGCGGAAGCAATTCACAGGAGGTCGTATTAACCGTGATCCAGTTCACTCGCACGAGCCCGTAATGAAGCTCAAACATGCAGATGAATCTATGACTTGGCCGGGGCTCGATGCAACGAATCGCGCGCGTATATTTGCGTTATCGGCGAAACGATGTCCGTACAAGGACCTTGGGCATCGAGTCTCCTTCCAACAATCGAAATACTCTAAATTTAAATAAGCTAACGTTTATTATTTTTCAGCTTTAGATTGACTCATCGAGTTGTTAGTCTCCCTTTATTCTTACATCAAAAAGTTAAATACTTGTTGTTGATTTAACAAGATGAGTTATCAAAATATCATTGATCCTTCATTATGTTTTGATATTATGCGTTTCGAAAGTCAAAATGAACATGATTTAATAAAAAGTATTCGTTAGTACTTATTTCATGAAAAATTCTTTACCGACAAGGAATTTAGAAACAGAGCCTCCTGTAAGTCATAACAACGGTAAATACGAAAATTGGTCATACATAAAATCGCAAAATACGCCGACGCAGATTCAGGCAAGCACATTCCCCAAGTGCAGTTATGAAAAATAGTGGTCTATGAAATTGCGTTAAAAATGACCGATTAATTGAAAAAACAATTTATTCTCGGAGCCACAATAACCTATCCGAGTCTTTGATTATGCGCGCCAGCCGAGAAAATAAAGTGAATAATTCCGTGTTAAGTTGGAGTTTACTCAGAGAGATATGCGATAAGCCATGTGCATTTAGAGGAAGTCTCTCTCTCTCTCTCTCACACACACACACATATACTCGCTGATGGTAATAGCGATTCACGGGAACGATTGCCAAGCGTAGGTGTTAAGAGGGGCTAATGACTCGACCGACGCATCTAATAGACATTAAATTCTAATCTCAGAAACATCCCGTACGCTGCATTTCCGCTTGCGGCACTCTCTCTCTCTCTCTCTCTCTCTCTTTCTTTCTCACTCCCTCTTTCGATCTTCGACTTTTTCGCTAAAATCAACGCGCAATGTGCGCACGGTCTAGCAAGCCTACGATAAACGCGCACCGCGCTAAATTGTTTGGAAGTGTGCGCGCAAATCCCTCGCGGTCTGGTTGTGGCGAGGAAGACGCGCGCGCGCGAGAGAGAGAGAGAGTTTGCGCTTTGTCATCAAGCTCGGTTACTTAATGCATAAGTCCAAGCTACGCGGCAGCGTATGGTAATGCCAAGACTGGCGCCAAAGCGAGGCGCCTCGTAAAATCGTTCCTTCTTGGTTATACCTTATGGAGCTCGTGTCGCAATATTCCGCATACATTTGTGCGACTCGTCGCCGCCTCCGCCGACGTCGTCGACGTCGTCGTCGTCGTCGTCGTTCGCGCTGTAGATTGAATCGAAACGACTGATATAACAAAGTCACTACGATTACGTCTTTTCTCCCTTTTGCGCTATTATTTTTATTTTGAAATTTAAAACGTCGATTTTAATGAGATTAATGAATTAACTCGAGAATAATTTTAAAACCATAAAAGTAAACACTAGCATGAAGCGATTTTAACAATTATTATAATCTTATTAATGTTTAAATTAAATTTTTAACATGCCTTGTTAAATAATTCAAATTTTGTTTGAAAAGGTATTCGAAAAATCGAACCCTTGCGAAAGGCAATATCGCGTTCAATAAATTTTACAGAATATCTTCATCAAAATTTTCTTGTTTCGGGAATGTAATAAGAAAAAGGAGAAGAAGAAGCACAAGCTAAGTTGAGACTAAAGGTATAATGAAGATATTTTCAATGAAATCCTTGTTTTTAATATAATAAAATGTCGGCTATGTAACAGAATTACATCCAGAAGGCACCGCCGCT
Source organism: Chalcis sispes (assembly GCA_949987625.1). Classification (NCBI taxonomy): domain Eukaryota; kingdom Metazoa; phylum Arthropoda; class Insecta; order Hymenoptera; family Chalcididae; genus Chalcis; species Chalcis sispes. The sequence continues at coordinate 77,965,856 of OX465095.1, read as the reverse complement.
CTGAAAATCACAGTAATTTCAGAGACCCAACATTATTTATAGTAATAAACTGAACGTGCATTTGTATTACAAAAGCTTTTACAGCCCGACGGTCGCGGTGTATTATGCCGACATTACAAGTAGATAATCGTATTATTGCCTTATAATATAGATAACGCGTGCTCATCGTAAATAGGCTTGTGAGGTGAACGTAAAAACACTTACTTTCTCGGATGCACTTGTACCTCTGTCTGTCTGTCTGTCTCTCTCTCTCTCTCTTTCTCTCTTTCTCTCTCTCTCTCTCTCACTCTCTCTCTTTCTCTCTCTTTCTCTGTCCCTCTTTTGAGTGCATTTGCGTGCGCGTTCCGGCGGCGAACGAATGAACGCTTTGTGCATTTAGGCCTCATTCCTGAGGGTTATTCGTTAAGTCGGAGAGCGTCTTGATACGGTAATAATTTCATCGGCTTATAGATCGATATCGTTCGCGCGCGACTCGTATTTTGCGCGGAGCACTTGCTCCGATTTAGCAGCGGAGCGGACGCGCTTGCGCGGGCCAACATTACCGGCCACGGCATTTACGAGCACTTTGCCATCTGCGCATAACGCCGGATTAAGTCGTAACTCATAACTAGAGATAGCGGCCCGAACTAACGCTGCCGGATAACAGTTCAATGAAATTTTCCGCCCGATCCCCCTGCTCTTTGCTCTCGCCTTCTTTGGCTCTCTCTCTGCCTCCGCATCTTTATACAGCTCGTTAACTCAGCAGATTTTCACCATCGGTTCGAATGATGAATCATTGCTTGGATTTATGCACTCACTGTTTTTCAAACTTCTTTTTTTCGCTTTTATTTTCAATACTTACTGTTTTGCTTACCATCGTTATGAATAACAATGTTACAAGCATAACTATTCCCTTAACTTGGTTTTTCTTTTGAAGCAGGTATATTAAGCGAATATGTTTTCATTCAACTTCAAATAAGCTTAACAGTACAATTTTGCGGTTTAAAATATTAATCGACGTTCCTGCAATTTATTATCAAATAACAAGCGTACGCTGGGGTTGCTGAAAAACCTCGTGAATGAATTTAAATCAAATATAGCTTTAAACATAAACAATATCCAAAGTTAACAAATTAATAATAATCTCCAATCTTTCATACGAATGTGGATTTGTAAAAATGAATCGATAAAAGAACTTTTTGAAATTCTTTTGCACGCAACGATATAAGGTGTGTATGTTAACAAATTTTCGATAGATTTTGTAAAATGTAAATGTATAATTTAAATCAAATGAGAATTGAAATTTTTCTAATGGAGAAATAGTTAATAATTTTTCAAAACCTCACCTCGTTTTTCACTCTCTTAGCTTCTAGCGAGCTTTCAAACGGCAATTTCTCTCTCTCTCTCTCTCTCTCATCTCCCCTCTCTTGGTGCCTATATATCATCCTCTTCCTCGTGGAGCTTGCTATTTTTGTCTTTCGCAGGTCTCACCTGAGCGAGCGCGGACCGAGGCGCCTTCTTACACCCCGACTTTTGCCTTCGTTAGACTCGGGTCATTCGCCTCGGCTCGATCGCATAGCGGCATTCGCGCAAAGTAGGAAGAAACGCGGAAAACACGAGCGGGCCCGCGCTGCCGCTGCCGCGTGTAACTTCGACGTTTACCGCTTCCTATACGTACATGCTGCACCGCAACGAGCTTAACAATTTTTACACGACTTCTTGCATACGAATTTTTTTCGCCTATCGCGATTATCGTCCCTGGCTTTTTTGTCCCGAGTTTCTTCCCCCCCCCCCCCCCCCCCCCCCTACCGTCCCCCTTTATCGCTCCTTTGTATTTGTGAGAATAACGACTCTCGAAATTTATGTGAAATTAAAAAGTGCAACTTACCGTTCGCTACTCAGCTCAATATTCTTTTTTCTGTTCAAAATTTATTTGTATCATCGTAATACAACGTTTCCGTTAAGTCGTAGAAATTATTTTTCTACAGATGAAATTAATATTTTTTAAAAAACGCGCGCGAGCCTTTGTGAAATTTTTTTTGTGAAAATTTACTAAAACTAAAAATTTAAAAAGAAAGTATATTAAATTATAAAGCATGTATAAATTATAAAAGAATATGTAAAACTATTATATTTAATGAAAAGATTAAATAAAATACATAAACCGTAAACAAAATTTTCACGTGATCCCTAACGAATTTATTAAAACTATAACGATATTATGTAACTTTATATTTTTGGAGCCGCGCATTTGATCGCGCACCATTCTTCAAAAATGAAGTTTCGAAAGTTATCCAGAATAATCGTCTCAAGTAAATGGCAAGTGCCACAACATCTAATAACATACAATAGATATTAGATTGGTTTTAAAAGCCAAAATAACACTTAGGTTAGTCTCGCGTTCTATAAGAGTTCAATGCCACGTCGTAAGTCACGCTTTATGAAATGGAGCCCTTGTATTAATTTACAAGTTGGGTGAAAAGTAATCGGACGTCATGTCCTTAATATGTGTAATGATCAATGGAAAAGTATAAGTAAGAAGCGTAATTGCGCCGTGCCTATCCTGAAGCTAGGAGCGCTTTATGAGCGTTGCTCATAAATCACCGGACTGGTGATAGGTAGTTAATTTTACTCTAATCACACGGTCGTTTCGCCACCGGTGGATGGACTCTGCGCCTCGCGGCTTAATGTAAAACCGAAAGCATTGTTTCTTCGCGTGTATATGTCTTATTTTTTTCCAGCTTTCTCTTTCACGTCGCTGTGGTGCAAAAAAATCTTTACTCGGACGGGACACGGAATCTCCGAAACTGATTTCTTTGCTTTACTCCTTACGTTTCATGTTTTTCAAAAGTTTATTAAAATATAAAATTTTTATTTTACAAAGTTATCAAAAGTTTTTTATCGCGCTATTGCCAAACTAAAATGTAAAATTACTTATAGCGGCACTGCAAACAAAATTTGACAATTTTCCGTGATTTCGAAACTTTCCTCTATCGCCTCTTTCTCCCTTGAGAATTTCCAATGATTCTCCAAAGTTCTTGGTGTACCTGTTAATTAGGTCAAAAGAAAAGTTTGAGCCGACGATTTTCAAATAAAATCGAAATTTTCATCGTCGTTCGACCTCTTTCGAAAACACAAACGTCGGAGGACTAAATGCATAAATTGAATGGCGTTGAGCATTCGAAAATATTTTCACTCGATTTTCACAGCGTTTCACACATCACCGTAGGTCAAGCAATAAATCTTGAAGCAAATCTCTCGCCCTTGCGAGCGACTAGGAAGAGTTCATTGGTCGGCGCGCCGATTAAATTAACGGAAAGAAAAACGAACGGTTCGTCGGATACTCGCGGCGCATCGCACAAATGAGGAAGCGTCGATATTTGCACGCGTAGCTAAGGTAAAGTTGACAACTTACTGCGGGTCTCTATAGCTACGGGCTATAGAGTTGAAGGTGACCGTTTGCCGGTATTTACTGGGACATTAATCGCTCGGCTGCTACGCGGCAGGCTCTTTTGCCGGAGCGACTTGAAAACAAGTCACGTTAAAGCCATGGCCAACAAGAAGAAAAGAGAAAGAAAGTTAACGTTTGAACAAGAAATTTTTCTGCGTTACTTTTGCTGCAGCAAGTAAAGCGGCCCTTTGTGCGTGCGTCGCATTGATTTAATCGCCGTTGTTTGCGTTCTCTTTCTCTGTCTCTGTCTCCTTCGCTTTTTACCTATATATCTAGCGTCATTTTTTAGTACTTCCTATCGGTAGATCTCTTTATTTCCGCTGAAGCTCTCGGACTTGTATGATTTCGAGATTGAACGCGAGTCATTACGTGCGCGTGCACTGGTAAAAGGGAAACTAGTTGATTTCGAATTTTATTTGTCTTGTAAAAGCAACATAATCATAATTAGATCACAGCTAACTCAATTTGATTACGAAATTAGAACGTTAATTAGTATACACGGTTTGAAAATTAATATGAAATTTTAAATTTCTCTTATGAATTTTATTACGTCGCTTGAATATTAACATTTTATTTAATGAATACATGTTAAGAATATAATATACGATACGATTACAAAAGAATACTTTGTGCTCAAATTCAATGCATAGTAAGTGTTAAATTTCATTAAATTTCACGTTCCATTAAATATTTTGTCGAATTATTTTGTATTTTCAGCTTATTCTTTAATTAATTTAATTTGCATAATTTTGATAAAAATTGTTGCTTTGATGAAATCCGCTTGGAATTACTTTTAATAAAAAACTCAAACATTCCGCATGCAACGGATGAACAAATTTATTAATCAAAAAAAATTTTTCTGCAAAAATAATTTACCAGAAAACGAGAGAACTGTAAATGGTTCCCCAAGGAAGCTTAAAACCAGATGTTCTCTCATCGTTATTAAATTTGAATACCACGAGCTTTCGTATAAATTAATTCCGTTGTTAAATATTGACGCAGTCTCTCTCTCTCTCTCTCTCTCTGTCTTCTGTCTTTCTCCTTGATCCTCTCATACTTTTCCTTCATCTCTATTTCTTGTCTGCTGGTTTCTTTTCCTTCTCACTATCGCTAATTCCATCTATACTTAGGCGAATATATAGTCGCGTCCGAGTACACAAAAAGAAAAACAAAGAAGTACAAGTATAGTAGAAGAAGGAAGAGGAGAGAAGAAAAAGAAGAGGACGAGGGAGCTCCTTTCTCGTGCTCTTGTCCTTTTTGCGGAACTTTCGCTAACTCGTCTTGTATACCGAGAAGAAGAACAAGCAAAAGAAAAGAGAGCAGAGAGATGGAAAAGCGCGGCCCGCTCGAGTTCTGACGCTCCGACGCTGTCTTTCTTTCTCTTCAGGCTCGTGGCTCGTGGACCCGGGATTTTTCGCTTTCGATGTTAGTTCATACCTTTTCTCTCTCTTTCTTTTTCCCCCTTCTGGCTAGGTTTGAGAAGCCTCGCGCGCGTATAAACAAAGGAAGTCGTTGAACTTCCGCGGGATATAATGAAAGCCAACGGCGACTACGTGCTCTCATCTCTCTCTCTCTCTCTCTCTTTCTCTCTCTTCTCTTCCTCTCGCTCTGAGCTCTTAGAGAACGAGCAGCGGGGGCGCGAGCTACGATCCTTTGCGTGTCTTTGTGTGTGATATCTGGACGTACGAATCAATTGCGGTGCGAAGAACGAGTTGCGAAATTGTTTTCTTCCTACCTCTCTCTCACTCTCTCTCTCTCTCTCTCTCTCTCTCTTTCTCTCTGGTTCGTTCGAATTCCTCGCGACGAAGACGCCGATGATATCGTACCCATTGAAAATAATCGGCACGCTCTGATCTTCGTATGATTTCTCGGAGATACGCATCGGCAGCCTAGGAATTATACGACGGGTCAACCGCGCTCCCTCGCTCTTCTCTCGCTTTCTCTCTCGGATTTGTCTTTGAGGCTTCTTCTGGCTCGCATGGGAAATAAGTTGGTGTGAGTTTTACGTGCACCCGGAAGCATAAAGGCACGCGTGCGCGAGAGATTAAAAGGAAAGAGTATGCAAGCGGTAAGCAGCGTTAGAAATGCAGCATCTCCCTTAGACCCTCTCTTTTTCTCTCTTTCTTTGGTTAAGTGGAAAAATTGTTTTATTGAGCATTAACGAAAGACAGAGAGAGAGAGAGAGAGAGACAGACATTATAGGAGAGTTTAAACAAGGTGCGAACAAGTCGCTGCTTCTCGCGAGCAATGAAATCGCGAAAAGCATGTATAAGCGCTCGCTCGAGGCGACCAATTTTTACGAATAAAACTGTGAATTATAAATCGGATTGCTTCCTCGTGCCTTTCCTCCCACGTAGCGCTGGCAAATAAAACACAAGCTGTCGATAATCTTCTTTTTCTAATTAACTCCGCTGATGTTTTTCTATTCGTAAATGTTTTTATACAAGAAAATTTCTTCTTTTAGCAAATTGTCGAATAAAATGTTATGAAAAATTTGTTCGACTTCTGTTCATCCTTATCTTCTGATAAACATCGCCAATCGATTGTTATCAATGAATTTAATTGTTATAAAGTGGCGCTTAAAAGTATATTTAAAACAATTATTTCCTTAGATGTCTATGAAAATTGCACGGGAAATTCGAAAAAAAAAAAATAATCATTTTCATGTCGAATGACCCGAGTTACATCGCTCTTCCGAAGTAAAAATAACTCGTCTCGACCGCGAGACTTCATCGCTTCGTTGAGGTACGTTGTAACACGCAGAATACGGTTCCGCAACCTCAGCATTATCTCGAAATTACTACAATCGTGACTTATGTCCTTTCGATATGAAACAAGCGGTTCGATTACAAAATCAACATGGTATAAACATCGGCGCGCTCGGTAATAGATTTTATTTCAAATCAGCCGCGCCGTTAATTTAAACACCGCGGGCAGTCGCTCGTCCGTTATTATTGTTATTAAAGATTCTTTATCCGCACTAAACAAAATCTGCGAGCGAGTGCTCACACTCGCACACATATATCTGTACATGTACATATGCTGGAGTCGACGCAGCGGTCAAGCAAAATTGTATTCGCGGGAATGTGCCGAGTGGAAATAAAGAAAGGCAAAATGAAAGAAAGGAGAAGAAAGAAGGCATGAAGAATGAGTTAGAAGAGGGCGGCTGGGGAAAGTGGAGGAGGAGTAGGCAAACGGATATGAACTAGCACCGGCAGCGACCGCTAAAAAATAAGACGTAACGATCGGTTTACCGAGAGATGTAAATGTTGTCGGTAATCGGTGCTCCCGCAACAATCTTCGCGTTTCGCTATCTCGTTTCGACCCTCCTTTTTCTTCTCCTCTTGGGCCTAGGCGCGAGCTATCAAGCCACGCGAATCACGCTTTTGATTGGTTTCGATAACAGGTTTCAGTGGGGTCAACCGACCAGCTGTAATCGGACCGCTTGTTCAACGGACTAGTTTCGTTTCTTAATATGCCAGAGGTCATTCGATGCGAAATCGCAGTGCACGCGTACAGCTCGCTTTCTCTCTCTTTCTCTCTCTCTCCCTCTCTCTCTCTCTCTCTCTCACTCTCTCACTCTCTCTTTGTTTCTCTGTTTCTGTGCACGAATGTGCTCAACGAGTAGGAGGAGACTGAACCGTATAATTTGACATTATTATAAACATTTGTATTGCGGCACGTATTGCAGTTACACGCATTACGTTTAAATGAAAACATGCCAGCAGATAGAAATACGCAAGATGGAAATACGCGAGTGGAGCTTTCGAGTTTTCGCGTTAGTACGGTTACACGCGCGTAATTTCCTCGTAAATGGAAAATTGTTATAGCTCTCGTTGCGCTTCTGACGCGAGCGTTATTAAAATTCATAAGTTTATTCAATTTATTTTTACATCACATCGAAACGCGTTTAACGATGGATTATATTGTTTATTACCTAATCGTACGGCTCATTAGGAGCCGCGCGTTACCTAAACCAGCTTAACTTTGCAAAGAATAGCCGGTAAACCGAGACGCGCCTCGCAGATTCCGTTAAGAACGTTACCGTACAATCCTCGGCATAAATTGCTATTTGTTTTTATAAAATAGCTAGCGAGCTGTGAAAATGTGTCTATTTTCGTTATTGGGTTGTGCAAATTTGACATTAAATACTGCCGACGAAAATTAAAATTAACTCACAAAAAGTTTCATATCAAAGTGTTAATTAACGAAAGGGAGAACGAGGAACGGCCAGGTGATTTTTCGCGGCATTAATACGGGTATCGGTATTATATAAAATAAATTTTCTAACACTCATAAGCATAATATGCAATATACGTGGAATTTATTAGTATCGTTACATTAATAAATTCAATAGATTAGTAGGCATTATTTATGATTTTTTTTACGACGGTCGGAAGTAAGAGATAAAAAAATTTATTAGGATGGCAAATGAGATACGAAACGCTTATGGGTTGATATACGCAGCGCTAAATGCGAATCAAAAAGAGAAGAAGCAGCAGCAGCAAATGATAATTATGGTACTTAACGGTTGATTTCGCGTCTTTACGACGTCTTAAGGAGCCAGTAACGAAGAAAGAGCAAAAAATAATAAAAAAAAAGAAAAAAAAAAGAAAAAAAAAAAGAAAAAAAAAGGCTGACGATAAAACGCGTAGCGTGCAGCCGTTGTACAGTATATACACGGCTCATATACAAGGATATTACAAACGAATTGATCGATGATAGCGAGACAAGATAGCGAGAGAAAGAGAGAAGACCAGAGGAAGGGATAAGAAGAAAAGATGCACGCAAGGCCGCGAGTCGTTTATTACCGTGGAATAACGCAACGAAGCCAAGATTGGAATCGGTTTGCCGATTTATATGTACGAGACGAAATGGCGCGATACGCAACGCGAAATAAATAGGCTGTTCGAACATCCTTGGCTACTGTCTCTTGCGCGGAATAAGCCGCCGCTCGAGAACCGAGAGCAACGAACAGAGAGAGAGAGAGAGAGAGAGAGAGAGAGAAGAGAGGGAGAAAGGAAAGAAGCAACTTGCAAAGAACGAGCTTACGTGTAACGAATGTTAGAACCTAACGCGCTCTAATGTTGCTCGGAGCGCCCGCTCGCGCGCGTTCCGACATCTGCGGGTGTAGATGGCTCGGTGCACCGCCGCTGGGGCTGTTCCGTTACTTTAACGCGTCGTTACGGTTTATAAGCATCGGATGCGTTCAACTCGCTGCACCGAGCGCGAGATTACCGAGCACGCATCGACTCTTCGATGTTTCAGCTCGGAGTTCATTGCACCCTGCTCGACGCGCTCGCCACCAGCCAGAGTGAGAGAGAGAGAGAGAAAGAGAGAGAGAGAGAGAGAGAGAGAGAAAGAGAGGGAGGAAGAGAGCGAGGACAGCAGGAGAGGGGAGAATGCTCGATGGATGTAACTGCTAAACGCGTCTCGACGTTCGTCCTTTGACGAGGTCGCTACGTATACATCAATAGCCGTACAGACTCTTACGATCGCTCGCAATTTAACAGCTGTCACTCGTCACCGGAATCTTGTAACGTTCCGATAAACTTACTTACAGACCTGCCGTGCAAAAGTTCTTTAAGCGCTCTCTCTCTCTCTCTATCTCTCACTGCTTATGCAGTCAAATGCAAATTATATCACGAAAATTTTTACATTGTTTAAATAGATGATTAAAAGGCATTTAAATATGATTTATAATTATGTTGTAGATACTTTGCGAAAAGGTGAGAATTTCGAAATAAATGGTAAATCGGTTAAATTTCCGACGGCGTAAAATCAAATGATACTCATGGACGTTTAAAAAGTTTCGACGTGCATTTTTCATCGACGATAATAATTGAAACCTTAATGCCTTGTCGATAAATGAAAAGCTTTCTGACCCTATAAAACAACATTTGATTTTTTGATTTATTACTTTTACATTCCTTTCAAGTCCATATATACTATATTGTTGCTTTGAAGCTTTGAACTCATCAATATAAACATTTCATTTTTTCATTTAAAAATTTATTGTAATTTACTTTTAAAAATTATCAAATAATTTGCTTTTCTAATTCTGACTAAGTTTTAAATCTTTTTAGAAGTACAAAATTAATAATAGCTTAAATTTAATAGTGCTTCATTGATCCGATAATAGCATTTGAGAAGGATTTAATATTTTACAATCCTATGTACTGAGAAATGTACTTCAAACTCTTACATTTCAATGCCGGATAGCAACCTAAATTTAGCCAGATTTCATTTTTTTTTTTTTTTTCTAAATTCTGTTATACAATATAAAAACTCATTTATTTTTAAGAGCCAAAATCAGCATTAATTAAAAAATAATTTTATAAAATATCTTACAATAAATAAAGTAAATTTAAGTAATAATGTGCACAATTAAAAATTCAACAAATATATGATGTTAAGAGATTAAATATTAATTGGTTATACTATGTTCTTTTTTTACATATACAGATATAGTACATTTTAAGTATACAAATAATACAAACTAAAAGCAACATATTATAGTTTTTTTTTACATAAAGTATCATAAAATATTTAAAAAAAATTTTAAATTAGGAATATCTAAAAAGTCTATTTCAAATTAATAATAAAAATATGTAAATTTTTGAAATTTCACATTCTATTTATGAACAGATATTTAAAATAGCGAGGATTCATAAAAAAGAATTTGATAGATATAGTGCTTGAATTAGATAATATATTTTTTTCCATTCGACAAATTAAAATTTTTATCTAAACTGTCAGTTAAACATTACACAGTATGTCGGAAAAGTTCCCGAACTTTTGAAATAAAAAATCGAAAATTACATCTAAAGAAATTTATTCCAGTTAACTTTCAACATAGTCCCCTTCCCTAGATATACACTCATTTGAGCGCTCCATGAGTGATTCGAAGTCTCTCTGGTACTCCTCTAAAGTTATCGCTGTGAGACGCTCGGTGCAAGCCGCTTGAATGCTCGGTACATCTTCAAAAAATCGTCCTTTCAAGGCCATTTTTAGCTTGGGAAATAGGAAAAAGTCGGCTGGAGCTCTACAGCCGAGCTCTACAGCTCTACGTAATACGCAGCATTCACGGTGGTGTTTGGGGGCACAAATTCTTTGTGTATCAGGCCTTTGGAGTCGAAGTAAGCGATGAGCATCGTCTTTACCCGTGATTTTTGTTGGCGCACTTTTTGAGGCCTCTTCTAACGACTCTCTACCCTTCTTGAACCGACTGAACCACGTGTAAACAGTTGTACGCGACACTACACCTTCACTGTAAGCCGAATCCATCAATTTTTTCGTTTCCGCGAAAGTTTTTTTAAGTTTATAGCAAAATTTAATTGCGCCACGATGTTCAAATTTCTCATCCATTGTAGAGCTTGCACCGGGGTACTAAACACACGTTCACTCAAGCACGTCTATCTCGGCAACTAATGAACGGATACTGGTGAAAAAATTCTCAGACACTCCAGAGGGATGTAGCAACATTGTACCGGTGTCGTCCAAGAGGTGGCGCCACTCGTACAAGCGCTACAAAATAAGTTCGGGAATTTTTCCGACATACTGTGTATGTTTAAAAAGCATTTCCAGTATGTCAGTAAACTTTAAATCATACAATTTCGCATTACGTTAAAAGTTTTAAAAAATTAAAATGTATATTTATTGATTATTTTAATTATTTCTTAGACAATTCATTGCTCATTAAAAACTTTTATTTTATCACTTTTTATATAACGTTATCCTTTAATATTGCTTTTTCTCAGTATTGCAGCAAAATTTGCTGAAAAGTTTCCATCGAAAAAATATATGTGCATAACGTGTATTAGCACGCACGTCATAATTTCTTTTATCTATAAAGTTAACGCAATAAGCTGTTATCCTCTTAAGCATAGTAATTTTTGTTTTTATATTTTTTTCCGGCAGTCATTTAGTGCAGAAAAATATCGAAAATATATCGAAAAAAATCGTTTAAACGACGAATTAACCAATGAATCGTAAACTCGCACACATAGCTTCCAGCTAGAGGCCAAGTTTTAGCTTTTCAGTTGAAAAATTCACGCGGAAGTGAACGTAACCGTAATTGTACTCTCTTTTTCTCTCTCTTTCTCGCTCCTTCATTTTTTTTCCCTTTTTATCCAATTCTGTGCATTATTATTTTTAAAAAGTGTTGTAAAACATTCCAATTAATTGATGTAAATTCGTTTGTGAACCCAAGTATGCGCGTGAATTAAGGCAAACATGTGCAACTCGAGCGAGGATTCCATTACGCCGAGTCTTTATCTGCAGTAGAACGCCTCAACATAAAAATAAACGAGAAACTGCGCAATGACGCAGCGCCGGGGCTTGTTGTACACGGCTGTTGCTTTCTATTCAATCATTTTAAAGTGTAAGAAAAAAGTTGCAGAAAAGGGATAAGAGGAAGAAAAAGGGTCTAAAGAACGCAAAAAGGCGAAAAGGAAGAAGTAGAGACCGAAAAAAAAAATGAAAGACATTGTGGTAAGCATTTAGAGATGAAAAGCGTAGAGAAAGGAAAATCACAAGAGAGAAGAGCCAAAAATAAAAGTTGCCAGTGGAAAACAAGGCTTTAAAGCGTAGGAGAGAGAAAAAGTGAGATTAAGAGTGAGAGAGAGGGGGGGCAGAGAGAGGGAGAGAAGGGAGATAAAAAGTGGCGCGCCAAGAGAAGAAGGGAAACGAGGAGATAGACAGATATAGCTTGGTACGAGTGTGCATAAGAGTGGTTGGAAGAAAGAGTAACGAACTGGCAAGGTCGAGTGTGGTAGGCCAATGTCTCGTCCTTGCCATTGCTGTTGCTGTTGGTGTTGCTGCTGCGGCTGCCGCTGCCGCTATTGCTGCTGCTATTTTCACTCGATGCGTCCAGGCGCGCTTGGCCATTGCCGTTGCTGATGCAACGGTGCAAGCATGGAAAGAGAGGCGAGGTTGAATTCACCGTGATCGAGATGCGTAGCATTGCAAGGCCGCAACGTAACCAGTAAAGAAGGAAGTGTCAGGGAGAAGGAAGAGCGAATAAATACAAGAGAAAGAGGTGAAACAAAGTCCTGAAAGGAAGGAACAAAAAAGGAAGAAACCATAGGACGTAAGAGAAAGACGCAATGCAAGAGAGAGAGAGAGAGAGAGAGACAGACAGAGATAGACAGAGAGAGAGAGAGACACAAAGATAGGAAGAATCAGAGAATGTGAATGTGATTAAGTAGGAGAAAAAGTCAATGCCGCGTGTTGCTGTCATTGTTAACGCACTCACAAAGGCGAATGCATAAATCACCGCTTGAAATGGCTTTTCATCTATTCCTCCTTCCCAAGCTTACGCGTTTGCGCGTTTGCAACATTGCGTAATAAATTTTACGCTATTGCGAAGCAGCTATTATCACCGCACGACTAATAAACGGAGCATGCCGAAAATTTTTTCATACTGTATTCGTTAGTACTTTTGGCTTTCGCTTCTTGTCAATATCACCCGTAACATGGTATGCTTTCTCCTAAAAACGAATTCATTGAAACTACTTTTTTGTATATGGTACATTTTTTTGCAGGTGTCTTACCTAGGTAATTTTTAGTTGAATATTCAAAGTAGTAGGTGAAATTTAAACAATTCTAGATTGTAATTTTCACTAGAAAAATTTTTGAGTACCTTTAAACTTTGTACATAGTATGTTATAAAATATGCAGCATAATAAAATGTTGCGTGTGCATTTTATTAATGTATAACTAAACAAAACTTGTAATATCTGCAGCTACTTATGGTATTATTATTATTATTATTATTATTATTATTATTATTAAAGCTCGTATAATTAACAGTGTAATTATATAAAAAAAGCGTAAATTAATAAGCTAAATCACTTTTACATAAATTAATGAAAATTTTATTTTTGTTAAATTATTTTTTTTAAGCAGCTATTTAATAAACTATTTTTTTTAAATTGGCATTCGCTTAAATTTCTTTACCACATACTTGTAATAGTTTTCAAACAATTCTGGTCAATAATAATAATATTTTTATAAAATTTTTTATTTATTCTCAGAAAAAATAATTATCAGTTTGATATCAAAACAATATTTGTACAACGATTATTTATTATTTTCGATGCCGAACGCTTGCTAGGATTGAATTGTCGAGTTCGATATGCAGTTCGCTTGGTGGCTACGACTTTGTTTCGTTTTTCTACCACCATTATCGAAGCAACAACGATACGGTGCAGAATTTTTGACGAAAGCACGCAATCGATGCGTACCATGTTTTACTCCTCGATGGTCGTGAAACAAAGAGTCCGAGAGAAAGAGAGAGAGAGAGAGAGAGATCAGCAACGCTACGACCAAAGAAGAAAATTTATTTTTCGCGCAACGATGTATCGTTAATCTAGTTAATCTAAAAGTCGAGGAACAAGTCTACGCTGTAGGTAAAGCCGGAACAGCAACGCAATGCGTCTTAGCGTTCCCTTCGCCGACGATAATTTCTTAGCGCGGGAGCACAGAAGCAAAGTATATAGAGGGAGAAGAGGTGCAAGGATGAGTTTAAATCATTCCAACTAGATCGCCGACGCTAACAAATTATGCATACGCGTATTAAGAACGTAGCTGCGCAGACTCGCTTTACGCACTATTTTCTCTTCTCTCGCTCAGGCAGTTCTCAGGCTACAGAGCGCGCTCGATATTCCATGCAGTTAGTTGCATCCGCACGTACAAAGGACGATGCTCTTTCCCGCGTAATAATCCCAACCCGATACGGTAATGCGCTACTTTCTCTCTCTCTCTCTCTCTCTCTCTCTCTCGAAGACACGCTAAAGCAAGCTAGAGTATACCGCGGCGGTTGCGCATGGGCTTGTTTGAATAGAAGGATCGAAGCGCAGGATAGACTCTTACATCCTCGGTGGAGTTAGCCGTTGTTTTTTTGTTGCGCGGATCTGCTAATGTCCCCGGTAAGGTCGATCCGCGTTAAGTTAGTTACGACGTTGAGCAAACGTCGATCGTCGCGTCCCTTTTTATATCGAATGACGTCCGTTTCTGGACTCTTATCGCTTCTCGCCGAGTCCACTTGTGGCTGCCCTGCCGGAAAATTTACACCGCCGTTTTCGACCGTACGCCGCGCCGTATCTAGCCAATTTCTCTTTCTCTCTCTTTAATTTTTTTTTTCGTTTGTTTCACTTTCCCAACTTTATGATGCAACATGTTACAAACTTTGTTTTAATCTGAGCTTTTCGTATCGTAAAAATACTCTTGACTAATATTAATTACTATGATCTCAGTTGCATTTGTAAAGTGATCCGACGATGCTATATATATATATATATATATATATATATATTTTTTTTTATTCTACTCTTCGTTATTTTATTAATTATAATTCATTTCGTGTCCGATATAAATCAATGTATCCAGAGAAGAAAACTAACAATTTATGTTTAAAAATATATAAATTCGTTAACGTTATACTTATTTTTACAAAATATTACTTGTTTTACAATAATATTATTCTCTCGAGTAGATACATAAATTCTTTCAATGATAAATTATATGTTTTGTATTCGTTCGTAAAATAGTCAATATAATTTTTACTTGAAATTAGTATAGCATTAAATTGCAAGACAACTTGCGTTATTAAACGTCAAAGAATAATTAATTATTCTGTTTTAATAAAATATTCAATCTTTATTTCTTTAAGTTTGAAAAAGTCAATAAAAACTGTCAGGTTCACTCGGCTCTTCCATCGAAACTCATTGATTGGATACACTCAAGCTAATCTCGCAGTCAAGCCACGCTTGTGATTCGCTTCATACTCGTATATTCACTGGAATTCAAGAGACGGGGAAAAAGAGCGTAAACCCAGCGTCAAGATGCGCTCGGTCATCGGAGAGTTTGGCGCCCACGATCGTGGCGTCCTCGTCAACGACGCACCTTATTATTATCGATGTATATATGACGCGCGTCGAAAATCGCCGACCATTAATCTATGTCATAATGGACTAGGATGCGTTGTGTGACGAAGGGAGAGGAGGAGAAAGACACGCGTGTTTCGCTTCGAGTTCGTTGAAAATACAAGAACGTGACGCAAAATCTGGGGATCGTCATCAAAACTAAACATCGCGCCACCGGAGTTACGCTAGAAAAGCCCAACTCGATAGTACCTCGAGCCCCTCGAGGATAAAAAGATCGCGCGGAAAGTAGTAGCAAACGAACGACAATAAATCAAGCTTTATGTCTTAGCTTGTATCCGAGTTAACTCAAACCGTTGCCGGCACTTAAAAAAATAACCGTCGATTAATTGATTTGTGATAATGTTTTTCGTTGTCGGTGAATCGCATGTATTTTCTTTAATTATCTCCTACGGGCATTGAATTCTCTTCCGCCCTTCCCTCTTCCTCTCTGTTTCTCTCTCTACAGTTCAATATTATCGTTGCATTGCTATGTTTTTCTCGATATTTCAATAGCACAACTTATTAAAATCTTGTTATCCATTATATTCTACAAAAGAAAGAAATAAAAAAGTTTCTTTACACAAAAATATTCTGTAAAATGCTTTAGTTTAAAAGTGCCTGTAAAATTTTATTTAAAAACGCGTTTTTACTTAAGTTTCATCACTTTTCATTTTAATGCACGTTCTTATGATGTCATTTAGTTCTTAATCACCTTCAATTTTCTACTTTTTTTGACGTTATTTACGCTGTCCGTCATCCTTGCAAGTTCTTCGCTTAACCATTACACTTCGGACGTTTATTTAACCACTAATAACAGCTTCGAGTGTAGTCATAACATTGACAAACCTAGCAAAACCCACCCGCTCAATCATCGATTACGTGCACCATATGTTTATACAGACATCGGTGCTTTTGCAACGTCGTTTTATCCCCGAGGTAAAGTCATGTAAAAAATGAAAATTCCTTACGTAATTGTGCTCGAGGACGTGTTCTTCGCTAACTCGTTTAGTACTGAATAAGAAAATAAAAAATAAAAAAAATAAAAAAAAACGATTATGATTAAACTGGAAACCGACTATGTTTTACGATACGAGACTAGATTTTTCATCAGATTTTTTTACGGCTATGGCCGTAACAGTCGCGTTTTATAGTAAATCTGCGATCATTCCAATCATTACGCGTGTACGATGAAAAAAAGTGCTTCCGTAATCTCCGGCGATATTCTCTTCTTCTAGTGTGCACGTGCTACTAAATTAGATGTTATACGTAAGTAAGACATGAATTAACTGCTTAGCGAAAAAAGTTGAAGGAAGGAAAAGAGACAGCAGAGAACGAGAGAGGAGATAAGTAAAGCGCCCACGCGCGCGCGCGCGCGAGATGCAAGAAATGTAAGGCAGTGGCTCGTCGCTCGCGAGGAAGAACGAAAATTCAAATTTAACGCGAAAGCTCGCGAGCCTCTTCGGTAAAAATAACGCGCGGTAGGAGGAGAGAGCCCAGCGTGCTCGCCGATACCGAGCGGAAATCTAATTCGCAGTTGGTATGCACGTGTACCGCTCCGAATTGGCGTCGGGACATCGTATTCAAATGTAACAACGCGCTGCCGGTGACTGCAATATATAAACCTGTTAAATGGAAATAGATGCGTGTTTTTACCGGCTTTCCGGTCTGCGCGCGAGAGACTGCCGCGAGCTCGGCGTACCTACATTTGTTATGCGCCGCCTCTGCTCTCGTGTGTCTCACTGCCCACCCCTCCTCCTCTTCCTCTCCCGCGAGCCGCGCGAGCGCGCGGTTATGCAAGCAAATTTAAATATCCTGCACGCCGGCGCTATTCGCAATTGCCATCGTTAACAGTTCACGGCCGACGATCGTTCTTTGATCTCCGATCCCGTTTTGCCTCAGCTGATTGGACAACGCAGCGAGCTTCCACGGTCGCCGCCGCTGTGGCCACTTTATTATTTCTTTTTTTTTTTACCCCCGGGCGCTGCCCGCTCAATTTTTATTCGCGTTTTGCCTTTTTAGCCTTGGCGCACGGCAATTACATCGCGCACACGCGCTCTCTCTCTACAGTTTTTATCAAGAAAATAATCGCCCGCCGAGCACGGCAATGACATATCCCTGACACTTCGTGGAATCGAGCGTGGCTGACCCGTTCCGTCGATGTTTTTCTCGCAACCCATCGACGCATCCATAAGCGGCCTCACTCTCTCTCTCTCTTTCTCTCTGTCTCTTTCTCTCTGTCTCTTTCTTTCTTCCTCCTGAATGCGAAATGCTAATTTCAACATCGGCTTTTTAAGATCATTCTTGCGAGTCTTTCTCGATCGTTCGATCAAATTTACGGCAATGCTCTGCGTCTTCGTTCGAGAGGTATGCAAGCTACGGTATCAATCTAGCCACGCGTAGCAAACGATGTGGTATCGAAGAAATGGGAAGCGTTTGAGCATCGGTAAAATATGTAAATCGTTGAAAAATACAAGTGTAAAGGAGCCCGATAAAAAAAAAACCACAAAGTGCTTATAAGATACCAAGATAAGCTCGCGTGCACGTCCAATGTATTATGGCAAGTGTGCGAATCGAGTTTGATTTTTCACAAGCTTCGCGGTGTTTCCGAATCTCGTTATCGACATTACCGATGACACATGAACGAAAATGCCAAGAAATTGAACGCGATTCCTTCTCTCTGCATTCAACGGCTCTTCCACGCTCGCTCGACTCTTTTCATCCCTTGCTCGCACTACAATACCCTTTTTTCTTTATTCTTCCTCCCGCACAATATTTACATTTCGAACTCGGACTGAAAGTAATCTTTTAATTCATCCTAGAACACCATTACTTAAAGTACTTCCGCTGGAAGTCGCAAACGTCGAGAGTTATTTTGTCGCGTGCCTTCAAAGCGCGTATCGATAAAACGCAGGAAGATGTGGCCGAAGACAGGAAAAAAAATGATGATCAAAAAGAAATAATAACCGTCGATGTGCTGTGAGGAGGAGCTAAATCATATTAAAATGCAATCAAGTGCAAGTATAAAGACGCTTGCGCGAACCTCCTAATGAGCTGCCGTGTTAGAATCACCGCAGTGGTTGTGCAGCCTCGAAAGGTTGGCCGTCGTCTTACAGCATTCTCTCTCTCTCTCTCTTTCTCTTTCTTCCTCTCTCTTCCTCTCTCTTCCTCTCTCTCTTCCTCTCTCTTCCTCTCTCTTCCTCTCCTCCCCCCTTTTTTACGACCCAACCGCCCGCGGCTTCGTGGCTTCTCTCTGCCGTCCGCGAGGCCGCCTCCGCCACTTCTCCCGCGCGCCGCAATCTTCCCTTCGGCTTCGTTTATCGGGTTTTATCCCGACATTGCGCCGAGCGCGCGCTAATCTATTATTCTCGTTGCTCGCTTCATAAACTGCTTATCGAACCGAATCTAAAGGAAAGGGACGCCCGGTAGGTGGACAGAGCGAGAAGGGCGTTAATCGGCTCTACCGCGTTCTCCACGCCGCGGCAGCAAAGGAAAAGGAGAAAACGAGGAAAATAGACGGAGAAAGCGAGGAGGAATCGCGGCGCGACGACTTGCCGGACCGAGCGCTCGATGCTTTAGGACCCTGTTAGCTCAGATGCGTTTCTTCTCTCTGATTGAGGAATTTATATTGTTAGGGCAGACTTTTCTTTTTCCGGGAAATACGAGGTTTCTTTGAGTGCGCGCTCTTCGTTCTTAATTTACCGCGAAAGGCAAGGAAGCCCCGCTCTCTTCGCTTCCACGAAGATTTGCGTTTGTTTGCCTTATTATTTAGGCCGTCGGTTTCTCTTCGCGGAAAAGGATGATTGCATCGAACTTCTGCTTCCCTCGTTGTGCAATGTTAAAAAAAAGTCGTGAGTCAAATTTCCGTCAGCTGTGTTTATTAGCACTTTTATCGGAAATAATTTTTCTAGTCCTTGAGCGAATAAAAATAATAAAAAAAAGGTAAGTAGAAGATCGCCTTCTTAAACGACTCCTCTGTTCTGCCCTCTCCTTTTCTTATTCTCTATTCTTCCTTTTCTTTCTTTCTTCCTCTCTTTCCTTTTTACTTGGTGAAGTACTTAAAAGTTTTTACGACATCCTCATTGAAAGTGGCTAACTGCTAGCTTGCCATTGCAGTGTTCATTGAATCGGCGGGCCTTCTCTTTTCTCCTCTCTCTCTCTCTCTCTCTCTCTCTCTCTCTCTCTCTCTCTCTTTTTCTTTCTGTCTTCTTGTCTCTCGAGTTCACTCTATTTGCAGTCATTCTCTTAACTTTAGTCGTAGCGTTTCGCAAGAGAACAAAAAGAGAAATGAAGAAAATGCAAAAGGATAATCTTTTCGGACGTAAAATTCCTAATTGAGCAGTCATACGAAGTACTAAAATATTGGAGCTACCTGGGCTCGAGTGCAGAATTCAGTAGCCCGGGAGCACTTTCGAGCGATCATCTTTTGGAAACGTACGAGGGTGGTAGAACGACCAAGAATTTTCTGAACTCGAAGAAAAAGAAAGAAAATGCCTAGTCTCGAGGGACACTTGACTTTTAGCCATGATCTCTCGTTTTCTCTCTCACTCTTTCTGTCTACCTCTATCTCCCTCGTCGTAATCATAACAGACCGTAGTCGGGTAGCATCGCCATCGGGTTCGTTGCTCCAAAGGAGTTGAAATGCGGTAAGATTTCTTATCAGAAAGATTTGACCCCTTCTTCTCCGCTCGTACGCGTCTTCCGACGTGAAACTCTTAAGCTCCACGTTCTTTCTCCGTTCTCCTACGGCCACTTGGATCCGTCAGTCTGTTTCTCGAGAGCATCGCGGTTTTTCTATATACGTCTGTAGTTCATGCAGCTGGTGAGCCAGTCTTTTTCTCTGTCTCTGTCTATCTGTCTCTATCTGTCTCTCTTTCGCTCTCTCTCTCTCTCTCTCTCTCTTTTATTTATTGGATGCAAATTGAATAGCTGTTGGTCCGCTTCTCGAATTGACGCTTTCTTCGCTGCAAAGTGCACGAAGTGGCCGCCGCTATATGGCTTCGCGGTCTACGGTAGGACAAGCGATACAGATGTTGCGCTTTCGCAGGTCCGATTATGCGTTATCGACCGACCGCGATTAGGCGCTTAACTGGTTTAGTTATCTTGCTCGCAAACACCTGCCGTAGCTGCGATTATATGCACGTTAAAACGTTTAAATTATGGCACTTAATATTTGCTTTATTTCCAGTAATCAATTTTTCAAGTTTTGTGCGCATATATATATATATATATATATATATATATATATAATATACATGTCTTTCATCCTCTCTTATTTCCCATCTATCCATGATATTCTGGAAATCAGGAAAATTTTATTAAACGTAATTTAATATCGGATTCGATACCGGCCACAAAATTCGTTTTACGACTCCACGTATATATGCGTAGCTTCCAATACCGACTTTTTTAAAATCAGCATATGATTTTTCTCTCTTTTGCATTTTTATTATTGATTTTCGTCGCGTTTTTTTTCGCCTTCTTTGTAATTTTAATCGCGCGAGAGGAAATTTTTAAAAAAGTTCCTTTATAAAGCAAACAACGACGTGTTTACTTCATGAATTTTGCAATTACCTGCGCGTCCTAACGTTACATTTGAACGACTTGCGGCCATTATTAAAATTACGCGCTAACATTCAACATTTAAATATTTCTCTCTGTCTCTCTCTCTCTCTCTCTCTCTCTCTCCCTCTCTTCATTTTTCATTTTTTCTTATCCTCTTTCACGGCATAAAGTGTTGTTCTTGTCTTTTGCCTTATCATCGTACGAGATTGCGTTACTCGTTTAGCTTTTGTAATTTTATTTATTCGTTGCATTAATTCCCGAGGCAGTGACTCGCGTTGAAACTTGCGTTGACAGCGATCAACTAACGAACGAGTAAAATTTATTTGCACGGCTTTTCATTACCGTGTATGGATTGAGTTGAGCTTATTTAAGCTTCTTCTTGTAGCGGCGCGTCATAAAAGCAGCTTAAGGCGGGGGCAAAGAAAATTTGCTTATATTCGCTTTGATTAAAGTTGAGCGGAGTGGACTAGTCAGCTTTTCTAATCGCAGAGCGAGCTCCGAACTAACCAACGCTCTTCTTCTGTTTCTCGGCTCTTGCGGTAAGACTGTGAATGTTCCCCGTTCAAATACAGGACATGGAAAGCCTTGAAACTTTGCCACCTTAGTTTCCCCCTTAAAAGGCCACAACGCGCGGGCGCGCGCTCGCCTTAGAACTTGATCTCGCGGCTCAATTACCAAGAGTTTGGCAAAGCCTTCCCTACGTAAGGTTTGCTCGAGCGAATTTTCGCCAGTCAAATTGTTCTCCAAATTGTACAGATCACGCTGCGAATAATAAGAAAGTTTTGAGAGAAGTGCTCATTAAACATTCTAATTGAACTAACTCAGACGAGGATTTGCATTTCATTTTCCCTCCTACGAAATTGAAAACAATCATTTGATTCGGTGCGCGCCAAGCTGTATGTATACGCTTATAATATTTTAACACGCAACTTCTAAAGCGCATAAATACTTATTCATTCGTCCGCGAGGTTCGTTGATGCATATGTTAATGTAATAACAAGTTAAATAATTTCTTACTAGCTAAAAATTTTTGCGAGCGCTTATCCACTTGTGCTCGCCACGACGAATATTCATCCAGAATATTTCAATTTGTTTCTCTATCTAACTTTAAAATCGTACAATAAAATGAAGAATCGACGACAAAATCGATAAGGCTTTGTAGCGATATATACTCGTATATGTCCTTGATCCTGATATCGGCTTAATAAACGAAAGATTTTCGACTCCAAAATATTTCACATCGGTATTCAAATTAATAGTCATTTTTCAACACTTTCGTCCTACAGATTGTTTCAACGTTGATTTTTACTGTTTTTAATATTTAATTGCGTAGACTCGAATATATATAATAAGAGGAGCCAGTAAAAGTTAAAATTATTATCTATTTTAACATGAAAATTGATTTTGAAAATAACTACAATTCATAAAGATAAAATTATAGACTTATTTGAAGTTAAATGTTTTTAATAATCAATTTTTTTTTTTTTTTTTTTTTTTTTTTTTTTTTTTTTTTTTTTTTTTTTTATGTAATAATTGTTACGTCATGAGGAATTTTTACTCGTTTCTTTGTTATTTTATTTAAAAATTCTGTGAAATGATGTACCGTTAAAATAAATACTAATAATAAAACATTCATATGGATGTAATTTTAAATAAAAAAGAAATATTTATAATTAAAAATGTTTTTAATTATTTTTTATTTTTTATAAAGTATTATTTATTTAATTACGAAATTGCCGAAACATTATCCTAAAATAGCTAAATAAAATAGTATATGCTTTTGCTTCGATTCGAAAAATGTTTTAATTCTTTTTTAATTACAAGTTAACAATTATTAAATGATTCGAATAAATTTTATTTATAATAATTTTAAATATTTGATTTTTAAAAAATTTACTCAAATGTCAATGGCCGATGTTCAAAACGATTTGTCTTTACAACTATAATTTCCCGTCTGTCTATGTTCTATAAAATTATATCGATTCTTTTACAAAATTCCACGTTACATTCATACTTCTTTTATTATTTGATGTTCTATAATAAAGTAAATGCTAAGTATCAAGAAGGTATTTTAATACAACATTTTATACATTATACATCTTATAATATTAACGTCAGTTACGTTAAGTCGTTCAATTACAAATTTACGCATCGATCACTTTATATTATAGATAAAGTAAGTTAGAGTATCGATATAAGTTGCAATTTTCCTTTCGTGTTACATTTATAGCCAATCTCTTTATGAACCTTGTATATATGTGTTTATGTATATACATATCAAGGTTATTCGCACATATGAGTGGATCGATGATCGAAAGATACAGGCTTGATATATTGAGTAAGCTACCCGTCGGTAATGCGAAACGTGATTACGCATGGAAAAATGATCCGTATAATAACAATCGCATTGGTAGACACATTTATGAAGAATTTAATCTCGTACGGATTGAGTTTATTTTATACATTAGTCAAAAGTGTAATTCTAAGCTGGCTAAATCATACGATTCATTTTACATGTATGTCGAATGAAAAATAATTTTACATTTAAATTTCTTTTTCTTTATAAAAAAATAATTTAGCCAAGGTGTAAAGACTGCATTAATAATACTTTAATTGGTTAATTTCGTTTCGAAAAACTTTTTTTATTAGCCTTTAATTAGTTTTATTTTTATTACTAATTATTATTGTAAAAAAAAAAGAAAATTAATCAATTGACCAAACTTAACTAATTATGAAAAAAAAACAGGCGTTGGCCATTATATTTAAAAAAAAAGATAAATATTTATTCATTTTTAACAAACGAAAATTTGTCACTTTGACATAACGAGTATGATAATAAACGTTTAAATATTTAGAATAAAATCAAATTTCAAAATTATTATTGCAAATAGAATAAATTTAATAATCCATCAATCTGTAGTATTTTTTTTTTATACTCCTAAATTTTATCTCGGCACACGAGGAAAATTTTTGAAAAATCTTTTCTTGTTTACCGAGAATTTTCTTTAGACCATGACCTCAACTTTCTTTTCAACTTTGGCTTTGAGAACTATAAGATGTACTATTATTTACGAACAAAATTACAAAAAATTCGCCATCTTTTTACGTTTCCTCATACATATGCTTTTATAAAATAAATTTCTACTTTTACGAGTTTGAGAGGATGTCTTAAATTTTAGCTTTATTATTACGCGATAAATTCATAATTATAAATTACAATTTCTGTATTAATGAAGAGAATTGTAGAGTTGGTTAGCCGCTAATTCGAGTCATTAAAGCGATTAATGACGCAATCAAGTTTGTGCCGAACAATGGTCGAGGAATAGTCAGACTTGTTCCTTTTCTCCTCGGGAGTCTTCTTGGGGAGGGTTGAATTTATCGAAGGTCACATAATAAAATCGGACCTCAGCTCGGTAGCCGAGCATCACATGATCCAAGATCAAGATGACGACGTATCCACGCCCCCGCTGCGAGCTGCGAGCGCACACAAAGCGGCGGAACGAGCTTTTTACCGAGTTTTTCATCGGCGATTCAATAACGATGCCCGGATATATTTCGCTCACGCGCTCGAGACAATAATTCAGTCGAACAGGCAATATCGGAGCTCGTGCGCTCGCGCTCTCGGGCGAACGATCTGGGCCATTTGGCTGCCCTTGTCGGACCGCATTGCCAGCCGTTCTGCGAACACATATACGAGTATTTATATGCCCGTGCGAATAACTCTGCTCTCTCTCTCTCTCTCTCTCTCTCGCTCTCTCGCTCTCTCGCTCATTTTCCGTCGGTGTGTACGCTGCCGGGGAAGGGGGAATCGACGCGCGGCAAAACATTTGACTCTACATTGCAACGGTCTCCTCTTTCCCTCGCTTTCCAGTCCCAAAAGACTCCAATGGGTAATGTTTTCAATGGAATGTTATCACTGTTCCATGCATCATTATTGCCTACGCTGCTTTTCAATCGAATAATACTTAACGGACACGGTTTAATCACTCGTCCTCGTGCGTTTTTCATTTTTTTTTTCATTTTTTTTTTTTTTCACGTTTTTCATTTCGATAACGCGAATGCTTTATTTTTTATTTTATTTGTTTTTTGACAGTGACTATTAAATTTCGAATGGCGTGTCGATCGTTATTTTGTCAAATTTTATTAAAAACAAAGCATCGTCATTGACATTATTTTTACATCAATGGCAATTTTAATCAAAGAACTTTTCCGATTAGCGCGTACGTGAAAATAAAGTATTAATGAATTTTCACATGGAAGCTATTCATAGTTTGTGCTGTTTGATGCAAGTCACGTTTCAAGAAGATATTTATATAACTATTTATCTCGAATGATAAATCGCGAATACGGTAAGATAAGACAAGAATATAAGCGAGCTTTCCAACATAATTTCAAATCCATTGCACACATGCGTCGATAGATTTTTGAAAATAAACCATCGAACGATTTCTTCGTTCAGATCATATGCAAAAACTGGTCAAAAAAGCACTCGGAACTCGACTGTATCCATTCGATTTCGGTATCTCGCTTTAACATTCTTCATTCCCCCTAAAATAGGCAATTAATTTATTTATTTAAAGAAACCTTTCTTTATTTATAAATAATCACGAGAGCGACGGCAAAGACGAAACGAGTTTAACGTTATTGTTGAAAATACCTAAAATGTTTGAAGATCTTATAGAAATCGGACGCGAGACGTCGCGGTTCTTTCTCTCGCGGACCTTTCCGAGTCTCGGCGCTCATCTTCGCGGGATGAACGACCTGCTGATCTTGTGAAGGTCCTCCAAGGTCGCGCGACTCAAAGAGAGAGAGAGAGAGAGAAGAAGGAGGAGAAGGAGATCCTATCATTTCTCGCGCACGCGTGAGGAAGAAACGCGCAACACGTTTCAGCGTTAAGTGTATCGGCTCGTGATTACTCCGTAACCGATCGGTATAGAGACAATATTTCAGAGAATAGTGCTAACATGCGCGTACTTCTGCTATCGGCGATGCATCGCTTAGCCTTTTTCATTTTAATTTAAACTTTGCAAACACTTTACAAAAATTATTCACTTATAGCTACAAAGTGAAAAAGCTATCGAGCCAATTTAAACGATGATATAAATCAAAATCCGGCAAAGTTTAATAAAATCCGATTAAAAACTTACTCTTTCGATAATTCATTAAATGGATTTTTTATTTTTCTAACATTATTATACTAAAACGTAATAAATTGCGAATTGAAAAATATTTTATCGTCAAAGAGCTTGCTACATAATATATATATATATATATAGATTCCCTATAATAAATATTATAAAGTTTATTATCATTGTTCTTTGCTTAAGATGCCGTTTTATGATACTTATTTACAATTCTGTGGTTTATTCTCTCTTATTTCAAAAACAAATTACTCATCGTTCCTATGAATTTCAATACTCGAACGATAATTGTACTCGTACATCCGTGGATAATGGACGGATATTGTGTAATTTTAAAAGATCGTTGAACATTTTAAAAATATGGATTTCCATCGGTTAAGTGGAAAGCAACCTCGTGCCCGAGATGCAAAAAACATTCGAACGACTTTCGACTTCACGGCAAGATGGTTGGAGCGGTGTACTTGTTCAAGGGAATCCAGATCTCTAGTCGCTTCTTTTCCCTTTCGTGGAAACAGTCCACTGTGATCTCAGGAATCCAGTGAGAAAAAGAGCAGCTCATCTTGTCCATTTTTTCTATTTCAGCCATCTGTATTGTCCGGCTACGTATATAATTGACATTGAATCTTTCTAGTACACTGATACAATTAATAGAAATAAATGGTTCATTGTGCTCAATCAATTAATCAATGATCTCTTTGAAGTATCATAAATTAAAATGACAATTTTTATATAAAATGAGTAATTTAATAAAAAAAAAAAAATAAAAATAAAAATAAAAAATGAAAACTTGAAAATTAATTTTTTTCCATCATCTACCTTTTTATTTATGATATCCGTATCATATTTTTTTACAATTTTGCTGCGATAAATGCCATAAAATAATTTTCAATTATCAATTAAGTTTAATAAATGAATCGATTAGAGGAGAATTTATTAATGAGAAGAAAATTAACTTTTTTTTATGTTAATGCTTAAAAAACGTAATACATAAAAGTTTGTTGTCTTTTATTTAGAAATAAGTGTGTGTGTGTGTATATATATATAATAATAACTACAAGCACGAGCGACGCAAAATGCAATTTTGAATGAAAACAACTTTGAGCTTACAAGTTTTAACGATTGGGTTGCTATAATTATATCATTAAGAAGTAATCAAGTTTTTTTATCTCGAATTCTTCTGTCATTCGCGAGACTCGTAGGTTGGCTATAACGGTCACGTATCGTAATAAGCCTGCGGTGGAAGGCAGTTAAGAACGAGAGAGAAAGAGCTAGACAAAGAGAGCAGTGGTGAAAAGAAAGAGAGGAGCGGGAGACGGGAGAGGAAGAAATGGAGAAGTAGCAAACCAACAGCGAAAAGTTGCTCAACTCAGATAGGATTAGTATCCCGTGGGAAATCAAGCACCGTAGGTGCTTCCTGAACGTATTGTCCTCCAACCTCCAATAAAAGCTCAAGATACTAATTGTCGCGCACTCCAAGTCAATGCCGCCGCTTGAATACCTTCGCTTACTAAAGCCTCCGACAATGAAACTGTACCTACGGCTAAAATGGACTTGTCGACAACAAGCAACACTTGACATTTTCCAATCTATTGTTTAATCGAACGACTTGTAATCGCAATCAACCACCAAATGTTAAAATAACCGTAGTCAATAAATAAATAATACTCGAACACTTGGCAGTAATAATTATTTTAATTAGAATTATTAAAAAATAGAAAAATTATTCGAAAATTTAAAATGCACGCTATTAAGTAGACATAAAGCCGTAAAGATTTTTGTCTTTACCATTTATCGCGATAAATCTTTTGATTTTAACTCATTTTATTTAAGATAAAAAAAAAAAAATTCTGTTATGGAAATAAGGAACGTTAAATAAAAGAAAAATCTTCACTTTACCCGTATAAATATATGCTAATGCACACGCATATAATCTTCGTGTATTTATGAGTCACCAGCTATTGGGTGGGTGACAAAAACTGTGTACTTGGCTTAACATTGAATTTAAATGCATGTAAGAGAGAGAATTTTTCCCACACATTTTTCAAACTGGAATTCTCTCGTCTTCCATCTTCAACAACACATTAAAAGTGTCGGTTCCCATATCAGCTGAATGATTTAAGTTTTTTTTTTTTTTTTTTTTTTTTTCTTATTATTCGCGATAAAGAGGAAAACCGAATATTTTTAAGATAAAAATTCGTTTTAAAGAAAGTTAATGTACGAGTAGATGCGTTAAAAATATTAAAAAACTAAACTGTGATTGTTGAATGAATTATTCCATAGACGATAAACGCGTTACTTTACAACACTTCGATGCTTATTACTGGCTACCGAGAAATTTTACAAAGTTAGGCTGTTAAATAAAATTTCTTTGCTCGAAATAGCTACGTGGTATACTAAAAGTGAAGTTGAGAATCCTCCAAGTCTCCCTTATTCTCGTGCAAAGTAGTAAAGTTAAATTAACACCTGACTATCAGTACATAAGCCCATGACTCCAGTAATGTATAAGCTGTGTGCCCAAAACTGTTATTATTAATATATAATTACTCGACTTAAAATGGTATATTTTCACCTAGAATTATGGGAAGAATAATTTTACAAGGTTAAAAAAAACTCTAAAACGGCTTTTTAATTTAATTTAAGGTGTAGCCGATTAACGAATTTGCAAAGTAAATTTTAATTTAAAATTTAATATAGCATGGATGAAAAAGAGAATAAAGGTTTTTTCCTTGGTTTTCTGTTTTTTGTCAATTTCTCGAGGAAGTGAAGCCACATAGCTCAGCTAGTGTGTATCTGGGGCATCGTAATTATTTCGCGGCGTGGAGTCACGTAGACTTCCTAAACCCAGCGGACCGCCAAGCCAGCCACGGAATTCGCTTCCATCGACGAACAATGTCTTTGCCAGCTTTCTCGCACATTTTCTCGCTTACTTTCTCACTCTCCCTCCCTCCCTGTCTTTCTCTCTCTCTCTCTCTCTGTCTTTTTCTCATTCTTGTCACTTTCCCAGCAACCCTTTCCGCTGCAAAAATAGCTTTTCGTTTCATCGCAATACGCCGACACACACGTGCATGGGCACACGCACACTTGTGTACTTTCTTATCTCCATCTCGAAGCTCGTTTCGTCGCGAATGCGAAGTAGATATTTTTCGGTGTACAACGTGTGCGCCGCAATGACGATCGCCTATCTTTGACCTCGCTGATATCTCTCTCTCTCTCTCTCTCTTTCTTTCTTCTATCTTGTCTCCTTCTATTTTTCTGTCGACCAGTTTACAAGAGTGCAAGTGCGGCAAGAATGTAGCGAGAAAATGGACTTCTGCGCTTCTTCTGCGAAAACAGAAAGAGGGAGAGAGCGAGAGAAAAAGAATGCGCGCTTGCTCGCAAGATATATAAGAAGAAATAGAAGCGAGAGGGAGACACAAAAGCGTCAAGTCTTGGAGTAAAGGTGTAGAGACAATGCGAAAGAAAAGTGCCAGAAAAGGGGAAGGAATAGAGACGAAGTGGTGTTTTCTTTGGATTTACGTGACACCACGCGCTGGCGCTCCTTCCCTTCGAGCTCCTTTAGTCTCTCTTTCTCCCGCCTTCATTCTCTTTCCGGCTGCCTTTCATCCTCCCCTTCCCCCTTCCTCCTTATCTCTCTTCGGCTGGCTCTCGATGCTTTTCCGTTCTTTCGCGCGTTCCATCCTTGATATTGCCGAGCAGATCGAATCCGAGCTCGCTTCCATTTCATGGCTCGCTTGACCGCCTCCCTGGAATGCGGGCTTCCGTTGGCGAGCCATCTTCCGACGACGGTTCCGGCGCACTCGGCTCGCGCCATCCGTGCGCGCGCGTACCCGTGCGACAACTCGAAGAGTGCCGCTCAATTAGAAGCGCGGCTGCGATTCGTGCGCGCTCTCATGTGCAAGTACGCACGCGAGCTGTGTTACCGAAGCTGAGCTTGTGCGCGATGAATCCAAAACCTAGCGTGCGACCTTTTCATTTTCCGCATACTCTGCGATATATACTTTGATTTCGTCTATGACAAAGCTCGTTCCACCGCTGATATCTCGTCCTGCTCTCAACGCTCTTTTTCATTCTCCCTTGCTCTAACTTGGATCAAACTCAGCGTACGAAGCACTCATCAATGGCCAGAATTTTCCTTTACGCTTCTCTTTCTCTTTCTGTTACTCTTTTACTTTCTCTCTCTCACTCTCACTCTCACACTCTTTGCCTCTCTTGTTCTCTTTCAATCTCTTTTTCAAAATCAGAGAAACTGACTGTTTTCAGAGCTTCTCTTTTATTTCTCCCCCACCCCTCCTCATTTATTCTCTCTTTTTCTAAAGATTTCCTTGTTTTATTTAAAATGATAAAGCTCTTTTATCTCACTCTCTATATTTTTTGATAATTCTAATCTGTAGACTTTTTTTTTATACGACCATAATACGAGTATTTCTTGGCCTTCTTTTGCTAAAAAGTTACCAACTATTTTTTATTAAAAGCTTATATTATGTTATTAACTAATTGATAAATATAAATGAATCAAACATATTTTACAAAATTCACCATCTACTAATTTTTAAAAAAAATGACTTTCATTAATCTTTATTTATGTTCTATAAATTATAGTTGTAAAAGAAAAATAAAAATATTTATAAAATGTACCATAATTTACAAATTGTTTATGATATTTTATTGTTTATTATGTTTCTAATAGCTATTTATTAATACTCGCGACTTAGATACTAATAATTTTATTACATTACCATACGTCGAATTTCTTTCGATCACAAATAATATTATTATTTTTTAAACAAGTTATATATTAATATAATACTGCAGCATTTAATGATATCAAATTTTTGAAAATTTATTTTGTAAAATTAAATTACGATTTTGAAAAATAATAAAATAATTGATAAATTTTTAAAAACGACTTTCGTTAAAAACATAAATGTTTGAAAGAATAAATTCGAAGAAATGAAAAGAATGCGTAAGCGATGAAATGTTTATATTATCTACGAATCATATTGTATATTGGAAGGAAACAAAAATAAAAAGCGCAAGGCTTGGATTCGGATCGATAATATAACCGTGCTTCTGGCTGCCGTGGCACTTTGGATCGGTTTAGTATCGTCGTAAAACCTGGAATATGCATGTTGCACGGCTCTGAAGCTTGCTCTTCTTACTGCGAGCGGCGCTCGCAGATTCGAAGGAAACTCGTAAATCTGAATAAAATTTAAAGAAGGAAAAAAGTGAAGGTTTCAATAAACCTATAAAAGTACAAGAACTGAAATTCAAGTCGTGGATGTAGCTAAAAAAATGTCCTGCGAATAAAAAATTTACATTTTCGCATTGGAAATATTAAATAATTAAAATTTTGCCGATAATACGAGTATATGCATACCGAAGCTTCTTCGATACACGTAATAATGACATTGAAATTATTCCTATAACTTACGTTTCGATTGAATCTGTTTTTTGTGCTCAAATTATTTTCATAAATTAATTAATAATATACGGCAATGAAGTATTTACCGTTATTATGTATCGTTATTTAAAAATTGTACCGTAGATTAATTATTATCTTTATCAAAATTTGAATTGGATGTAAACTGGAGCTAAAAGAAATTTTTCATTAAAATTTTAATGTTCCTTTACTGTCTAAGAAGATAAATTTACTCAAAGACAATGTCTCCTGCAATTTTAGCAACTTTAATTTCATTTTTAATTCGAATGCAGAGAGAACGTAAGACGTAATTATCTTTGAAAGTTCATATCTTACAATGTAATAATTATTCAGAGATATATTGTGCTAAAGAAAATAAAAAAGGAAACTTGCATATAATTAAAATCTTGTTTCTTTTACCTGAGACGACGCATCGTTCTCACTTTTCCTTCGAGTTTGCCCGACCATAGGAGAAAATTAACAGCGCGTTAGTTGGTTCTAAAGCCAAAACAACAAACGAAGCGTCTCTCGGTAATGAGGTAGATACTTACTCGCTCGCTCGTAGCGACTGGAAATGTCGAATGGCAAATCAAGCCCATCTGGTCGGTCAGTTACCGAGAGATAGACATCGGCTGTTGCTGCTCTCGCTGCTCCTCGAAGCGGGGCTACTTATTCCGTTGCTGCAGCTGTTGCTGTAAACGCCGCGACGCAAATAGTTGTGCAAGAAAACGTTCGTTTGACGAAGCGGCATTAGCAGCAACCACGGAAAGAGCAAAGGAGACGAGAGGAGGAGACGAAAGGAAAGAGCAAAGGGGTTGAGAACGAGAGCACTCTTGCTGCTTCGTTTTCTATTTTCAGTTTCCTTACCATTACTTTCAAGTGGACGTTAGAACAATGCATGACGAGCTGCGGCGGGTCGTTATCGCAAGCTGCGGGCCAATCTGCAAAAACACTGTTGCTCTAAACTTCCGAATGGATATTTTTTATTATTCGGCTCTAATGACTTCGGTCCGCCATATTTAGAAATTAATTTATATTTAACTGTGTCTTTAACCTCGTTTATAAAAAATTGAAAGATTTTTTTTAACTAAAGAAAGGCAAAAATGCGCATTCTTATTTTTTGACTAAAATTCAAAACGGTCATTTAATATTTTCTCTATTTATCGCGCGAACTATTTGTAAAAATAAATACTCGGTAAATTTAAAATTAATCTTGTAAAACATATCAATGAAAGCTAACGTAATTTTAATAAAAAGAAAATAAAAATAATTTATTTTAAAATGAATAAATGGAAAATTCCAAGTAACTTCTTTCAAGTAAAAAATTAACATTTTAAAATATTTACGAAAGATACTGAAAAAAATTGTAAGCATGAGTTGTTTACGGAAAATTCAGTGAACGGGATTTGTATATGCTGTGGTAGGATAAAATGTGATGTAGAATATAACAAAAAATAAAGAGACAAAGTTTCGTTAGAAAATGAGTTTATTTCTCCGTACCATATATTCTATGTACAATGTAACGGTACTGACGTTAACGATGGTTCAACGTGAGAGACAACTCAATAGTACAAAAGAAGAGACACACACGTATAATGTCATTGATAAACGCTCGCCGTGTATATTTCGACATGGAGGAGAAAAAAAATTACACATTTCTTTTGTTTCCTTTGTGATGTTTAGTTGAACAGCATAAATGAGCTCGGATACAGTTGGACGGGATAAATTGTTACGTATGTAAAAGGGAAGAAAAGGACGTGGAGGTGGGGAGAAAGAAGGAGGAGGAGGAGCTAAACTGAACAGGAGAATAATTGCGCACGTTTACATATATAAGTTTATATGTATATATATATATATATGTATTTGTATAAATATGTGTATATGTATATATATGTGTGTATGCGTATATATATATATATATATATATATATACACATGCACACGTGTACATAATTATACACGTACAGACTTTCATATTAATAATAAATAAGCGATGCTGGTGCGCCGGTTTAAAGATGCTCGAACGTCGGGTAAGCTCTGTACGTGACAATAGTCGTGATGAAAGTGGCTTCCGCACGCTTATACGCACACGCCGAATAGCGCACTCGTTCGTTTGACGAGGCAGGAGAGCCGAAGGTGAAGGTAACAGTTGTTGAATTAAAGAAGGAGCAAAGGATAAAAGTGTCCGGATGAGCATAAAAAAAAAAAAAAAAAAAAAAATACGGATAGTGCGGGTCTCGGTCAGGGTACAGAGCAGACTCGAGCTTTACGAGCAATACGGAGCAGGCGCGCACCTCGGGCTCGAGGACAAGCACCGACCTCTACGACGGGAGCGGAATGTCGCGGCTTTGCGAAAATCAAAAAGGAATAATGACGACGAGACGAGCGACAGTGGAAAGTAAGTAGAAGGGAAAAGCCGTGACAAAGTGGCTCGAGTTATTATTGCGTTGACAAACAAACGCTCCTCGAGTTGGGCGGAAGCGAAGGTGTATTGATGATTACGCATTTTGCGAGGATACGGGGGAATGCAGCTGGGAAAAATTAAGGATAGGTGCGAGATAATGGTCGTATTCCTAAATGTACGAGCGATCGTCCTCGAGCCCAATTTTTCTTCATCCTTTCATGTAATTATGTATGTTCATATTCGAGTAAATTATTGAGAATATAATAGTTTTCTTAACGCTTAACTTATCACGTAATTTCATTAAGATTATAATTTGATTGTTACATAGTATCGTATACACGTATTAATCATTATTATTATTATTGTCGTTATCATTAAAATTAATAATATCGCTCGTGTATTTTAATAATGAAAATTATAAAAAATTCGATTTTGTCAAAGCGCAGTTTTCATTGAATACAATCGAATTAATAGCGATCGCTGACCCGCTTCTGGTGTCGCGCACGCGTTCTTCGATCGACTCGATGAAAAGTGCATTAGCCGATGCCGATGATAAGAAAACAAAAAAAGAAAAGATTATAAAATTGCCTTACAGTATTCAGCTCTGCGTCGCGCGCGAGATCCTCGAACCTCCTGCCGATCGTTAAGTCTGCGTCTGCTCGAAAAATTATTTCCGACGTCGATGTTCAATGGTCGGATGAACGAGCTACGTTCTTACCGATATCGGCGATTTCAAAAACACGTTCGATAATCTAGCTCGCGGCGATCGGCGGGACGTTTAGCCCGCTCTCTCGCTTCGTTGTTTCAAGAATGCGAGCTAGCAAGCGCGAAGTGACGCGAACACCGCACACTGAAAGCGCGGGCACTCGGCACCGGTTACGAAACAGCTTTTGTCCTTATATAATTGCCGAACTTCCATAATTGGCTCTACCCTCTCACCACAAGCAGGTTGTATATACTATCTCAGCTTAGTTAGCAAATTTATAAACTTTATCGTTGATAGAAATGTTGATTGTCATTGTCGCGTGTGCTTAAATCTTTTTTTTTTTCTTTTTTTTTTACTTAATAAATCATATGCTAAAGCACCATAGTCCAAAATTTTTATATATAACCTTTTTTTTTTTATAATTTCCTTGTTATATTTTTATATGTGTATATATATATACACATACATTTATTGTATTTCGTCATTTTTTCATTTATCTTTCGCAGCGAGTCTTCCTATCATTTTGAGTAATAATCAAGCAATCTGCGAATGTTCTTGTGATCCCTCGTAATTGCTTTATAAAAAATATTATTTTTTATTAGTGAATATTTTTATAAATACAAAGCGAAACGAATTTACAAATTATAAATCGGTGTAAAATTATGATTAATTACCATCGTAAATACGTTAAATAGTTACAGTTTATTTAAGATACTTTAAAACCATTGACGAAAGCTTGATTGACTCTTTGCATGAAAAATTTATTTAAATTTGTACATTTTACTTAGTCACCCAAAATAAATAATTTACTTAAAAGAAATACGATGAACGCTCAAAACTTAACAACCGCATCTGTGAAGCCAAAGAAGGATATGCCGCGAAGCTATACACGAAGTGACGAAACGGTAGATAAGCCATATAACCCGAGAGAGCAGAGTGAAAGAGGGAAAGAAGATTATTGCGAGACGGTTCTTGGCAAAGCTTCACGCGCATAAGCAATCGGCAATGCTAGGTCGATCGACGCCCGTCCGTCTTAAGCATCTGCCCATGTGCTTGCAAGCTCGACTCAGCGAAGCGAGATTCAGAGAGAGAGAGAGAGAAAGAGAGAGAGAGAGAGACGGTACGAAAGCTCGTCAGATACCGCAAGAGGCAATTAACCTTGCGTCCGAACTCTATACATGTTTCTCTCTCTCTCTCTCTCTCTCTCTCTCTGAATCTCGCTTCTGCAAGCTCTCCATTCCACCTATATCCGAGAGCTTCGTACGACGTTTCCCTCCTCTGGCGATTGCTTCTATCCCGTTCTCTCACTGTGCCCGCTGATATCCTACTCCGAGCATCTGCATAATCACGCTCAATTCCCAATGCTAATTAGAATCCGCGCTACGTAGCAAATAAGCGTCGACCTCCATCACCTCGTTGCCCGAGCCCAACCACGCCTCGTCATTTCTCATCCTCTCGGTGTTCTGTCTTTTGTATGCTAACCTTTACACTACATCCCGCTTGCAGCTATAATTATTGCTCTCATTTTCTTTCGGCTACGAAGCTTTTTTTTCCGAAAATATCTGATAAATCTTGTTCATCGCATTCATTAAATCAAAGGCAAATTTTACGCGAATTACTCTATTTTTATGCCAATGCAGCCGTTAAAAGGAATTTACGGGTCAGGTCAATACTTGATTAATTATATTTTCTACCAATCGAAAACCGTTATAAGATATCACGTTAATTGCTTTTACAATCCTTTTTGCAAATTGAAATATAGAAATAGGTTTTTTTTTTTTAATTTATTTGGGGATGTTAACAAAGACTTACATTAAAAAAACATTTTCAAACTGTATTTGTTTCGTTTCACTTCTACGCAATCATAATTTAAATTTTCGTTCAAGTTTAATTAAACTCGTTAATTAAAATTAAAAATTAAATTAAAAAATTAAAAAATTAAAAAATAATAATATATTTTAAAAATTCCTTTTCCAATGTAAATATTCACTTCTTTTATTTTTATTTATTCATAAATTTTTTAAAAAACACATTTGTTTCTCTCAAGACTTATAAAACTAACTTTCTTTCTACGTTTAGCACCGAAGTCGAGAGGAAAATTTTTTAGAGAAAGATCACAAAAAACATTGAAATTTTACATTTTGATGCGTTTAAAATTTTTTGACTTCATTACCATCGTTCAGAAAAAGTTCAGTGTACAAAATGAATTTGCGAAAAAAAGTTTGAGCAACAATTATTTTTAACGCATAAAAAAGTAAAATATTTCAGCGTGGTTCTACTATTGAACTATTACTATCAATAAACATAAGTTCGAAGACTCGCGGAAGGTGGAGAAAAAATGTGAAATAGAAAAGAAAACAAGGGTGACGATGCTCAACGTGATACCGTAAGGAAGATGATCGAGTATCACGTGTAGCTAATCTTCTCACCCTTCGTATTTAACTATATCATATCGTACAATAGGGAAAATAACTTACTTTCTCTTGTTTTATTGAATGATTGAAAGGCATACGTACAGTCTTAAAATGTATTTGTTCAAAATGTTAAAACATTTTCATAGCTTCATACCATCTGATCGCAAGCCGATGCACGAGAATATCGATATATTCAAAAATTTCTTCAAGGTGTGACAATTTCAATTTTGGACCTACTCGAACGCGAACAAGAAAAATTCCTTTCGAAATTTTTAAAAGACTCCGTTCTATAAAAAGTTTTGAAAAGGCATTCCAGAGTAGGCAACGTCTACATATCGATATATACTTTTGGTGTAAAGCTTGCTAGTAACACTTTTAAAAAAATGAAACTATTCTGAATTAAACTTTATAAATTTCAAAAATGTACGTAAGCATTTAAAAAATCAGCAATCATCGTTAAAATTCTGTGTAATATTAATATAAATTCTACACGAGGCGATGAAAAAGCAGCAGAATATGTCGCGAAATGTATTAAAATAAAATCGCATCTAATCATGGATGATGGTGAATTTTTTAAATTGAATTCATAAAAATAATTCAAATAAATCAAAAGTTAAGATAAATTAGTCAATGGACTTTATATCTCTGCTAATTCAACACCACATGATAAAACTTTGAGAGCATTAATCGCGTTTACAATATAATTTGTTAATCGTCAAAAAAATCGGTATTAGATCCTAGGCCAGAACCATTGGGAAGAGACGGAGGTTCGGTCGTATCAGAGACGGGAACCTGCGTCCCTTCCACGGCTTGCAATTTCAGGAAGCCATGCAGGTTTTCGAGTGCGTCTGGGAAAACCTACACGGGAGCCTTAGTTTTCACGTTCAAGGGAGCTAGACGAGGCTCTGCTCACTTCGGACAGAACGTCGTCTAGAACTCGTCGTCGCGAATGAAATCTTTGCTGGGCAAGGTTCTCGGGCAGGAAAATAATACCTGGATCTTTTTGGGAGTCCGCTCGTCCTTCGTTTCCCACGTGTTCGCCGCGACGTCTCAGGGCGTCGCTCGAAAACGTTCCTCCGCGCCTTTTACATGCTTTCTTTTCAAATATTTTCTTTTACTCATAATTGTATCCGCATATGATAATTGCGATAGATGCTATTGCGTGTATATGTGTGTATATAGGACATACGTATATCGCTTACAAGCAGACGAGGCTCAGAGACTCAAGACGAGATAGAGATTGATAGATGATAGGGGAGAGGCGGAAGGCGGATGATCCCTTACGTCGTCCGCGCGCTCCCGGGAGTCGGGAGTAGGGAGTGCGCCATCGGAATTAGAAGCGGCGCGAGTAGCCCTGGGCGTCGTAGAGCTTGCAGAGGCTGTCGGCCCTGCCGGAATGCATGCCCGGGACCGAGACAGATACCGAGAGGGCCTCCTGATGTTTGAGTATTTGCCGGCGGCGCTGCCAGGTGAAGGTCCACGCGGCGATCACGGCGATCTGAGCGACGAGGAACACGGTCCCGGCGACGATGGCCTCGCCCAAGTTCACGCAGACACCCATGAGTCCAGAGGTGGCGGTGCCGTCGTCGATCTCCGCGAAGACGTC
The DNA here is from genome assembly GCA_949987625.1 of Chalcis sispes. NCBI lineage: Eukaryota > Metazoa > Arthropoda > Insecta > Hymenoptera > Chalcididae > Chalcis > Chalcis sispes. Next base: position 77,927,247 of record OX465095.1, on the reverse strand, counting down.
CTCACGGCCCAGGGTGGCGTTGCTCGGGTGCTGTTTCGAGGGGTCGCGCTGCTCGAAGCCGAACTTGTCGGTGATCTGGATAGATTGGACGAGAAGAAGGTCCTCGCGCACCTGGGATGGGGAGGCCGAGCGCCTGCGTCTCCTGCGCCCGAACGAGATGACGGAACGTAGCTCGCCGGTTGACTCTTCCTGGTCGCACTGTACGGGCTCGCAGCTCGGCATGCACGGTGTCACGAGGGCGCGGAACTGTACCATCTCCGAGCTTGGGAATTTAAAAGCATCAAAGTGCGACAGTAGAATCTGCAATAAAGAGAGTAATTCTTTTATGTAACATTTTTTTTGTCTTTACTTTTTCTTTTCTTTATTTTTAATTTTCTTTTCCTATATTTCTCGTTTGTACTTAAAATTTTCAACCGTTTACAAATTTAGATTTTTTTTTTTTTTATTTTATACTTTAAAAAAAAATAACATTTTTATCGCTATGTATATAAATATGATTACAATCAATTGTAATATCTATTTTATTCTGTAAAAATATATTTTGATCATAAGATACGTCTCTGTTCAAATTATGTTTTTTGACGTAGATAAAAATATTCTTGAATTTTTAAATACGTGCGCGAAAATATTTTCTTTGATTTTTGAAGAATAGAAAAAGTTTTTAATATTTATTGTATAAAAACAAACTTTTGCAAATTATTTATTTTATTTTGAAACTAAACAAACTCTTATTTTTAAATTGGTTAGTTTTTCAGGGTACCTACGTTCAGAATAACGTAAATGAAATAATAATAAACAATAGGCTATAGAAAATGCTCAATCAAAGCTTATAAGTTCATCGATTCAATAGTTAACATCGTGTCAAGATTATTTTTCACAAAGCAATGAAAGTGTGGAACAAATCGATTGCTTGCTTAAATTTAAATAAATAAAAAGACCATAGAAAAAAATCTCTGTATAATTATTTACGATGGAAAATTTATTTTTTCAACACAACCTGAATCATGCACTCGAAAATAAAGCGAAGTGCACACGGATCAGCTATATAATAATCTCTTCTTTTGATTTTAAAATTTTGCAAATAATAGAGGACCATATAACGTGCCTTTCACGAGGGTTTCACATTACCGATTGGGAGAATATTGAGCTGGTCGATTTTGCATTAAGCCAGAGCATCGTTCTCCCTTATATATAAATATTTATCTCTCCCTCTCTCTCTCTCTTTCTCTTTCTCTTTCTCTCTTTCTCTCTTCCTCTCTTCCCTCCCACCAGAACGACGAATACAGACGCACGCAAATACGTCCAAAGCGAATAAATGCTTACGATCCGCGCTAATCCCGAAATTTTTAAAAATGCACAAACCAAAGCTCGTCGTCAATGATAATCCATTCGCGTATTTGCATTCGGCCCATCTACCTCTGCGACCTACTCACATTTATTTTTTATTTTCAAATTGATCATATCTCGTTAACCGCGATAAAACACGAGCGCGATACCGTTAGATAGAAGTGGGTAAAAAAAAGAAAAAAACAAGGAATCGAACTCGAGTAATAAAATTGGAAACGGGATCGGATTCACGCACGCAAATTGCGGGCCCAGCATAAAATTTCGCTTTAAAAAAAAAAAAAAAAAAAAAAAAAATGAAAAATGCGAAGGAAAAACAACAGCATCCACGATTGCGGCGTTTATCCGCAGCGGTGCAATGATCGCACATCCTCATCACCTACTATAAATAGTCTCGCGCGTTGGCGCTGCCATATTTTTGCGAGAGGTACGCCTCGTTAATTCCCTTAAATCCGAGAGAGTGAGAGAAAGAGAGATAGGAAGAAAAGAACTGCGCGCTGTGAATTTACGAGGATATAAAAGAAGGCTCAATATTCCGCATGACCACTGCTCGCGCGGAATTCAGAATAACGTACGGTACAGAATGCGGATACTCTGGTTAACGCGCGCGTGTTGGCGGACGCATCGACTCTTCGCATGCTCTCTTCCCCTTTCCCCCTTCCTTTTCTTATACGGGCGGTACATGGCGCTTCATACGGCTGCATCCGGGCATGTTTACTTCCTCTCTTTATCTTTCTCTCTTCTTTCGGTTTATAGGTATCGTTTCTTTTCCTTTATTAGTTAAGATCTCGTAAAAGTAATTATATGGAATTACGACTGGAAAATGAGCGAAGATATCTGCCTTAACCTCGCGCTTATAACCCGTTTTTTAACTTAGTACCGCAAAGATACTTGGTGCACTTTTTCTTCATCAAGATTTTTCTATTTTACAACATATTATGGCTAATTGCTGACGTAAAATTATAATGCAGCTGAAGCTTAGAAACTCGTGATTGGAAACTCGGAACGAAAGGTTATTAGCAATTTGATAGTACTAACGAAATTTTTCCTAAAAAAACGCGTATTTTAATGTTTAAATGTAGACCGTTTTTTCGCAAGAATTTTAGCATTTTGAAAACTATAAATTTATCCCGTTGTAAAAAAAAAATATATTAACTTGATATATATAAAAGTACACGCGAAGTATGCATGCAAAAGACACGAAACGGTGGTGTAAAATCGCCGAATTTATTAAACCAATGTCGCTTTCTCTGCATATGTATAAATATAGAGATAGAGGGAGAATTTGCTGCGCTAGGAAAAAATAAACGTGTGACAGAGGAAAAGATCTCTCCATCTGGCTTTTTCCTTTTCCTCCGCTGATCCGAGGCTTACTTGGTACCAGAGAGAACGAATACGCAAGCGGAAATAGAGAGAGAGAGAGAGAGAGGGGAGAGGAGGATCGCACCGGTATCATAAATGTAGCGGAATATCAGTCAAGTCGTAAGCTACTATCTTTACGGCCGCGCGATCCGCTCGCGGTCCACTCGCATATAAGTCGGATTCCACTCCAGCTACGGCGAGGAACCTTATTTTCTTCCCTCGGGGCCGCTTGAGTACGCCGCCCCAGAGCAGCCGCGCCCATCGCGAGTCGCGACTTGAGAAATGCTTTCAATTTCATTCAAACCAGTCTCTCTTTCTCCGAGCGGCTGCGGTGTCGGTCGCTTTACGTGACGAACATACGAGCCGAGGACTTTCGAGCAAATTTTCCGAGGCTGAGGAAACGAGTAGGAAGCCGCGCTCGCGACGCATCGGAGGCAGAAAGCACGCAGGAGCCGCTCATTTTTCTTCGACGTCGGTTAATAAAATCAACCCTAAGCTCGCGCGCGGCTCGCGTCTACTGGCGTTTTCTCTCTTTCTCTTTTTGTAGATGGGTGTGTGTACACACGTAGCCGTAGGAGGAAAGAAGCCAAAGGGAGCCGACAGTAGACCTCCGACCGCTGGAACGTACGCCCCGTCAAATTTATGTTTCCTACACGCGTTTTCCTCTCTCTTTTTCGTCCTTCTCCTCCTCTGCTCCTCGCCCCTTGCGCTCGCTCGCTGAAGATATTTCATCGAGAGCGACGATCGACAAGGCGCGACTTCCTATTGGCCGCCTCGAAGCCGAGCGACCGCTGTGCGTTTTATCACCCCGGGGGAGCTAAGCGGGAGGAGAGACTAGAAAGAACGGAGAAAAAGGTAGAGGAAGAAGGAAGAGGGAAAGAACGGAAAAAGGAAGAGTCAATGCACCGTCTAAGTGCGCTTTCCGAAGCGCGATCCCACGAGCGTTTGTCTTTTAAATCGAGGAATTCGCGGGGATTTAGTGGCTCGCGTCGAGACATTACCGAACTGAATTTGTCGTTCTCCGAAGCGCGGAGATGTTTTCCGCGATACGTCAAATACGTGTACGCAATATATTGAAACAACGCCAGCCAGCTGCACGATCTAGAAATTCTGATAGTGCCGTTCTCGTAAGTATTGCTTGTGTTTCAGCCCAAGCGCTTCCGAGACTATCTTTTTCCACTTATTCAATGTATTTTCCTATACGATTCAATATCAGCTTCGGCTATGCTTTGAGGTTACCTGCTTCTTAATTGGATGACCCGCCTCGCTCTGATTTATTCGTTTTGAAAATATTCCTTTTTATATAATATTACTGATCTGGTGAAATTATTATTTTTATTTACGATGGTACTTGTGAGAGTTAAACTCATGCAATTCTAATCTCATGAAATATTTGGAATTTAAAGAAACTATTTGTTAAAAACATCAGAAAGATCAAATATATTTTATAGGAAAAAAAAAGAAAACATAATTTGAATGAAGATAAAGTATGTTTAGTGTTTTATGCGAGAGAAATTGGTATTTCAAATAAAAGAAGCAAAAGAATAGAGAAGTAAACTACTTTTTAGTTCAGTGATGTGTGAAAATGTTTTTGAAAAATTACATAAAAAGTTTTATTACATTTAAAAAAAATGCTCATAACTCTTACTTATATTGATTTATCGATTTTTCTACTTTAAAAAATAATGAAGAAAGTTCGTTGTAAGCGCATAGAGAGCATTACGGCTGCAGTAGATAAAGACAGAGCAATGAAAAAAGTTAGCGCGAGATAACAACGTACTTTAACGGCATCAACGCCTTGTAGTTTTATCAATTCCCTGCCGTAAGTAAGTTTTAATTACATTGGTTAAATTTTTAAAGTGACCCGAACCAACTATTTACACTTCTCTCTCTCTCTTTCTTTCTTTCTCCCTCTCTCTCTCTCTGTCTCTCTCTCTCTCTTTTTCTCTCTCTCTCTCTCCCTCTCTCTCCCTCTCTCTCTCTCTCTCTCTCTCTCTCGCATTCTCTTCAGATATATTCTTAACAATTTCTCGGATTGAATAGCTCGGGCTGCAATTATACTCCCCACGCGTGAGCCAAAGCGCACGAGGTGTTAATTATACAAGCCGCTTGTTAAACGTCTCTGACTACGTGAAAACGAATAGTCCAACGGATATCTCTCGAGCGTGAACGCACACCTTATATTAGCGCCTGGACCGAGTCGAGTTCTCTCGTTTGCGTACGCACGTGCACATGATATTAGCCTTTAATGAAGCGATATTGTGTCTTTCTGCGCGACACCGGTGCCGTATATCACCCGCGGCCGTGGAGACGTTTTATCAGCCGCGAGCTTGGACGACAACGAAGAAAATTGAGAAGAGAGAAAAGAGAGCTAAGAGAAAAGGACTGATAGAAATCCTCGCGTCGTTCCCACTTTCCAGTTCTCCAAAACTCACTCGAATTGTAATTTCCTAAGGCAGCGCGGGGCTAGACTCTTCTCGTTAATGTGTCAGTCTAAGAGAAAACCGCTAGAGAGGAAACCCACGTACGCGACTTCCACGCCGATTTCCCTCTCTCCTTTCTCCGACTCTTATCTCCGGCGTTCTTTTTCCCCTCCGCGCTTCTACCTCTCCTTGTCTCGAAACTACGAGGAGCAACTCGGCAAATGCGAGAGAGAGAAATTTCATAATGAAAATGAATGTTTGTTTGAGGCCGAAACTTGTTTTAAATTAAACGCTTTTCTTGTCGCGAGTCGCGAAAGTACTCGCTCTAAGTTTGACAAACTTTAATCACTAAGTCAATTCAACTTCAAATCTTGTCAATTCCACTGTAACTTAACGGTTCAACTATTTACTTTCTAATAAAGCGATACTCATTACCAACGTCCATAGACGACTAAATAAAATGCAACGATACGCTTAACTAGACTCTCTTAGCAAGTACGCTTAGCCATTTTCTTCATCCCGCAGCCGCTGATTTGTTAATGTTAAGGCTTATTTTGCGCTCGCTGATCATCCCGAGAGGTTTTGCGTTTTTAGTCGTAAGAAAAAAGTGTAGCAAAAAAGAGCGCGGAGTATACGTTCGTATGAAAACGAAATAAAGAAAGAGAGAGAGAGAGAGAGAGAGAGAGTCGAAAGACGTAAAAACATACCAACAAGGGTTGGTACTCCGTCGCGCGAGTCTTTCTCTTAGTTGTCGCATGTAAATTACTTTGTACAATATCTTGCTACCGAGTGAGAGAGAGAGAGAGAGAGAGAGAGAGAGAAAGAGAGGGGGTGAGAGAGATAACTACCAAATCTGAAAAAGTAAGGGGAGGAAGAAAGATAAAAAGGCGGAGGGAAAGACCGTTCTTCAGGATTTTCCAGCTTTTTTCCTCTTTGGCGCTTGTACGGGAACGTGCTCTAATCCGCTGACAGGGAGTCGTGTCTCAAGAGAGAAAGAGAGAGAAATGCGAGCAAGATCATCCGAGCTCTCTGCGGTACGAAGATTCACCGACGCTTCCGAGTTTCTCTAGATTCGACGAGACTTTCTACTCGTGCTACGACACCGTAATGGGCCGATTTACGGTAACTAGCGACCATTTAAGGTCCAAATTGATGGCTCGATAATGTATAGATAGCCAGATTAAGAAGCTTGTAAAATCTTGTCCTTGGCTCAACCAATTCATACTAACTGCTTACTCTGCGAATTTGTTTTCGAAATTCGATAACTTATTTATTTTCTCTATTTCGTTAATTGATTATCCATCTTGCCGGTAATTTTAATTGCGATGAAAAGGTGCTGTTTATTATAATTTATCATTTGTCGACACTTGCACGAAATAATTTGGAAAAATTGCTCTCGCGAAGCTTACGAAATTCAAGCGTTAATATGTCCGGAGAAAACATTGTTCCGAAGAAGATCCATTATTCAAAATGACACTTAAAAGAATTTCTTGGTCGTATTTTTTTCTCGTTAAAATTAATAAGCGCAAGTCTGCCATTGACAAGTTTCGCGCAAAACGCGCGCTTCCGAGATTCGAATCTCGAAAATGAAATATGTTATGTAAGCATCCTTGTCATTTTCCGCGCGTCACGAAGTTCTGGAAGTATCTCGCCTCGCGCGAGCGGCGAGAACGAAGCCATGGCACTCGTGTATCGCGGTAAAGCGTCATCCTTCGTCATCGCGAGGACGAGAAGAGACGCATTACCGTCGAATCGACCGGTTACGAGGAGTAAATTGGCCATTCTTTACCCCGCCTAGCACATCGCCGTCACCGTCGCCTTCGCCGCTGTCATAAAATCTATCGATGTGATTGATTAGTTCGAGCCAGTCAATCGTTGAATTTTATTTTTCCAACTCTTATTAACCCAAGGCTAATTTATCCTAGATGCTTTCCTATATTCCATATGGAACGCACGCATATACGGATATCGGTGAGCTCCGTGATCCTTGCCTCTGGCTTCTTATCGTCATTATAATATGTACTCGACGCTATTAATCATCTCCATAGATTCATTCATCTTTGCTTTTGAGCTTGTTATTTATTTACTTTTTTTCTTTTTTTTTTTTAACAAAAATCACCTCATTTTTTCATTCTTCATTTTGTGTAAGCAAATAAGCATATATTTAATTTTTTCATCGATAATTTCAGTAACACAGATCTTTTTAAATTTTCAATAGACTTTCATTAAAATTAAATTTAACACAATTTTATTGATACTCAAAAATCAATTTGAGGTTATCGTCTGTCCATAATTGCGCTATAAAAAAAATTTATCAAATTTTGAAAAAAGAAAAGTTTACCTTGCCGGAGGTTGAAGATTTGTAGAGCGGTCCCATGATGACGTGATCGGTTGGGCATCCCCTGGAGTCGATGAGGACGATCTCGCTGGAGTCAACGCCGTCCATGGCAACGAGCTCTCGCACAAAGATCTCGTAGGGGCTGTTCCGGTCGAGGATCTCAAATTTAAGAGCGAGGGGATCTCCAACCTCTGCCGAGGGGATGGCCTCGTTTCCGCTGCGATCGGTGATCTTCATGGCTACGTTGGGCGAGTCAACGACTACCTCTTCGGTGAGTACCGGGTTAATTTCTCCGTGAACGCCGAGATCGACCTCGTTCGAGACGGTCTTGTTCGTGAGGTCGTACTGGCAGGTGACGGCTAGCCCGAGGTCGGAGCTCGTGACGATGGTGTCGTGGTGCTGGATGACGACGTCGTTGAGGTAGCGTCCGAGTCCTTGCTGCTTGACGTTGCACTCGAGGTCGTCGTAGGCCATACGCAGCTCGAATTCCAGAGCACCTTTAACGTCTTGTACACATGAGTTGGGCGATCCCTTAGCGTATACCTTGCCGTTGAAGAGCTTGCTGGTCTGGATGCGCGCCACCATGTCGCCGGCGAGGCAATCTATCGACACGTTGTAGCAAGAGCTCAACTCATAAGTGGAGGCCTCCGGCACGTCGAGGTACGGCTCCTGCATAGAGCAAAGTTTTAAAAATTTTTCAACAACGTCACATTGCGAATGATTATTTATTGTCAATCACTAGCACAAGAAAATAACTATTCCCTTTTCAAGTTTACATCGATTAGAGTATTAAAAACAACAATTATTTTAATAATATCAAAGCAATTTTTCAAAAAAATTTTCTATGATTTAAAATAAAAAAGTGCCAATGGTATTTTCAGAAAGTATTGAAACACGGTCGAGTGACAAATATCGGTGTTTTAATAGTTTAGCGCCGAATAGGATTTCGCTTTTATTTTTTATGGTTTCTTTAGGTGAAGAGATTCTCTCTTTTCCAGAGTGATGCAAAAAACGTGTGAACGAAAATTCGATTTTCCGTTTTCGAATGCGCCACCGTTCGTGCAAGCAAATACTCGCATTCACAGGTACAAGTGTGAATTCTGTTCAGGTGCATCGATTTTTTTTTTTTTTTTTTTTTTTTTAAACAAAGATAAATTGATATTGTTTTTTATAAATTACTGTATCGTTTTCTCGAATATTTTTTTTACCGGATTTAAATATATTCAAGGGATGTTTAAATAATTCAAAATATTTTAGCGTTTTGAAATTATTTTACATGCGTTATCGAAATTTATTTAAGATTTAAAAGTATTTGAAAATATTTATTTTATAAAATTCGAAACTTTGTGTGGTTTAATATTAGCTCAAGAGCTTTATGTGCAAGATTACCTGTATGTCGGAGAGGGTAGCTCTGGAGTGATGGCTAAGACGGCAGACCATGTCGCCTGTGTCACCGTAATCGTAAGAGTGGCAGCGGAAGGGCGAGTTGAGGCAAAGTTCACGGCACTCCTCGGCCGTGGCGACATCCTGATAAACCGAATCCACCGTCTTGAGAATACGTCCGGTGATTTTCTTAAACTCGCAAAGCTTCACGGGCTCGTCGACACAGTGATTCTCGAGATAGTCGATGCCCTCTGCCACTTCGAGTGCGCCGGACCCAGCCACGGTCAATCTGTCCATGTCCGACAACTCGCATTCGTTGGTCGCGTTCACGTAGTTGGCCGATCTGCAACAAAGACGAGAGGAAAAATCCAATTAAATTTCGTCGCTCCGTACAATTCCCAGCAATCTCCGCCACTAATCAAGCGATCGACGCTTGACGCGATTATTTGCGCGAGCCGCTCGCACCTCTGATAAAAGTGAAAGCGCGAAGCTGCGCCGGGGAACGTCGAGCTAACGAGGACGGCGCTAATTTTCTCGCGCGTACAATTTCAATCTCGCAATCTTTTTCGACTTTATTCCCTTTGTCCCTTCCCCTTTTAAACTATCATTTATCGTCGCATGATGCGATAACCGTTGTTTTATCCCGAGCGAGCTACGAGCAGGCCATTAAGAAACGCTTTCGAGCGTCTGCGACTCGCCAACTGCGGCCGCAAGAGCAAAGGGACTAATTTCGCTATCTCAATAATTATCAAGCCTGTACAATGGAGTCGCGACGCCACGAGGGTAAGCATTCGCCGATTGACATTCCTACGCAATCTAATTTGAGAATCGCTTGGAGCGAAGTCGTGCGCGTCGCATAACCTATCGGCATTATCTGGCCTTTCCCGCGTTTCAGTCATGCAAATGCCATTCGCACCACCGAAGACGACCAATCTCGCGTGCAGTTGAGCCACCGGTCTTGCGCTCGACGCTCGCGTGCGTTAACCAGCTACGAAGGAGGAAAAATCGATGCGGCTATCCGCACCTGATCATTCGTTTAACGAAGCCGCTTCGGGCTTCCGGGACTTGGACGCGCAATTTTCTTCTTCTTATTCTCCTTTCTATGTAAGATAATAATTTGATTGTTTTTTCATCCCTAAAATGCGTTCTCGCGTGCTCAATATACTTTAAAAAAAATTAGTACTTTGTCTACATAATACGAATTCATTGAATTAATAGGCAACGATGCGGAAAGAATCGTTGAAAAAATAAGTTTTATATTAAATTCTTTCTTTTAATCCAATATATGTAATGTTAACTTTATATTTTATCCATAAAATAAAAAATAATATATATATATATATATATATATATATATATATGTTTTCAATCTAAATAATAAAACCATTAATAATATTAAAAAATTTTGAATTCGCTCGATAAATAATCCGACTCGTGGATTCACATTGGATTTAGCTTAGCTGGCTTTCATTCTCTTGCTCATCGGGAGTTTCATGTGACTGACGCTCTCGGTATATAGGCCAAAGACTTTCATATTTCCGCAGCGATTTACCTTTATCACAGAAAGAGCGAGAGAGCGAGCACGAGAGAGAAAGCAAACTCTTCTCTGCGCGCATGTAATACTTTGAGAGCTCGGCGAGAGCTGTACGTCATCTTCTTACGCGCGCTATTAATCTCGTGCTTTAATATTTGCCCCTTACGTTCACCTTAGCACTTGCCAGGGAATTTTTAAGCGCTGTTCGTGCTACGTATCGGGTGTAATCGAGTGCTTGAATCTTGAGCACGCGAGACTCCTTAGGAATAATGAATTAATCTTGCGCTCCTCGCCCGGGAAATTTTGACACGCGCCGGAAACGTTTTAATAATCGTCGCTCGCTCGGTTTTTTTTTTTTTTTTTTCTTTTTTTAACGAGATTTACTGATTGAGAAATAATAATAAAAATTTAATTGAAAGTTCCTCTAGAGAATATATTAACTTTTCTCTTTATTCAATGCATATAGCCCCTCATTTCAACTGCAAGCGCATCGAGTATTAATTATCGTTTTGTCATTGTCATTATTAAACGCAAAATTAATCAAGAAGTAATGGAAACACTAATTGGCAAAGGTAAGATTATCAGATGCGGCATTACAGCTGATACCGTTGGAAAGATCAAGCGTTTTGTTCGAGCACGAAACACGGAGAACGAGAATTACACGTGCGGACTGGCTTACAATTTGTTGTTTGTGAATGAACTCACGCAATGGCTTTAACCGCTAAATATGCAAAGCACGAACATTCTTAGATTTTTCAAAATAATTTTGCATTGCAATATTGGCGACATGAAAAGCTTGTCCATAATTTATAATATAGTGTTTTTTAAAATTATTTAAATTTATCAACTTTATGTAACGCAATTTTAACTTTTTATAAAAGATTGCGTGCCATTATTGTAATAATTTTTAAAATCGTGTTTCAATGTGTGAAAAAGATTAAACCATTTTGAAATAAAATGAAATTAATTGAAAAATCAAGCGGTATACAATAAACACATTTTATTGTCAGAATGTTTTTACCGAATATTTTATATAATTATAAAGAAATTTCTGTAATATAAATAAAAAATTGAGGAAGGTAGGAAGGAAAAAAGTTAACTTTCCACTTCATGAATTTGAAGTCTCCTCATTATTCTTCGTCGTTGGTATAGATTTGCGCGACAAAAGGTAGGGCTGGCACGATAGCGCCCAGGTGTATAGTCTATCTCGCCGTCGGGAGCCGCTCAAATTCTCTTCTCAACGAGTCCGAAGTCGAGAGGGACGTTGGGATCAGACTCGATAAGTAAAAGAGCGCGAAAAAAGAGAAGCGTAAATTTATTCCGCTCTAGTCTATCGATTTAAGATTATATTGCCTTAAGACTTGAATAATATTCATGAGCATTCTCCGTTATGATTTCAATATTCTCGTTTCCTCGCCTAGCTAAGGAGACGACGCCGAGGTGCGGTCGAAAAATTACAGTATCCGAGTTTTATGCGATTTCGCGATAAACTGGATTGCCTATAATCAAATGCCTCAATCGAGCTTTCCACGCTCCTTCTCCTTCGACGATGGTTTTGCCCAATCCTCGAAAAAATTCTTACGTCCTTCTTATAGCCAGTGTTCTATTGTTCATTAAATTAAACTTGGTCTTTTAAATGGTTAAAAAGTATGATTCACATCCAGCTACGCTAACGGCTAACTTGATACGACTCGTATTAATTTTATCAAAAAATATTTTTTTAAAAGAAAAACTGCGAGCGACATTAAACGATTCAGAATTAGTTAATAATAATGCTGTTTTTGTGACTATTTTATATATCTCAAAAAGAATGGTGGAAAAAAGCAATGTTAAAGAAAAATGACTTAAAAAGAAACAAAGCTTACGGTATAAAAATAAAACCATCGGACTCTTTCCTATCGAATTTTCAGATAAAAGATATTCCAATCCAAGTTAGAGTAATTCTCGAGGGAAATTTTAACCTTTCAGTTAGATGTTAAATGCGAGTTTATCTTTTGCGGCGCGATGCTCAATGGCTCTTTTTCTTTTATCGCTCTTCGTGCAAGCTATTCCCAACAAATGACGGGACAAAAAGACTGCGAATCTCAACAAGAAAGGGAGAAAAGAAAAGTCCGACTGGAAGTAGTAGAAAAGAATTACAAGTGACTCGTTCTGCTGCATTCTGATGAATCTTAAATTATTCCTCGACTCCTCGAAACGTCGAATTCACTTTTCACTAAAAGCTCGAAGCAGCGAACGAATTATTTATCAAATAAAATTACAATGTTGCTCTAGTTTTTTTTTTTGAGTTGGTGAAACATTAATAAAATTTTTTTTCTCAAGCCAGTAAACAATTCTTTTTCACATTAAACTGTTGAAATAATTCTTAAAAATTTTTATTCAATGTGTAGTTTTTAATTAAATTAATGCGACATTATAGTAAATTAATTATTTAAGAAAAGTTTGATTGTGTCACGTTTGATAAAATAAATATTTTCGAAAATGTTTATATAATGATTAAAAAGAAAAAAAAAGAAAAAAAAGAAAAAAAAGAAAAAGCAATTGTTGTATTAAATTAATTCGGAAACCCTCTATGTGTATAAAAAAATACGAAACCGAGAGATAATATATTTACAGCGAGAGACCTCTGAACTGTATTACACAGCCGCCACTCAGAGCTACCTCTTCATTAATCACTGACACCGGTACCACGAGCTTATCAACCTATATTCGCGCAGCACCACCGTAAAAGAAGCTCCGTCTATTGAATGTTGCTTCGAAAATGGTGCGGGCTCTTCTCTCTTACGAGCCTCCCTCGTCCATCCATCTCATTTTTCTAAGCTTCGCCCTCGTCGCGATACTTTTTGTTTTTTATCTTTTTTTTTTTTTCTTCGTGTTCGGAGAATTCCCTCGAAGCTCGCCTCTTTCTCGCTATGTACCGTCACTCGGACATGCAACGTCGTTCGCGCAATCTCGTGATGTATTGCTGGTTCTGCCGCGGCTGCGATACGCCCCCTCTCTTCGCTCGTGAGATTCTCTCGTATAGCGCGGCTCTGCGCGCTCGACAAATGGCAGCAATTACGTACATGTGCCAATACATAACCGGCGCCGTACCGCCACCCCCGAGGAAGCGTCCCGGCACACGTGCTTCCTCCCGCTATCCTTCTCTCCGCGGCGAGCTCGAACGCCGTGCTTTTGGTGGCTTTTGCTCCCTCGCGCTCCCTAGCGTTTTTCTTCCACTGGGAAAATACTAGGCAATATTCGTCGACAGTAATTTTAACTTGCTCCGGCGCGACGATCATGAGGGAAAGAGACAGAGAGAGAGAGAGAGAGAGAGAGAGAGAGAACGAACAAGGGGGATGCAGTAGATGAAGAATGAAACGAAAGGGGGCCGCGTTTAAAAAATTTTGAAAAAAGAAAAAGAACAGTGGTGTATTTGCATCCTCTAATTTGTTTTACGGACGACGATACTTTTTTTCTTTTTTCGAGGGAAACGTTACCGAGGAATCTGATTTCTCTCCTTGTCTTTCGAGTGCTTTTGCAACACGTCCCATTCGTTTTGCCGGTATAACTTCCTCTTCCCCTGCCCTTTACACACTTACACTCACACACACACACGCGCGCGCGCGCGCGCACACACTGACCTTTTTAGTTTAATTCTTCTTTTTGCTCACTTTCATTACGTTTTGTCGGCAAATTAATCTTTTGGGACTGCAATCGAGTACACATAATACCACGGAACGGTTTTTTACCTTTCGCAGACAAACGGTCGCAATCGCAACGCTCGTAATTGCAGCTGAAAATGGCATCTGCAAATTTCGTGCAAACCGGATAAAGCGAAACGCTGTTAAAGATTTATTCAACGTTTTTTCCTTTAAAGTTTCGCTTCATTTGCTGGAAAATTTTTCAATACAATTGTCGGCAATGTAATTTTTTATCTTTTTCTTGTTTTATTTATTATTATTATTATTATTATTATTATTATTTATTATCATTTTTTTTTTTTTTTTTTTTTTTTTTTTTTTTTTCAACCGATAGTCTTTTTAGCGAGTGCAAACTTAATTAAACTATAAAGCAGAATTAACGCCGAGTAAATTTTGAGTATCGAAAAATATTCGAGAGGATTCGAGTGCTTTGAAATTCTCTGCCGGTATTTCCTTAATCCCCGGGGTAGAAGACATTAGGACGCGAAGGGACGCGTTGAAGGGAGACATAGTCAATCCGATTCTACATGTACAGGAGACGCGATGTAATTACGATAACGTTAATGTAAGGGTAGTTCGGATACCTCGGCTGGTTCTGCGGTCGCAGAAGGAGGGGTGAGATGAAGACTAGAGAGTAACAGGTGCTTCTAAGTTCGGCATAGGTCGGCACCGCGAGAACATTTCCACTCCCGTGGGGCATTCGCTGCTAATTAGAAATTTATTCCTACGGGAATCCTTTGTGCCCGATGTCGGAATATGCTTTTCGCTGGAGTGCGCGACGCGGCATAAAAAAACTAATAAATTCTTATGTAAACGCGATCGCGCGATAATTATATGAAGCGAGCTTTTGCGACGCGAGCGCTTTGCAATTTATGGCGCATTCAAATCAGTTTAATATTAATACTGGCAATATATTAGCGGGTGTAATTAGTGTTTCGGGATCAGTTTTTATTCGCGTCCGATCATATAAATTAATTACGCCGCCGGCCGATTGCGTTTTAATGGCGCAATCGATATTCATTTACATTCGCACGTCCATTTTGTTGCAAAAATTATAGCTGAGGGGCGTAGCAGCGCGCCGCTCGTATGCTCCGACCGATAAATGACAATTGATCGCGCGTCATCGTACTTAGCACCTCGACGAGGCCACTCGGTGAGAGATCTTTCGACGCGTTGACGAGGAGAGGTTCGTATCGCGCCTGGTACTAATTAATAAGTATTACCGATCTATCGCTACTGAATTGTATGCCTGTCGTCTGTCGGCACTAATTCGGTCTACCTAACGCCCCCCTATTTCAAATTAATTACTTATATCGCTCGATTTACATTTATGCAAAGTGGTGAGCGCGGCAGCTCCCAATGCGCATTTCAATCGAAGAGAGACGGCTACTGTTCCTTACGCTTTCGCGCGCTCGGCAAGGTGGCCTAATGAGAGCTTTTCGAATAAGAGAGAAAGAGGGATACAAAGGTAAAATCCTACCTTTCGAAGAAATTACATATATTGCGGCTCGATAAATCCAATCTCTTATCGACGAATGTGGTAACGTTTTTAAAGATATTGTTCCCACTGCATCGATAATGATAACTTGAACCGTTAATATTAACAATCGGGTGACGAATCAGCTCTCTTAATCGCTTATAAAGATAATTAGAATTAGCAGGAGTAGTAGTACTACTGGTGCGGGAAGGATTGATAAAAATATATTGGCTCAAAGTCTGGGAAATCGCTCTCCTTTATTTTTCCATAGTTAAAAGCGAAGCACAACAAGAACTGGTTTGCACTTTACAGAAACTCTAATCTTTATGGATGTTGACTAGTTTAAAACGGCTGCGCAGAATAAATTACTTTTGTTTAAGATTAGGTGAAAATTTAATGTGTTACTTGGCTATCGGGAACAAGAAAAATTATCGCGACGAATAAACAATCTTACTGATCGTTCGTTAACGATAACTTGCCAATTTATAAAATTTGCATGAACTAATATGGAGAAGGAAAGGTTCAATTTTTTAAAAATCTGCATAAGCCTATGAATTATAGAAAGATTATTTATACAGTGTTTTTCTAGTATTTATTTTTTTTTCAGTAATCGATGACAAAAAGTACGGCAACAAGTGACACCCTCGTGTAACAGAAAAGTAACGAAAGAGAGAGAGAGAGAGAGAAAGAAACATTATAAGATGTGCGTTGGTAATATTAAAAAATAATGATGTTTCAAGAATACTTGACTGACAGTGTACAAAGTTAGTTTGCCCTCGGCGATTTCTCATCGAGCACGCGGACATTCTTGTCTCCGTTTCCTTCTCTCGTCCCGATAAAAAAAAAAAAAAAAAAAAAAAATTAGTAAAAAAACGTAAAGATAGAGAAAAACGAGAGGAAGAGAAGAAAAAGAGTTCGAGGAGACAGAGTCGAAGCGGTAAAGTAGATGATGTTGCTACCGCGCGAACGAGCAACTCCCAGCATGGGGCTCAAGGAGATGAGTCCCTGCGATTATGGGACTGCCGGTAAAGCATAGCCAGCCGCTTATCCTCTCGTGAACTCCACCGCTGCCGTCGCTGTTATTCATACGCGCAAACAGATCTCCGTACGCAAGAGTAGCGTGCGTTACCTGCACGCTTACGTTCTTCTTAACCTCTTGCTCTTCGTCGTCGTCGTCGCCGTCGCTGTCTTCGTCTTCGTCTTGCTCGGAGGACGAGGAGGAGGATATTGGCGCGGGAGCTTCGATCCTCCTGTGTAAGCATGCCGGGTTAGATTGATGAGCGCCAGTGTATTTGTATCGTAAATGCCAATGTACGGGTGATGTGCACGCTTGTGGTTTATTTATTTGCTTGTCGGAGTTTATCCACAAGAGGATATATCGCATGCGCGATTTACCCAACGATCCATACCTAAGCATACTTTTCGTGCGCTGCACCGTTGCGTCTTTTTTTTTTTTTTTTTTCTTTTCCTTTCCTTCCATTCGTTTCGCTTATTTTTACATCGACCATCGAGCGACGCATTATTTAATGTCAAGATTAAGCTGCTTCGATTGCTTCTTTCCTTTCGGTTTTACATAGTACGAAAGTTTCTCGTACACTTTTTTTTTTATTCTCATTTTACAGGATGCATCGAGAGAACGCGATAAATTACTTTGAAACGGATTTATACAGTTGAAAGTAAAGTATTGTTGAAAATTATTATTTGCTGCGATGACACAGAAGTGGAACAGTCGACGAATTTTAAATAATTTACGTGTACCTTGTGTCTAATGCCTTGAGAGAAATTTAAATGGAAGTGAGAATCCTGGGAGAAAGACCGAGAAGAAGCCGAGGATGTCGTACGATGACCAAAAGAATAAAGAACCGTCAAGATAATGCAACTGAAGGCTAAGATTTCTACTGCATCACTATATTATATTGAAATGTCACTCATCACGGATTACAACTTGAAAAAATTTTGCTCTAACGTTAAATTACGTTAGTTTAGTAAAAGGGCAATTGAATGAAATATATGGCTTTTTACTGAAATAATTTTCGGACAACTAATAATTTTCATTCACTTATAAATGTGAAAACGTTGAATATTTTTAACGAACTTGTAAAAGCTCTATTATTAATTTAGTTTATATAATTCATAAAGTTAATTATAATTTTCGTTACTGAAGTATCATAATTGTCGCATATTATATACTATCCAGTCAAATAAATCGATGTTTTTGTTGCATGAAAATAATGTTTACAGTTTTAATTAAAGTATAAGGTTGAAAATAAAAATTAAATTTTAATTAATGTGAATCTTTATATAATATAGTTAACCAGTTAATTAACTAGGTTACTTTGGTATAATCACGGCGATGAATTTTGTTATGAAAGTTATTCAATATGTTCAATAATGAAAAAGTTCACGCTTGCAAAATGTAGGTATAGAAAAACGATAGCCAAAGCGACTAGCTCATCATCGCAGAATATAGATTCTTCGGACTAGCGACATCCGAAGCGAATCTATTCAATCATTTGACGCGTTCACGCGCAATGTAATTAACCCTTTCCCGGCTGTTTTTGTATTCGCGGCGCACGTGCGAAAATGACAAAGAGAGAAAGAGAAAAAGAGAGATAAGAAAATTGAGAGGAAAAAACAAAAACAGGCGCGCAAACTTTTTACATGAACTCCATTCATCTCTCGGCAGCATTACGCGTACACTTAGCCAAGTCATTCAGTCCCGTCGCTCTCGTACACGCGCCAAAACTTTTCTTATTAAGGCCGCTGTTTTCACTGGCCTTTGCCATTTATTCCGCGCGAGAGTTCCTCTTTCGGTCTGCTTGTTCGCGCACTTGTCTCACGTGGGACACTCAAGGAAAGCGCGCGAATACGCGAGAGAAGAATAATTTCGAAGTCGAAGTCGAAGCAAGATTTTATTAGGCCGGAAGATCTCACCCGAAGCGGCGAAAGATATCTGCCTCAAACTTTGCGCCCACCTACAAAGTGCTCGCCCTTATAACGATTTCTCCGTACCCGCGTGATTAATGACTCGCAGCTGCGCCGACGACTTAATCCCCCCGGACACTACTCCGGCGCTACTCGTCATCGTTCATGATTTTTCTCTCTTCTTCGTTCGGCGGTCTCGGCGTTACGCGTGACTGTTGCTCCTTCTTCTTGCTATTTGTCTTTTTGTCACCTACACCTTTACTCCTCCGGGCGACCGTTAACAACGCGAGAGGACATCAACTTGGCTCGTGTTACCTGCCATGTGCGCATTCACTCGTAACGTATTCATGAATCTCAATGTTCTCGTGCGTGTAATGCGTCGAGGCGACAATATAATAAATAGCCATTTGTACTTTTTATTTAAACGCGACGCCATAAATTATCTCTAATCGTAAACGCATTTTTATAAAGATAAATAATCGTAGAAGTCGAATTGTATTTGAGAGGATGCGAGCGAGCAAACGAATAATATCCGAGTGTTAAAAGTTAGATTTGACGGCGATTACCCGGAACGTTGAAAGTGTACGTTTATAACGGGCGCTTGGTAATTAAACCCATCCACCGGTGAAAGAGTACGCGATGCTGGAAGTAGTTCGCTAGTCGAGGCAATCTTGAAGAGCGAAGACTTATGGGCTGTTAAAACGAAACCGCTATTCGAAACATGCCGCAAAGTCGGGAGGAGACGATGCATCGACTGATTTAGAACCACGAGTATTGTCTTTGGCAAACGTTTACGCAGAAATGCCTCGAGAGTTGATCGACTTCATTTTCCAGCGCTTCTCTCTCTCTCTTTCTCTCTCTTTCTCTCTCGCTCACTCACTCTCCCTCTCCCTCTCCCTCTCCCTCTCCCTTTCTCCCTCTCTCTCTCTCGCTCCGTTTATCTCCATCTTGTTTCATTGCAGAACTCGTCGCAGTAAATGAAGAGATATTCCGAGCGCGTTAGACAAAGCCATCCGGCTGCAAAATCTTTCCTCGGTGGCTTATGCGGATAAGAACCCCAGAACGTTGCAGCTCGATTCCAGCTGGTTGTTTAGTCAAACGAACCTCCTGGCGGTCAATTTACATTTTGGTAACAGGTCGGCGGCGGTCGTGTCAACGGAAAGCCGAGCATGTCGGAGGCGGTACAGGCTATAAACGCGCGTTTTCGCTCTCTGCCTTGCGCTGCTTCGACTAAAAAGCTCACCGGTAACGCGACGAAGAAACTGGACAAGCCGCGTGTCGCTTTAATGGCTGTAAGATTTACGCGAAGGCTAAAGTTTGCATTCGTTTGCTCTATTTTCCCACTCGTAGCTCGGGAGTATGCGAAAAAGAAATATACCTTGGCTGAAGCGAATAGTCGAAAAAATTAAACCTTAAGCGTTTCGTGTTATTTGCTTTTTTTTCTTTATTGAAATTCCACAGTTGTCGATAAGTGAAGATGATATCTTTAGCACGGCCTAAGTAAACGTCCGAGTGTATTCGTATCTTTAAAATAAATAGCTTTCGGTTTCTTCGACTGTGCTTGCCACTTTTTTCCGTCGTAGTTCAAAACGCAATAAATAAAGGCAGGAAAATCGATAAGAAGAGAGAAACGGATCGATTCTTTCTTAGAATAGAGGAGTAGCGAGAAAAGGCCTACGAGTCCACGGCGAAAGGCAACGAAAGAGTCGGAGCCGATATTCTCGCAACCGCTCCCATCTATCTTTACCTCTTCTTTCTTTTTCTCTCTTTCCTTTCTCTTCATCCTCTCTCTCTCTCTCTCTCTCTCTTTCTTTTTCTATCGACTCGGTTCGTTCACCGGTGATTACACGTTTACAACGCGGGAGCAACTTGGCGAAATTGTCCGGTAATCTGGGACATTTTTAAATTACCGTCAGCCTAGAGAGAAAAATGTGCAAGAGCATAAAGTTGCGCGAAGAATAGCTTCTTGAGAATGCGCAAAAGAGATTACGCGGGCTATCAGTCTTTTGTTCGATCTTCGATAAAAAGAGCTTTATTTTCGCATGTTTTATCTTTGTGCGCAATACTTGAAATTATGATTAAATTTTATAACTTGAAACACAATAATGAAAAAAAATAAATAAATAAATAAAGAATCATGAACGATTTTTTTTTTTTAATTTTATTTTATTTGCTATTATTGAATACTATGATAAATGTTTGTATTTCACAGATGAACTTAATTATTTCGGTAAATCATCGAGTTTCATTTATAGGAAAAAAAAAAAGAGAGAGAAAGAGTGGAGAAGATAGAAAGAAAGAGAGATAAAGCGCGAGCTTGATTACAAAGAGCACGTTGGAATTTTTCGTTCGATTGAGAGGCAGGCACGAAGCGCACAGTTGGAGTCAATATGTGAAATACTCGGCGGGCGAGCGAGCCCGATGGAGCGAGCGGGAGAGCGAAAACGCGAGGCCGAAGCTCGTTGGATCATCCCGCGCCCGCGCATCGGCTCCGTGCTCGCGCCTAACGTGCCCGTTGTGCGGCTAATGCTCGTTATCTCGTCGTGTCGACTATCTAATGGGTCTACGTAATGGCCAACCAACGATATATTGTCCATTTCTCGTGCCCTGGCGCTAACGCCGGCCCACCCGCCGCCAGCCCCGATCCGTGCATTGTGGCGACAATTATTTCTGCGAATTCAAAAGCACCGCCGGACCGCAGCTCGAGCCATTGCCGAGCCGGCGCTTCGCCCTTCTGTGGCGCATTCCAGTTCCTTCGAAATCGCTGCTCAGCTTCACCCGTTCCCTTCCCCACCCCCTACCACACCTCCACCATGTCCCTGCTACTATTCGCATTCGCGAGAATCCTATTGAATTGTTACGCCCGAGTCTTAGCTGTCCGCGATAACTTCATTTTTCATTAAATTATCTATAGAGAGATACCTCGGGTAGAAATTATTCCGTTGACAGTAGTTACTTGGACAATTGAAATTTTATATCTGCGTTGAAATAAATTTGCGCGTTGTTACAATAAAAGAAATTAATTTTTTTTTTTTTTTTTGAAGTCATTGAAGTAAAACAATAAGCTTATAAATTATTTTGTATAAAATAGTTCAATCTCTTATTTTTTAACGAATATTCTTTTTTACCGGTAAAAGGATAGAAACATGGGTAAATCTTTGATAAATCAAACGCGCGCGACATCGTCGGAAAATGATAAAAGGATTGAAAAGGGAAAATCTAAGCTCTCCATCTATGTAGACGAGCCCGCGGTGACCTTTGACAAAATCAACCGAGCGAGGAAATAATTTTTATCAAGCGCGCATTTTCAACTCGTCGTAGAATTGGATTTTTACTCAAGCTTGCGTGTCAGAGCAGAGTTAGGAGATCGAAGCT
The DNA here is from genome assembly GCA_949987625.1 of Chalcis sispes. Lineage (NCBI taxonomy): Eukaryota > Metazoa > Arthropoda > Insecta > Hymenoptera > Chalcididae > Chalcis > Chalcis sispes. The sequence continues at coordinate 77,905,403 of OX465095.1, read as the reverse complement.
TAAAGGCACTCGAGCTATCGCGGTGACTTGTCTCTTGATCGAATTTTCAGTCGGAGTTGATCGGTTTTCAGTTCGCCCACGTAGAGAGGCGGTTTTCCCGCAACTCTCGAAATCATTTTCACCGGGGCGCTTCCGCCGAGCGAGCGAGAAACGCGCTCTTTCATTTTACATTTTCTTCCCCGTACTTTCTCGATCCTTTTTTTCCGAACAATGAAGGACCTTGCATGATCCTGCCGGCTTCTTACATTCCGTATTCTCTCGGTGATAAGAGTTTTACGGAAACGTTATTGGCTGCAAAAACGAATCCGGTAATCGCCTTCGATTGCTCTGTGCCTCTTGCCCGTAATTAAAGCTTGCCTCCACTTCCGCAAAAAGGATGTTTGCGAGGGAAATATAGCGGAGGAACGCAGCCTCCGCTCCAAAAGGATAGCGTTTATCCCCGAAGCTAGATGCAGTAGCTCAAAATAAATATCTCGAGATTGTGATAAAATAAATCTCGGAAATTGTACAAGTATAACGGCAATAATCCGTTACGAACGTCGGCCATAAACGTCAAGAGGCGAGCGGTCGAAAATTTAAGCGCGAGAACGCGCGATTCCTCGGAAGAGCGGGTGGCAAAATAGCGCAGATCTAGCTCCCCGATTAATAATCGCGTTTCTCGGCAGACTCAGTGCAAGCGCGCGCGGCCGCTTATATCTCGTTCGGCGATCGGAAGAGCGACACCGCACCGGTGCCGCAGCGGCTTCGGACGCTGTGCGCCCCGCGTCACGATGACACTGCGCCGAGAGGCGCCGCGATTCTTCGCATACGCGCGCCACCGGTATCCGTAACGGATGATTTCTCTATACGAAAAATCCAAACCCAGCAGCAGCAGCAGCCGCCTGGGATGAGTGCGCGCGTATGCGGGACCGGTTCGCGGCCGGCCGCGCTTCTTTTTCGTTCTCGATCCCTTTTGCGGGCGCCGGCTCTCTTTCCGCGAGAGCCCGGCTCGCCCAGCGGCGCACTTCGGGGCCATCGATTTTGTGCGCGCTCCCGTTAACGAGGACGGCCCGACCGCGCTCGGATTTTTTCGCCCGGCGCGGAGGCTCGCGACAGCCGCGCCTGCGCATCCCTCGGCCCTGGCCGTACGTGCGAGGGCGCTCTAGCTCTTCCAGCCTGATTCAACCACACCTAATTGTGTTTGATATTCGTGATTCGATTGTAGGTCATTAGATGATGCAACAATCAAACCTGCGCACACGTACCGCTCGCTAACGATCTGTATTATGCATTTCGTATTGGTTGTTGTTGCTCGATTGCCAGTTTTAAAAATAACGACCTATACTAACTAGCGACATTTATTCTTTCCTTTTTTTTTCTTAAATTATTATTATTATTATTATTATTATTATTATTATTATTATTATTATTATTATTTTCTTTTTATTTCGATATGTTTTTAGATTAACGATTGTTCGACTGTAATAAATTATTTGCAATAATATATTTTCTAAAAGAATTACATTATTATTTCATCCAGATATTGCGACAGTGCGTATGATTATTTTTAAGTAACAATTTTTTTATCCATTTTTATCAAAAAAACCCAACATTATTTACGTAAAAGAGGATAAAAAATTAAAAGCTGCAAGAGATTTGCAGTGCATTGTAATTAAGCTGAATTTTTCTCTTCATTTTCTATCGTGCTAATTCCTCTAAGACTATAAGTAACGCTTGTCAAATTAAAATAAGAGTATCGAAATATTTATTTTCATTGGAAAAGAAATGTGTTATTTATAATTTGATAAAAGTTCAGTTTTTATATTAAAAATATCATTAGCTTACATAAATTATTTAAACTAATTTATGTAAATAATAATACGACTTTGAAAAGATAATGCATTAATGCATTATTAATTAATAATTAAAAACTCAAAAATAACGATTAATTTCGGTGTATGGATGTACATTTACTTTATTTATTAGATATTTATATAATGACGAATTTTAAAACATTATTTTAAAACTTTAGTTCGACACCGTCGCACTAAATTAAATTTTGCAAATTAATTCACAAACAATTGAAAAAATCTGATTAGTTCTGCTAAGTGTTCAATTGAGTTTTGTTCAAAAGAAAAAAGTTTAATACTTGACTTATTTAAAATAGCGATATTTAAAACTTTATTTTTAATTGCAAAAGTTTGAATTTATTTTAAAATTGATTAAATTTGCAAACGTATTTCCTTTTAAAATGTTGTGTTAAAATAATTTTAAATTGTGATTTTTAAAACTTAATATAACGTTATAAATTACTAATGATGTGAAAAATTTCTTACTTCATAGAATATAAGATATGGAATTTAATGACTTTCGGTGTCAGAAATCATACTTTTTATTTTTTTGTTTTAGGTAAGTTTATCTTTACGACGAAGAGTCGTGCTATAAAACGGCATTTCTCTAAAGACAACTTTAGAAAGCTAGAGAGAAAAAAGAAAGCAATGAAGACATATGCACGTGTTTTACCCTACGTTATGCGGCATAAGCTCATAACGTCGGACCAACTGTCGGCTTTGCAAGGTAAAGCTCTTCTGTGACACTTGTTACATAAATACGACACCGTTATTTTTCCCGCAAGGGAATCGCGAGTCGTCACCATCACGTGTCTCTGGAAATGCGATTCAAAAAACTCCCTTCGGGAAAACGCGGGTATTAAAGGCGCTCTTTCGTTTTTCTAGCAAAGTGATGGAAAAAAAAAAAAAAAAACAAAAAAACAATAATTTAAGGCCAACATTTAAAAGAACTTTTGTAGATTATCAATTACGTACGTTCATTGTTTTAACTAATTATCTCATAAATTTTATGTCTCGCAATAACATCGCTTTTGTACATATTTGTATAAATTTAAAAAAAAAACAAACATATTGCTTCATTAAAACGAACATCTATCTGATAACAAATAAGCAAAATTAAGTTTTTTTCAATTAAGCAATTACCGCGTTTAAAGCAATCTGAATTTTTTAACCGTAAAACGTAAACTTTTAAATAATAAGGTTTTATAATAAGATTTTATCTCACATTGCCCTCGTGAATGCGAGTAATCGTTGTGAGTTAGATAAAGTTTTACTCGCGAACGAATAAAAATGAACGCATTGGTATGGCTACGTTAAACATTTATTTCTTTATGGATATCATGTCAATGGCTTTGCGATTACATTGTAATTATATATACTTAAAAAAAAAATTGTGCATTAGTACGGTAAATAAGTAACATCCTGAGAATGATTTATATGAAAATGTAGATTTAGAGCAACCCTAACCAGACTTTCAATAATTCTCTAGTCGGCATGTCTGTCAATTAGTATCTAAGCATAGAAAAGTTGAGTGCAATTTACAAGGGCCATTAATTGCGAACGTAAATTTCACCGTAGCTGGTACACGCGACTGCGCGCGCGCGCGCGCGCGTATGTGTGTATATGCGCGTGTACACTTTGCCCCTGGTACCGCTCCATTTACGTGTACGTTCGTACACTGCCGCGCGCACACCGACGCATCCGCTCGGATCTTTTTCGCAGCACGAACGTGTACTAATTACGGTGCCCGAACAACGCGCGCGCACAAAACACGAAGATAAATAGAGAGAGAGAGAGAGAGACAGAGAGACAGAGACAGAGAGAGAGAGAGATATAGAGATCGAGAAGGATAGAGATAGAGGGATATAGAACGAAGGATCGAGTCGTTGGTTTCACCGCGTGTATCGAGTAAACGCGTTCTTTATCCAGACCGTAAGCGGGCTAAAGCTTTTCGCCGACGGAGCCGACAAAAAGTCTTGGCTCAATTAAAGTCTTGCTGGGGCGAGTGAGTACGTGAGAAGTGCTCTTGACCGAAACTTCCAATTTCACGGTTGCGTTTTCCTTGAGCAACATCGCGCTCGCGGGCACTCGCGAGCACAAACTTGGCTCGACTAAGCGTCGTAACCGCGCGAAAATTTATTACGCGAATTCGACGATGTGGAAACGCTAGCCCGGATAAGACCGAATTTTCCAATATTTCCAACCCGTGCGATTTAATCAATCGGCTCGATATTTTGAACGTTCGAGTAAGTTGACTAAAACATTAATGTCTAAAGTTTGAATTGAAATTGCTGAAGCTTGAAAATAGACGGGAGGTTCCCGGATTCTCAGAGGGAGGAAAAGTACAAGATGGAAAATGTAAGAAAGCAGCACTAATAAGCGGAAGCCTAACTGAGTTTCTACGTGGGCGGCTTCCAAATTAAGCCGCAAACTCGCGGGTTCGTTTCCATCTCCGTGGTACACGCCGGTATCCGGCAAGGGAGATCATCGCTTCCGCGTATGAGAGTAACGCGGAAGCGGCATTAATCCTCGCGTCTTATCCACCTGTCAGCCGTGAATCGAAACTGTACGTTTTGTCGACTTAAATTATCGATATTAAATTATCGGCCTAAATCCAATATTAATTATTATTTTCCCATTATACCTCTTGGCGAAACATCGACGTCTATAAAAGTCAAGGTCGCAAACTTATTCCGTTCTCTCGGCGCCTCGTCATAACGCTCGACGTAGCTTTTTGTCCCGCTCTCGGCGGAGACTACATCTAAGGGGGTATATCAGCACTATAAATTCCAGAAAATTTATCATCGACTTGGCGCGTTCTGCGAAACGCGCGCTATTATTTATAGCTTTTCGCTTAATGAGTAAAGCCATTCGTTTCTTTCCTAGTCCTTTCTCTCTTTTGCTCAGGCTCTTTCTCATCTCTTCTCTATTTCTTCTCTTCTTCCACGCAGTCTGGACAGAGGAAAGCATATAAAAAGGGAAGAGGGTGAGAGAGAGAGAAAGAGAGAGAGAGAGAGCAATACAACTCGCGCGCGAGCGCGCGTGCGAGTAGGTAACGAGATAAATCTCACTTTCGGATCTCTCCCGCGGGAAGGTATCCCCGTGCGTTGGGCCGCTGCCTCCTCGCGAGTTGTTGCAGCAAGTAAACGTCGGATCTTTAGATAGATGTAACGCACATGCACTCCCTTTATACCGAGGGAAAAGCCACACGTTTGCCTCCGACGAGCGGCCAATGAGCAGTTTACTCGAAATTAACGCTCTTTGCGCATTTATCTGATTATAATTCTCAGGCTTCTACCGGAAGCCCGTTTGGCACCGACAAATGCCTAATCTTAAACTCAGAATCATAACATTTATTCTATTGTATTTTTTTCCCAATTATTATTATTCTCGTTCATTATCAATCATCGTAAAAATATGCAACTCGAACGTAGATAGATCGCCACATGGATAAATTTTAAATGTCTTCTCAATTAAAACTTGTTTTACGACATATTTATTCAAGAATAATGATTTCGTGTCTGCATATACATTTTTACAAACGCGTTCAATATGCTTTTACAACGTTCATTAGTTATAAAATTGATGTTGCGCTTTAAAATTATGAAGAGTTAGCAATTATTTGAATTTTCTCATACTTGGTTATTAAAATTTATCAAGATCCAATTTCGCTCAAGGTAAAGAAATTTATTACAATAGAAATTTAATACATATTGAAAATTGACTTATGGTATTTGAATAATAGAAGAAAATTATGTAAACATATGCTTTCTGTAATACATTATTGTCTTTTTTCACGAGTCGTATCAAAGACACCTTTTTTTTATTTCTCTTTTGATATATTCTGCAAATTTTTTTATGTTGCAAATCTTCACACTAGCGGCAGCGAAACTGGCAGTCACTTATATAATTCTCATCGTAAGGCAAATATGCGCGTGTGAACGAAAATAAAAGTTAATGCGCAGACTCGATACACTGGAGAAGAAAAGGAAGAACGAAGAAAAGAGAGAACGAAAGATGGAACATTTCGCGCGAATTAACCGAACTACAGATGGTAGGGCGAAAATCGAGATTTTACGCAGCCGTAAAAGTTACCAGAGGTAAGAAATGCGCTGCTGGTGCTCTTTTCGAGTGATTATAAAGAGAACGAGCATTAGAGAAAGATAGAGAGAAAGAGAGAGAGAGAGAGAGAGAGAGAGAGAGAAGGAAAACAAGGGTAAGGAAAAGAGGATGAGTGAGCAAAGGCGCGAGTCAAGCAAAGCCAGAGCAAACCATTCGTGAACTCGTGCGCGGGAGTATATATAACTGACAAAATAGTTTACCAACTCGTTGAACGAGCGACTGGTCTGCCCGATACTATCCGTTCCTTTTTTCTCTTTTCTCTCTTTCTTCTCGTGGATCCGAGCTGTTTCTTCCTTTTTCAACATTGGCTTCATCCACCTTTTCGTCAGTCTTTCTCGCACGTTCGACTAAACCACACTACGGCTTTTTTACAATTACTCGAGAGCGTGAAGCCCAGGAAGAAGCAAAGAGAAGTGAGAAAAAGTGAATAGAAAGAAGAGTGGAGACAGAGAAAGAGCAAGAAAGAGAAAGAAAAAGAGAAAGAAAAAGAGAGAGAGAGAGAGAGAGAGAGAGAGAGAGAAGAACTCTTTTACCCTTTTTTATTCAAATAGCGCGTCGCAGAAAAATAGAAATGCAAGGAAATGTGCGCCCGATGCACAAACTGAAGAAAAACAAATAAGCACATAAAAAAGAGAGAAAGAGAAAGAGAGAGGGGGGGGGGAGAGGGAGAAAAAGAGAGAGGGAGAGGGAACAATAGGAAGAATCTTTGCATCGAACGACCAAAGCCTTTCGTTTCCCCTCTGTTCAATCATTGAATACCGTTGAGAAATTCTTGAGTACGTTAACGTCTATCGATTTTTCTGCACCGCTTGCCTTGTACTGTTTGAAATTTAATATGTGCAGAACAAAGTGGCAAAGTAATGCAGGATTTTAAGATATCCACACTTCCGTTGTCGTGATCCACTCTACTCTACTCTACTCAATTTGCAAAATTGATTGTACAAAAGCAACGAGAATGAGAAATGCCGAGCGCTTCGACATTCATGTTTTCCCCTCTTTGGAATTAAACTTTCTTTTCTCTCACGTATACCGTAAGTCAGTCAAACTGCATTCAAACCTTTGCTTACAATTTAACTTTCTTTCAAAAGAATTCATTTATTTAAAGTTTCATTCATTATTCGTTAATTTTAAAGCTTCCGCGTCAACCGAAATTTTAACGAAGGCAAGAGGAAAATAATTCGTAACGGTACAAGATTTTATTCTTTGCCATTGAGATAAGCTCAGCTTATCATAAAAATATAAAGACTCGATTGATACTTGGAAAAATGCACTGAAATACCTCTCGGATAACACTACGACAATGCGGATTTTTGAAGCGGAAAATTGCCATATAGCTATTAATAGGTAGGTGTGCAGGATTCGCACGTCATTGGGGCGTTGAGCAGAGCATTAAGATAGCGCGAGTCGTAGCGCTGAGCTTAGGTAACCGGTAAGCGAGTTTATGTCCGACAGTTGTATTCCGCGCCCTCCTCTCCTTCCCTCTCGTACTGCGGGATGCACTCACACAAAGTCATATATTCGCGAATAGTTCGAGGCGGTTGCGCCTCGTTCGTTTTGCCCCTCCCCGTGGCAGGTCTCTGAAAATGGTCATAAACTTTGTCATTCGCCCGACTCCTCCAACCGCCTCCTTTTCCTCCTTTGCGAGAGAGCTCGCGGGTTGATACGGGCCAGATGCGGTTTATGAAGCTTTTATCCCTCGAGTCGCTCTTGGCGTCTGTTCGCGTGCCCATTAAGTTCGCATATCGAAGCGAGCGCGAGCGACGACGGGCCCCGAACTCGAATGGCTTAATTCTCCATGTGCTTTGTTATAGGGCTTCCTTAACTATGTTTTCGTTGCGGCTTTCCACCGACGACTTAACTCGTCCGATGTAATATCTCTCCGAGCGCTTTGATATTTAATTCGCGATTCGCTTCCAAGTTTCAACTTAGCCAAATGCAGAAAGTGTTGCGGACAATATTTCAAACGCAACGTTTCCATTAGGAGCAAAAGCGCAACTATTGCAAAAAAGACAAGGACGATTGAAAAATGGTTTCTGCAGTCATAATAAGGCGAGAGGAAAGGAAGAAGATACAGATAGCTAGCGTAAAGGCAATAGATTTCAACTGGCGTTTTGCGCACCGTTAATTTTCTCGCGAAGAACTACTTTCAAAGAGTTTGCTGGATCCCTTACCTCCTTACCTCTCCCCTCCTCTCTCTCTCTCTCTCTCTCTCTCTCTCTCTCTCTCTCTCGCTCTCTCTCATCCTTTCTTCTCATTCGACGGGACTCTGGCGATAAATTGCATGCGCGAAGCAAAGAAAGGAAAGCTTGCGCGTGGAAAATGCTGGAGCTCTCACACAAGCCCCCAAAGACGAAGGGTCGATCTCTTTATCGGACACCTTCTCATTGTCGAGAAATAGCAACCGAGAGCAAGAAGGAGAGAAAAAAGACGAGCGGGCTCCTTTCTTACCCTGTCCCTTCCTTTCTCTCTCTCTCTCTCTCTCTCTCTCTCTTTCTCTTTCTCTTTCTTTCTCTCCCTCTCTCTTTATGTTACTCCGTTCTCGCACGAGCCGCGGAACGTCTTTGTACAGCGACTCAGCCGTCCGTGTTATTAATAGCTCGACGTCTTCTCTCGTTACGTTTGACAATCGACCTTGCGCTCATCTTATTTTAATCCTTGCGCTCGTTTTCTTTTAATTCTCGTTTAATCCTTTTGTATCTTCTACCTTTCCTTATTGTCTTCTTACTCATCCTTTATTTTGCGGCTCGCGGTCGCGTGCATTCAGCCCGGAACCTATCCCACGTGTGCGGAAAGGAGAAGAGTCATAACAGTGGTCGCTTTATTAGGTATGCAACGAGAGCTCGGCTTTAAGTAAGGGACAAGACAAACTGCGCCACCGAACGATGCATACGAGAAAGAGAGACGGAAAGAGAGGAGAAAGAGAAAGGGGAGAAAGGAGCTCGCGCTCTCCTGTGATCCGCTCGGTGTTATTAATGTGCAGAACTAAAGGCGATCCGATCGCATCGCTTCGTGATAAATCTCTTCGGCGGCTTCTCTTTTTCTGGCTTTGCTTCCTTCTCTCTCGACTCGTCGATCTCTTCTTAGCATCTGACCTCGCGTAGATCCGCTGCTCGCTTTTTCGTTTCGTGTATTTCGTTACGTATTTTCTTCAAGCATCTTACCAAATCGAACATTTATTATTTTTTCTCTTTATTTTTTTATCTATCATTGACTTATGTTTTTTAATGTCAAATACATAGCTTAATTTAAATATTTAATTGAAAGCTACTTAAATCGAATATTATATTATTATTTATCTATAAGCCTCCACTGAATCGAAAATAATCGATTTTTACAATGTTTAGACTTTATACAATACTTATAATATTCGGCTATTTCCTGTTTTCCTCTTGAAGAATAAGCAAATATAAAAATTTAGCAATTCATGATAGTTGGTGAGCTTTCGTTTAATTAATGTCAACATTTATATAAGTGAAGAAACTTAATCCCTTAGAACGAAATTTACCGATGCATTTTAAAAGTAATAAAAAGTAGTAAATAAACCCGATGAATAATTCATGTTAAGAGGTGGCGTTTCTTTATAATTTGACGTTTGAATTTATAATGAAAGTATACTCCTGGAGTGAGATTCGTTTTAAAAGCCTTAATTGCTTAAATCAGCGCAAGATCATTATTGTGAATTATGCGTGGCAGATGGCCCTTAATGTGGTAAATAAAAAGAGCCGTCGTCTCGAATAAAGAAAATCTGCTGAGCCTTAAAATCGGCTCGCTTCGCTTCGAATTAACGTCCTATCGTCAAAGCAGATCTTGTAAACGGATTACGACGACACTTCTTCATTTGATAATGCTGTGTTATGTCCGGCACGTTCTTCTCAAAGATAATGAGTTAATAGAATTGATAAAATGACGTATTTCCTGCGTGAAACGCGTTTAATAAATTGATTGAATTTTTATTATACTTGGATTAACGATTTAGTTATTTTTATTAAAAAATAAATAAACAAAAAATAAATAAATATGAAAATAAATAAATAAATAAATATGAAAATAAATATAAATAAACACGAAATAATATTTACTCCTTTAGTTACTGGCTAGTTGGATAAAAACGTTGCTCAATTTTCAAATCATATCGAAAAGACCAGCGATATAACGCTTCTACTTCATAGAGCATAATAAACTACTCTTTTCGTTTAAACGGTGGGCGATGTATTTACTCTGGCAACTTGGGCAAAACTTGGCTCTCGGGTATGTACGGGCCTCGCGCACAGCCAGAAAAGGAAATACAAGTGGTTGCTCATGATTAGACGTCGTGTTAAACAGCGATAAAAATTACCAGGAGAAACAACGACGCAGGAAGGACCTTTTTCTTTCTTCCCATCTATCCATCCGCCTGTTTGCTCTAGGCTCATGCAAGCGCACGTTATTTGCCCGTTAAGGCGGCTCTTCCTTCGTGCGCAAGGGAACCCGAAGGAGAGCTCGCTTCAATCGTTGCATCTTTGCGCATCGCTAATAAGGCAGTCTCTAGCGTTATCGTTTCTTCTTATCATCGAAGCGCGTCTTTTCTTTTTCTTGTTACGTCGCTCTTTGCTCTTCTCCAAGGCTTGACTTTAACTCGATACTTTCAGACGCGCAATGTACGCTTATTTCTCAATGTCGACGCAGTTTTATCCGAGTGACGGCCTACGGGTCACGATCTAAGATACAAGCTCGTCATGTATTCCAAATAATCGAAGATACCCTCGTCTCTATCTCCTAGAAAAAAAATTCTCGTCGTCGAAACTTAAACTGGGCTTAGTTTTGTAATTTGATCAAAAATTGCGATCATCTGCCCTTTTCAGCTTTCGTAATAATTTAACGGAATCCTATTAGATTGCAATCGTACATTAACGAATCGAAAGAAATAAGGCGGCAACGTTTTAACAAAACGTCGAGTGTCGAGCATGAGAAGGAGCAATGTAACTCGAGTACGCGAGGCTGAGTGACAGAGAAAACTTTTATAGAGATTCGTATGACTTGAAATAACGTCGAAATGTGGTATGCCTGCAACCTTTGTCCTCTATCGTAGTTTGGAGAGAGCATCGAGTACCTTGATCTACACTACATCCGATTAGCGGTGTACGAGCGTGTACGGGGGATCTGTTATTTCGAAGTGCCACCTGGGTGGTTGTAACCTCCATTGCTCCTTAATCATCTCCAAGGTCTTTGGCTGTCGATCGTCCAGTGAGAAAGGAAGAGAACGAGAAAGAGAGAGAGAGAGAGAGAGAGAGAGAGAGAAAGAGAGATGAGAAAAAGAAAAACCTCGTCCGATGCCTCGGCGAAATTGAAAAATATTGTATGCTGTACAGGCGCATTAATTTTCTTAATGGCTTCCCTCATGGCTAGGTGCCAGCTTCTATTTTTATCCAACGATGCGAAAATGGGGACGATGTTTGGTCAGTTTTATGATTAAATGTACATCTTTGATATTTAATCATTTATTCGATTATTTTTTTTTTTTTTTTTTTTTATGAACGATAGCGTTTGTTCAATAATTTTCTTAACCTTATTTTGACAAATTTTTATATCCCAAAAATGCAAGTGGAATATTGTAATGCGAAAATTTAATATCTCAAGCGTAATCGATATTCGGATAAATACGGCCGATAAAATAGTAAAAAAAGAGCATAACGTGTATTGGATTATCCGAAAGGTTGTATTGCTCGCTTAGGGAGTAAAAGCGCGAGTGCTGCAATACGCGGAAATCTTTGGAATTTTATCGCGCGCCCGTGAGTGCGAGCTCGTTACTGTACACTGGGCGATAATTTGAACTCGCCGCGTACGGCCAGCTCTCACCCTTTTGACCTCCTCCTCCTTCTCCTTCTTCTCCTCCGCCTCTCGCCGGTTTTTCGCCCTCCAACCCCTATTACCTCGGCGAACGTGGCATCGTTCTTCCGAAGCGCGCAAAGCCGGATTATCGTTACCTGTGTTATTCTCCGAGCTTTTGCACTTTGTTTCTGGCCCCATAATCTACCCCGCAACGCGAGCGCAAAGAATATATGGGAAAACGACGCGCGCGCCTCGTACAATAAGCCATACGCGCAACGAACCCGAACTCGAGCGCGCAATGGCCATCAAAGGCTGAGCGCATTTTTACGCGTTTCGTTTTGTCCCCGCCGCTCCGGGGGAGGCTTTGCCATTTCTCGGATAATTCTTCCGCCAAGTCTCGTTTGTATGTGACCGCGATGACTGAGTCGGATGCCGGTGAAGAGCTCGCGCCGTTTCTTGCGTAAGCTAATTGCTTTGGGAAAAGCAGTCGTTGCGTGTCTTGTGTCAGGGAGATTATGTGAATGGACGTGGAGAACCGTTAAATTAGCAACAGGCGTCGCGTCGCTCGAAGCATCGGGGGCTTAATGAGATCAAAATCATACGTTTTAAAAAAGCATTAGAGTAGAAATTTATTTTTATTTGTTCTTTCATGCTTGCGCGATAATTGCGCATTGAATTACAACGTTTTGTTTACTTTGCGCGTTGCACCGCTTTCATTTTACATTTTCTAATTTTCTTTATCGCGTTACTTCCCTTTGCAAAGCCTTTCTCCCCCGAGAAATAAAGCATGCTCTCTAATTTTTTACCTCTTAAAATAGTAATCTCATTGTAAAACTCGCTGAAGTATTTCAATCAGGGAGTCATAGTCAACGGACAAATTTAAACAAACAGTACTTTCCTAGAGAGCATCGATCCATTCTTCCCGCACTCTTTTCCTTTTTCATTATTATTCTTGTTGTTTTAAGAAAAAGCCGGGATCTACTTTGTAATAAATTTTATCAATTCTGTAGACTTAATCAAAAACCTCATGTGCGCCCCTGTTCGGGCAAAATTGTAAGTCGTGTAGACGCATTGGTTTTACTCATCCATCGGCCTTCGAATTACCGTTAAGCCCTTGATCGCAATTTAACCCGCGGGCGAGTAATACCGGATCGCAACGTCTGGATGATTACCTAACCGTGCGCGCAAGCAAACGAACGTGTGCTAGCACATATATGTATATATGTATAAACGTAAGACTTCCTTCCTTTTCTTATATCTCCTTCGTTCTTCTTCCTTTTCTTTTTCTTCTCTACGGCAAACTCCGTTACTTCTTTTTCTTCTCTATCGTTTTCCTTCATACTTGGAATGGTATCGCGCGCTTTTATCAAACAGTTTCGAACGTGCAATAAATGCAAAGCGACTCATTCGGCGCGGCTCAACAAATGTTAAAACATTGCATCGCATTTGTTTCTCTTATGACTGTTTTTACGCTTTTAAAGTTATTTATTCTTGCGGTTTGAAAATACGATGTAAAACAATTAAATTCATGTACATAGTATTAAATGGCAAATAAAATATAAAACATTTATTACTTTCACAATGATTAACGTCGCGTTTAATATCTACTTGTGTCACGCATATAATCGAATGCTCAAATACGTTAATGGTCAACTCGATAAACAAACCAGAAATAAATTAATCTATTTTATCGCTTTATCTTTAAAAGTTAAATGTGATAAACACTCGGCAATGGAAGCGACATACTTACAGCCAACAAAAAATTTTTTATCAATTATAATAAATAAAAATTTTTAGCGTTGCGATAATCGATAAAAGTCTGTTTCATAGAAAAGAAAAAAAGAAAAAAAAAAAACAAGTGATAAAAAGCAAAAAAAAAGACGAGGTGGCGGTGCTCGCGACAGCGTTGGGAATTTGTACACGCGTAAGCGAGATTCCGGAGAAAATGCAGCGTGAGAGAGCGAGCGGCTTCGGGATTAAACAACTTTCCTACATGATTGATTGCTTTATGCACGTCAGCGCGATAAAGCGCATTCGTGCAAAGGCGAGAATAGGCGCCCACGCGCTCCGCTGCTGCTTATTTTGCCTTGTGCCGTTGCCTGCCGTCGACTAGCGGACTTCGTCTCTTCTTCGTCTTTCTGGCTCTTCCGCCTTTGCGATTATGCTCTTTCACGACGCATCGCGCAGCTTTTATCGCGTTGCCCATGCGTAACTAAGTAAGTAATAAGTAATCTTTGACCTCTTTTTGCCCCTTTTATCCTCTCGCGTTGCCTTTTTCCTTTTCTTTTTTTTTATTTTTTTATTTTTTTATTTTTTTTTTTTTTTTTTTTTTATTTACTTCGCTGGATATAATTTAATTAAAAGTAGGTAAGTAAGAAGAATGTTGTAATATTAAATATCGAGGATGTGCTGGATAAAAAGAAGAAAATTGATCGATATAGTTATTTACTGTTTACAGTAATACGAAAGTTGAGGGAATTATGTAAGTTATAATAATTAATATATTAAATAATCAATAATTAATTGATTAATGAAATGTTGCGGCGAAATTAGTTTTTGACGTTTGATCGGAATGATAAATAAACATTAAAAAAACCCTCTCGTTCTATTTATTTAAATTTTCCTCAAAGATATATCTTTATCGATGAATCAATCGTTAAACAGTCACAGTGTTTATGATTTTCCTTGAGTGTTTTAATCGTTGATATAAAAATAATAAATTGATACTTTATAATCGCAACTGGAAATCCGGTGCAAGAAAACGCGTCGGTATAAAGCGGCAGGCAAGTAGTTATTTTTTTGTTTTTGCACAAAGTAATAATACCAGTGTACACGGTTTTCAAAGAAATAGCTGGCGCTCGTGTAAAGGTTAATAAATGACGGTGAGTTGTTGCACAAGGCCGATAAAGTAAATCGTGTAAATTCTTAATCGCCATTCAAGTGCACATGCATTATAAGTCGTGTTGTTATTTTTACTTGGAAAACTCGTAATGTAACGACTCTATTTGCTCGGTAGACGGCTCTCGAGCTAAGCCTCGCGCTGAATCGAGCGAGTTCGAAAAAAGAGGATTTTCTTTTTTCCCCCCTTCTTTCCCGTTCCTTCTTTATTCTCCCCTTCGCCAAAATCAACCAAGAAAACAGCATTTAAATCGTGCTACAACTATGGGATTTCGATCTCCCTTTGATTTTTCCGGCTGGTACGTGCCCAACTGCCTATTTACGTACGAGAGCGCATACGTATATGCACACTGGTACAGGCAGTCGGCTGGCCGCGAGCCATCGCGAGCAAACGGTATATCTCGGGTCCTGGGCAGTTCTCGTAACGGAACGAGGAAAGGGGAGTACGGGTAACTCGAAAACCCGCGCTCGGCCGATATAATTACTCGTTACACGCCAGCGGGAGATTCCGCTTTGCGTTAAGACCGGACGATCACGCGCCGCCGGAGGAAGATATCCCCCTGCCGGAAGACTCCAGAAGGACGGCTTTGGCTCGCTCGCGTTTGTACGAGAGGCGGGCTGCGCGAAAATGGTTGAAAGATGGAAAAGGACGCGGCCCGAAAAAACGAGGAAAGAAAGAGAGATATCGAATAGCGCAAATTCCTGCGTCCGGTCAGCTCAGCCACTGGAACGAGAAACGAACCAGCCGAGAAAGAGAGAGAGAGAGAGAGAGAGAGACAGGCAGACAGAGACAGAGAGAAAAACGTCCGAGCCATAGAGAAACAAGAATTCGCACTAGTGCCGCGAATAACGGATAACGGTCGTCTCTGCTTGTCCGCTTGCTTTAGCTTGGTATAGCTTTTAAGAGAAAGTATCGGTCACACGCGCTAATGCTTAAAACTTTCATGGGTACATCTCCAGATTAGATCAAACGTCGTTTTCCTTTATCAATCACGCTGCGCTTCCTCCCTCTGAAATAACTAAGCCATTTGTAAGAAATCTGGGAACATTTTTATACGTTTGTTTTTAGGCATTCGCTAAATTCCATTGCTGAACAGCCTTCAAATTTGTTGGAAAACTTTTGATTTGCTGAATAATTCGATAGCCTTTAGAAAATAACAACGATCGAAGAGTTGTTTCGTTCGTATGTAATTGCTTTCTCATTCTAAATGAAGTTCCACCGTCGAGTTGAAAATAACTTAATTGAAAATGCCATAAAAGACTCAACAATTAACTCTGCCTCGACTGTGCAGAAAAGAAGCTTATGTGTATTAAAAGCGACAAACGATAAAGTGACATCGCTTTGGCTGTTGTAGCAAATCGTTTGTCTCGCAAGAGTATTCTTGATCTAGTTTATCGATGCCTCGTTGACAGGTAGACAATTATAGGACTAACAAATCGTTTATTTTATCAACACAAGAAGCGCTACAAAGAGTTATAGGCTTTTTAAACGGCAAAGCGGACACGCTGGAAATCGTCGCGGTGACGCGTGCACTTTAAGAACTCGTCAAAGCGTTATTGCCTTTGGAGCCGAAAGCACAGCTCCGGTAATTCATTCGTCGGTTCGCCGCGAGTGAACGCAGGGAGAATACAAACGGTCGAGAAAGCCATACTTCATGCGCGAGCGCTGTTCCAAGCATTATGAAGATCGCGTCCACGATACATGACGCCGTCGGTAGAGAAATTGCCCGGTGTAATTTGTAACGAGCGACCAAACGAGGCTTTCCCGGTGCTTTCCGACCGCGCTCTCGACGCACATACCCGAGAGCCGTCCGACTGTCGAACTGACGATTCTCCCGGCTACGTGTCCGCACACTTACGTATATATGTGGGTAATTGAGCGCCGAGGTTTCGCCTGTAAATCATATTTCCGCGCTAGTTCCGCGATCTTTGGATAAAACTTACTCCTGAAGTCGCTGCCCCCTCCAGAGAAAGGGGCGGGAGGAGAGGGGCTCTTCCGAACAATAGCCTTTCTTCGATGTAACTGTTCTCGCGTTATAAATAACAATGTTTCTATTTATACTGCATGAATTATCGGACGTTTGGCTTTTTACGGGCAAGATATATCGATTATATATATATGCGACTGGAAAAAAAATGAGTTGCTTGATTTACCTGAAGACCTTTAAAATCGGAATGACTACCTGTTACAAACAAAGCCCTACAGTATAGACATATTTTGTCACGCTCTCAATACTCATCCTTTTCTGCGATTCTCTGAGACTTAACACTTTCAAATATTTTATTTATTTTCATTTGAATGTGTTTGTTTTTCGAAGCTCACATGTTGTTTAGTCAAATTTTAGCAATCGAATCGTTAAATTCACCAAGCTTTTTTGCTTCGATAAATTATCTCGCCCTTTTCTTTCTCTAAATAGTTATCGCTGTTACTTTTTTACGTGATTTGGTTATTCAATTTCTCGTTTAAAAAAAAATAAAAGATTTCTCTGTATTATTAAAAATTAAATTTAATGAAACTTAAAAGCTACAAGAAAGAGGAAAAAGGGAACACGAAGCGAAATAAATGTTGATGAAAGGAAGGTACCGAGAGAAAAAAATTTCGTCGTGGCAATCGAAAGAATTTCGGTTTTCCGCGATTTCCGGACTGGTATCAGAGAGAAGAGCCAGCGCGAGTGACCGAGCAAAAGCGAGAAAGAGTCTCGCTCCTCGGTCTTTTCCTCGCTTGGCCGCGCGTGAGATTTCCAAGAATCTTTCCGAGGAAGAAAGAATCGCAGCCCGCGCGTACGGATTTTTGGCACCCCCCGGGCCAAAATTCCCGAGCAACTTTGTCAAGCGGCCGGCTCGCGTCACCCCAGTTGGCAACCGTTCAAGCGGCTCGTATGCGCGAGGCGTCGTCTCGGCTCGCTAGCCACGCTCCCAAGTGCGAAGGAGAATTGCGCGCGGAGAGGCGGGCTCGTACGACGAATTTCACACTTGTAATTGAAAAGTCCCGACGCCGGAAAGGAAGCTATCCGGCAAAATGCTCGCTTACTTTCGCGATCCTGCTTGCACTACTTACTTCTACCTACATTCGAAGTATTACCTCCGACAGGGGAAGCGCGACTCCTTCTCTCCCGGGAATAGCCCCTCCCTCCGACCCGTCCTTGGCCAATTTTCTCCACTAATCAAAGTTGGACGCACGAGAAAACACACTCGCTGTTTCCCACCAAAATTTATAACGTTAGCGTTACGCTGCTTTTATCGAGTGTCTTAAATCCTTTTAGAAAGATTTTTTTACAGAATTTTTGATATCGAACTCTTTTTTTTTCCAAAATAAAAAGTGAGATTTTTAAATAATAATAAAAAGGCATTATATGCAATAGCTAACATAAATACTAGAAACTTCAAAATTAATAAAAACTTTTTGTAGTCTGTAACTTTTGGTAATTAATTGTTTTAAGCCCGCCTAAATTCGTAAAAATTACATAAATTTAATCATTCATCCAAGAAAAATCCAGTAAATATTTTTCAAATAAATGAAATGCTTTTTTCTCTTCATCTCAACTCATTCGCGCAGCAAGCAATTAAATTTAGGTGGACGTAAGCGAATGAAACTAGAAAATGAACATTTTCGTTTGCGCTTAATTATGAAGAGCCGAAACGGTGAATAGTAACAGCAATGTATGCCCAAAGTCGAGGAGTCGATTTCTAGAGGAACAGAAAGGGAGAAGAAGAGCGAGAGAGAGAGAGAGAGAGAGAGAGAGAGAGAAACGAGAAGCTTTAATCTGACAAATTTATCTTCCTCTGCGAAATGTATGGATAAACCGTGTCCGTTCCGAGGTTCAAGAGATGTTGTGCGAATTTTCGAGCAACGAATTTTCGTGTGCGTCGTTTCGAGTACCTCGCATAATTCGTTACCGGTGCGAAATGCACCGTCAACGTGCCGCGTCATACGCGGGGAAAAACGGCTTCGCTATCGCAAAATTTTTTTCTCGTTATTTTCGTCCTCGGCGCAAAATAGCCAGACAATGGAGATTGCATCTTTTTTACTCTTCGATTCGTTTTTTTCTCCTTTCTTATCCTGCTTCCTATGACAGCTTTGTCCTTGCACAAAAAGGACAATTTTAAAAGTTACCGTTAAAATGCTTCACGTTGCGGCAACTTATCTCAAAAGGTTTTGAATGTAAAGCTTTGGCGAGATAACGTTACGGTTTTAATAAACTCGGTCCGAAGGACTTTGTATTTGATCCGAATAAATTAATTAGCTAGACCGCGCTTTAAAAGGAACAAGATCCATTTAACTAGATGTCTATTAATTTTCATTTTACATTAAAATTTGTATAAACTATTTTACTATATAACACGTTTAGCAGTTGTTTTGATGAAATATAATCTTTGTAAATAATCAAGATAATTTATTCAGTTTACGAAATATTATCGAGTTTTTTCTCAACAAGTTTTAATTAATACAAGCGTCGTTTTAATAATCTTCCAAATTTGGTGATATATAAATTTTAATAAAAAGCTTCTGTAAAAATAATTTATCCGGTCACCGATATTGTGAAAGAAAAAATTTCTCTTCGATATATATTTATGCAGAATGTAAAATTTATATATCAAACTCTCTAGGTTAAGAAAATAAGCAAATATTTTCTCGCTCGCCATTTTGAATTTTTTTGATCCACGTAGCCTTTTTATTTTTCACTGCCACGATGCTTCCACCTACGGTAGTAACCACGGTGATAGAAAAGCACGTCGAAGTTTGTTGGGCGCAAAGCACGCGCACGCGCCGGCAAAGGTATCGAGCCTTGTATACTCTCTCTCTCTCTCCTTTCCTTGCTCTCTCCGGTTCCTTGGCGGGTTCGCGACTGCGTATCTCTGGCTGTACCCCGGTATAAGTCAATACGTAGGGACCGAGAGCAATTCTCTCATTAGGAGGGATCTCATTATACCAGTGCGCAACCCCCGGGATTTCCGTACGATAACATTGGATTATTGTAATCGATAGCGGCGCATACGAGCGACTCCAGCGTGACTTTTAAACAATAAACCGATTACCGCTCATGGGGAACAGGCGCTACCTCGATCGATAATGTAAGCGATCTCTAGCTCTAGGGCCCTGGCACGAGAAACGACGGTCCGGTATCCATAACGTGCGAGGAGCGTCTCGCACGTACGAACGCGCTTCCCCCGCGGGTGTGTGTGTGCGCGCACTCCCACATTAATAAGAGCGGGATCCGTTTCTTCGAGGGAGTCGGACGCGTTGTGTCCTCCTCCTCCTTCTCCTCCTCCTCCTCCTCCTCCTCCTCCTCCTCCTCGTCGGCAGCGATGGTGCAGTGCAGCCGTGTACCGGCGGCGTGTACCTATCGGCCCGATCGAGGATCGATCGCGTGCCGTCCGCCTCGTTCCCGCGACGAGCGCATCTTTCTGTGGATGCTTTTTCCATCCTCCTCCCCATCCAACTACTTTTCTCACTTGAATCGACATTGATTTAAAATGTTAATCGTAATCTCGATTACCTCGACCGTGCAATTCGTACCCATGTCGCAATCCTACGCTTCGGGTTTATGAATTCGTCTATTTCGTTCTCTTGCACGGATTATTTTATTTGCGAATTTATTTCCTGTTTGCTTAATAGCGCGTGTACTTTCTTTAATAATCGTTGATTAACGTTTTATTAATTTTAATTGTTTAGAAAGCAGCCGTTTATTGGAGTCTTTTAAAGTCAACGGTAACTGCAGTTATACGTGATTACTTTCATATTCGATTACGCGCCTGGACAATGTTAAAAATCCGTCGATTGCAATCGATACGTTTTCAAATTATACGAGCTAGTTTTAAATTGTATTTATAATGGAACATTCTTTACAACGAGTCACGTACATTTATTTTCAATTCGATGAACACGAATGATTCTTTCATTATTGACATAGAAAAGTATGTTTTTGCTTTTGGAGAAATTTACGCGGATGAAATCATATAAAATATAAATAATTGTAATTATTTTTCGTTTAAGTTATTTTTAAATTATTTTACACACGTTTAATCAAGTTTTTGTTCGTAAAGGCATTTGTTTATTTAATCCTAATAAGTGAAGCAGAAGTTTTAAGCCAACAAGAATCTCAATCGCTGGTAAAACAAAATGATGAACTAAATACTGGTAGTCACGATGGCGAACTACAGGCTTCGCGAGTCTCTTATTAAGACAAATGACAGTATCGCTTCATTCCTCGGTCCATCAATCGCATCACGGCCACTCTCCCGTCGTGTTCCGGCACATCTCGACCATCGGGATCAGCGCGTTGCTTAAGTTGAGCAATACACGGTACGTGATGCCAAAGCGCGCAGACGTTGCCGCCTCGAAGGTAAACGAGAGAGAGAAAGAGAGAGAGAGAGACGTTTATCAATCTCTACAAAGATATACGTATAGCTTTCTAGGATTTTGCATTGGCACGGTGATGCAAATCTCGACGGTGGTCCCTTATTCAACGAATGTTCACCTCGAGGAGCGTCTCGCTCGATATCTCCCTCTCTCTCTTTGTACGTCGTATGAATCTAATGTACGAATCAGCGTCCCTTATCTCGCGGGAAACAAGATGTTTTCCAGGCGTTTTCGCGTGCCGAGTTGCCGATCGCATGTCTTCGGCGAAACTCAAGAGAGTGAATTTCCTGAAACCTTAGACCTATTGCGCTTCACCTTTTTCATCGGGCGCTCGTACGTGCGAACACGCGATAAAAACTGAAAAATAAAAAAAAGGAATAGGAAGAGGAAGAGAAAGAGAAAGAGAAAGAGAAAGAGAGAGTTAGAGAGGAACGCCGGGTCAGCTGGTGCGCGATTTATGCAAAGATCTTAATTGACCGGGATAATTTACGAGGAGAGTCGCATCGCTTCGTTTATGCTGAGGAAACGAGCGCTCGCGCGTGCGCGCGAGGGAGATGCGGTAAAGAGAAACGATATATAAGAAGGAAAAGGAGTCCCGGAGTGCTGTGCGAGAAAGCGAGGATCGGTTAACGCTTGGCGCAGGTTCCTCTCTCCTTCTCTCTCTTTCTCTCTCTCTCTCTCTCTGTCCTTCTCTTTCGCGAGCGAGCTCTCTCGGCTGCACGCCAAGGGGAGAGAGAAATACCGTTCCCATAGAATGTTAATGCGATCTTGACCGCGCGCACGTTCGCGCCGATTCACCGGCGTCCATACACAGCGCTCGGCTCCTGTTACACGTCGTTCGTCCCCCTCGCGCTCGCGCTTGCATTATGAGCCTCGCTCGCACGCACGTTGCCTGCATTGTTGCGCAATTCTTTGCCGGCGCGCGTTTCCTCTCTCCCTCTCACTCCCTCTTGCTCTTGCCTTTTCTCAGTCGACGCGTGAAGATGCTTGTTAATCGTCGCTTGAGAAAGACGGAGCGAGGGAGTCGGTGGACCACGGCAGAGGAAGCGAAGTATCGCCGCTGTAGCCGCCGAGAGCGCGGCTGTGTATTATAAAAGACGAAGAGGAAAGGAGGGAGAGAGAAAGAGAGAGAGAGAGAGAGAGACCAAGTTCTACCGTGACGCGGCGCCCGACGTTGGATACCGGAAGAATTCCTAGAGCCAGAGTTGCTTTTACCGGGATCCCTCCTTTATCCGTCCAGGCTTTTTTCTCCCCTTTCGTTTACTTTTTCATGGCGGCGCGCTGCGGTGTGGGAGGCCCCTTGCGTGCTTTCTCGGGTGGCTTCCGCTCTCCCTCTCTCTCTCCCGGCTAGATGCAGGTGCTGTCGTTATTTATCGGCGCGCGAGACTTTTCCTTCTCTCTTTTCCTTTTCTTGAGTTATTTGTCCTTTTCGTTTTTGAAAGTTTACGCTATGCCGTCGCGGTTGGCGTTCGTGACCTCTTGATGCTTGAAAGTTCATCTACCTCCGTACGTTCGGTCCAATTTTACAGAGATTTTCAAACATTCCAATCCATTAAAAAATATGTCGATTCCCAGCTTTGCTTACGATTTAATACATAAACAATGTTTCGCATTTAGTATTACAGGGTGAATTAATGAGTGCGAGGTCTCAGTTGTATTTTAGATTGTAGCAATACGTAAGGTAACCGAACTCTGATGAAAATACGCGAATATGTTAAACTCGTATGAAAGAAAAACGTTTCTTACGAAAGAAACATTCCTCACTATTTAAACTGCGCTTTCACAGTATATCAATGTTAATGACTTGTGATAATATAAAGAAAAAAGAAATTCGCTTCGTGGATTTGAGGCATAATTTATTCAACTTGTTAATCTCCTATCTAGAGTTGAATCTGCGGCCTCGCCCCGTAAACTTTATCGCACTATGTACATAATTGTAATGGGAAGGTAAAAACGGCGTTCTCGTCTAGACACGTTGTTGTTGTATAATTTATACGCGTTAGCGAGAACAATTTCGTTCGTCATAAAACGCAATTGTAAAATTCCTGAGCGACGTACGCCGCGCGCGCGGTCCCGTTCGCGGGCTCGCTTTGGGAGCCGCTTCTTCTCTGCCCAGCCGAGCGTCCGTACTTTTTACATCGCTATCGATCGGGACGATCGTAATGCGCGTCCCGCTTTCTCGTTGCTCCGTTGAATTTAGCCGACGTCCGTGATGGAGCGCGGCGGGTGTATGCAGCGCGAAAGTAAACGCGCTTGGGGTGCCACGAAACGGGCCGATTAGCGTACGCCGACAAAAAGCCCCGAGCTCGGGTCAGGATGCATTAAAGAGCCGGGCGCTGCTGGCGCGGTGGGCTCCCGCTTTTTGCCAAATCCTTCGCCTCCTATCCTTCCGTGCTCTGCTCCAACTTTATCGCTTTCACTTGCCCGACTGAATTAACTTGGTTACATTGATATTTCTTTGCTCGCCGAGGAAAAGAGAGAAAAAGTTAATTATCCAATATGAGTTTGTTTTAAACACGTTTCTTTTAAAATTCCGTTGTTACTTTTAATAAATTTTAGATTATTATCGTTTTTTAATCTCCTTAATTGAAAAAAAATATATAGCGCGCAACGTTTATCGATTGTTTACGCAGAGCGCTCGGAGATAAAGTGCCGTGTACAAGCGTTACTTTCGAAGGAATAAGAGGAAAAAGAGAAGTAATTTTAAACAACGCTGGCCAAGCGTTCGCTCGCGAATGCTGTGCCGAGGAAAAATGCTGAGCGATAGCAAATTTCAAGAAGTCATCGGAAGCTTATAAAAATGGCCTCGGTGCGCGGCGACGGGTAAAACGAAGGGAAAGGTTGAGCAATCGTTACGGCTTCGAGAGCTCTGTAAACGCATAAACAACATATGACACGGAACCGCATTATTTATACTTAGCCGTAAAGAAACGTCTTGATACGCATAATTGCGTCTGGTTACGCACGGTTACGCAGCCCGTGGAATAAGATCGAGGTTCGAGGCTCGCGATAGCGAGATGAAGAAAAAGAAGAAGGCAAGGAGAAGAGAAGGAAAAGGAAAAGAAAAAGGAAAAGGAAAAGGAAAAGAAAAAGAAAAAGAAAAAGAAAAAGAAAAAGAAAAAGGTAAAAGAAAAGAAGAAGAATAAAAAGAAGAAAGAAGCAAGAGAGAGCTCTTTACGCTTATCCCTGCAGCTGGGCTTGCTTGCTCGCTTGGAATAACGAGAGTCGGAGAGAGAGAATATCCGGGTGTTGCCGCCCTTTTCCATTATGCTATACTCGATGGAGTTTTCAATATTTCATAACACATATAATTCAAACGATCCGCGCCGTAAGTATAGCGTTTTAAATATACTTTTCTCCTAGCTCCGACCAGATAAATATTTAGCAGCTGGTAATGGCTTTAAGTATATTACGCAGGTGCGAATACTTTCTTTTTGCAATGGAATTATTTAAAGCCGAGCCTTGCATCCGAGACTATTTTTAAATAAATACGCGCTCGGGTTTGTTTTCTCTCTTCCGCTCGAACGAGGCAGCTTAATAAACTACGCACGACGGTCAAACAATATTCATCGACGTATAATTTTTATTTATTCCCCGTTAAATAACTTTGCGAGTTAGCCGATCGAGATTGATATCGTACGTATGTAAATCAATTAAGGGTATGATGATTACGACTCGAAAGAGAAGCGCGGATAAAAGTTTATAAAACTTCAAATCTCGATTACAACTGCATCTAAAGCAAATGTTCAAAGTTACGTTCAGTACTTTCGTTGAGTTGACGTTAAAATTTAAACCCCGCTTGGATTATGTAATTGCCGAAAGGTACATCTGCTCGTAATTTTGTAAGCTCATCGATCGTAATTACTATTAAGGCTTTAATAGTTAAATTACACCGTTACTCATGCTCTCTAATAATGTTTTATTTCCTTCTCTCTCGTCCGACGTGCTTGATGAATTATGTGAGCTGCAGTGCATTTATCTGCGAATAGTACAGATTTGCAACTATCCAACTTACGCATTATACGCATTTTTAACGTCCATTACTTAATTATTTTACATTTTAAGCTACCGAAATATGTATATATATATATATATATATATATATATATATATATATATATATATATATATATATATATTTATATATCAGCGAAAATCCCAATAAATCTATTAAAAATGATATAATGCATTCAAATATAAATTTTCCTCCTTTTTATTTAATCTGAAATCATAAATTTTTTCACGAAATTTCACACGAATCGTTAAATGATGCGCTCGTTATTTTTGTTATACTTGTCGTTTTGCTAATAATTTTACGACTGGCATTAAATATATCAGCGACTGGTCGCTAAATGGCCACGATACTCGTATTCGTTCGTTCTCTAAATAACATTTTGGTCGCTTATATAATTTACGCGCATAATTGCGAAACTATCAAACAAGTCGTAAGGAGCGCTCGTAAGATAAGCGCAGGTCGCTCGCATCCGCGAAGATAAAGTTGCTTGGGAAGGTACTCACCGGCACAAAAAGTCCCGCTCGCCGAGACAGAGCTCGAGGCAGTGCTGGCGCGTCGAGGCGTTGGTGGTGCGTCTCGTGTGACCCTGGAGCCGGTGTCCTTGGACTCTGTCGATGCACCAGGCGCGCTCGCACGGCTTCACCGACAGGCAGCTCTTTTGCGCGTAGATCGTGAACACTGGGAACTGCGACTGCGACAGCGCACCTGAAAAACAATCGTCGAGTGCGCGGTTAGATAAATAAAATGCCAAGCGATAAGACGTGCGTTTCCCGAGCTAACTGTCGCTCCACTTGTTTGCCCTCATTCTCTCTCTCTCTCTCTCTCTCGCTCTCTCTCGCTCGCTCGATCGAGTTTTTTTAGTTTTGCATACGCGTTTAATGCATATTAAAATAAATATTATCTTACTCGGCACTCTGTGCAAATCTTAAAACATTTCTAAATTATAAATTAACCAAGTAATTCTCCTCTGCCTGTTTCAAGTTTATATAGTTAAAAATAAATGGAAATAAAATAGTTTATGCAGTACGGTATTTATTCGTACTCGCTATATTTATGGTAAAGAATTAAATTAATTATCAAAGTAATTCGAGATATTTTAAACATTTTCAAGAAAAATTTTACAATTATATAAATCCAGAAAAAATATAGAGATGAAGAGTGGGAGAAGGGAGGGTGGAGTTGAAGAGAAAGAGTGCGTCGTACCCGCTCCCTTTAATTTTCTAATGGGCCTTCATCGATAAAAGAATTTCGGTACTAAAGTTTAAGGTTGTGCGACTCTCGTAAACTCGGCGTGAAACGAAGGGATACCTTCGCCGCGGAGCCAGTAGCGTCGGTGGCGGCAGCACTCGGCCGATTATTCATCGAGCCGTCGATGGAGCGGCGAAATTGCGGCTACGAAGTACGTTACCCATACCGGTGGCTATCCGGCAAGGGTCCGCGCTTTGCCGTGCTTCGCCTGGGCTTACTTCCGGGGAGTTACTCGCGAGCTTTAGCTAAGCGAGCTCCGCGAAGACGAGCATCGCTTACAGTTATAATGCTACCGCATTGCAAGATAATGGAGTATTATATACCACGACGCTCCCACTGTGTGGAATGTTCTCGCTTTGCGCATGTATGTGTGTGTGTGTAAAAAGGAAAGAGAGAGAGAGAGAGAGACAGGAGAATTACAAACCATACGATGAGCGAATATTGAAAGTTATATTTGCTCTCGCCTTCCTGTCCGCTGAGCCGAGAGCTCATGTGGATCGTATCCTAGGAACTATGAAGAATAACTTTTCCACCTATATTTGCATCGATTTTGCTCTTATACCTTCATAGACTGTATGCCTGTATATAATGATACGAAAACGATTTTTCTAGCACATTATAATCGAACGCCGGCTATCTTTTTAAATTACGAAACCAAAATTACCGTGTTTTTTTCGGCTAAGTGATTATTTCAATACCCTTTCAGCTTGATGAAAATTTAACACTTGCTAATAACCAGACGAAAAATTTTTTCATTAACATCGGAAGAATACTTGCCCTTTTGACTTTAAACATTTTCTGTACTTTAACTTAAATTTCAAAACAATTAAATTCAATCGAACGAAAATAAAAATAAACGCATCTTGATGTTAACAATTTTAACGTCAATACTTATAAAACAATAAATGAAAAACTTTTTGTATTGTTTTCCATCGAGTACCTGTCAAATTAAATACTCGATTCGTAAAGTAAGAGTTTTCTCCTTGATGTCTACTTCGTTCAAGTTCTCTCAAACACGTTCTCGATATCGGTTTTGATAATTTACTACGAAAAGCGCAAGATAGTTTACCCTTCCTTGTTCCTGCTTTGTGCTCTTCTACTCTTCGTTTTTCTCTCTCTCTCTCTCTCTCTCTTTCCCCCTCTTATTTTCTTTCTTGGATATCGAAAAAGTCGTCTTGGACTCGACGCGTTCCGGCATCCCACCGATACCGCCGCTGTCGCCGTCGCCGCCCTAACTGTACGTTCAATTTGCGGCTGTGATTTACATCGAGCCATCTGCCATCACACCGGCGCCGGCGAGCTTTGCATTTCGATACCGCAAAATTCAACGTAGCGAATAATTGGCTACCGTTAATTTTGCAAATTAACGTGTTACGCGGGTTTAATTACGTTGGCATTGCCGAGCGGAGAGGCAAGAGAAGAGACTCGCGCACCTTGACTCATTCTCTCTACTTATTTAGCTTTTGGATAATACCTTGTCTCGCTCGCTCTCGCCGCCAATAAAAATAGTATACCGTAGAATGCACCTAACGCGTATTTTTTATACCGTTAGAATAAGGTTTATGTAGTCGTGCGCATCATAAAAGTTTTTCGTCGGTTGTAAAATTTTATTTTGTTTGAGTAGCGTCACTGGCGATCATTATTATAATATGTGTTTATTGAGTTTTACGTAAAATTTATAAGGATCCACTAATAAAGCGAACGGCCGAATGCGCTTCAACATTTTATATTATATTTACTCGTTAATATTTTTTATCTGTTAATCTGTTTCTACGAAACATAGTCGTCTCAAACAATTTTTCTTTCTTAAAAATAGAGGTCTTTAAATATTGCAACTTAAGATAATTTACTTTGTAAAGTAACTTAAAACTAAAAAACTTTATCTGGTTTGAATTTTTTCATAAAATTTAATCGAATAAGTTACGCAGTTGAAGTGATAAAGATGGTATCGTGATGTTATGTTTATTTATTTATTTATTTATTTTTTTTTTTTTTTTTTTTTTCATAAAACAATTTTAAAATTCGATATTTATCGAGTATTTATTGTAGATAGAAACGTATACAATTTCAGTACTTGAACTTAATAAAATTATTATTTATTAAAGTTCAAGACTATATGTAAAGAAGCGAGAGAAATGTAGAATAGGGAAAAGAAAAAGAAGAATAAATAGGATTGAGGAGAAGGAGGAAAAAGAGAAGGAAGAAAATTTATAAGAAGAATACGATTGCACCGACAAGAGAAATCTAATTCGTTTAACTTAAGGTTCGTCGATAATCTATGAGAAATAATCATCGTACGCGAGTAAACATGTACGGGTCACGGCACCGGTGTACAGGTGCTGGACGAGGAAACGAAACGTAAAAAGGCAAAGCTTGAGCAAGCAGCCTCTCTCTCTCTCTCTCCCTCTCTCTCTCTCTTTCTCTCGCTGCTCTATGCATTGGACATACGCATACATGTATACAGAGGCGAATGCATGTATACGTATGGATACAAGGGTACACGGGTATGTCGCGAAGTGGGGCTGAATATATTGCACAATATCGCGCGGGCATTGCGTCCCCGGAGATAGGAGCGGGCGCTTGCGCTCGACTATTATATGCCTCGGCAGTGTGTGCGCGCACGCGCGCATTTGCACGTAAACCGACAATAAGCCGCACATAACGCCGCCGAGAGGCTCTCGATCGCTGATACACACACAAACTCACACATACACAGAGCCGGCTGCGGCGATCGAGAATCTATCCCGCAAGTTTTGAAGAGTGCGCGTGGGATTCTAGCGGGACATTGCCGTCGAGGATATAAAGGTGAGTCAAAGGAGCAATGAGGGAGCGAGAGAGAGAGAGAGAGAGAGAAAGAGAGAGAAAGAGAGAGAGAGAGAGAGAAACGAATGAATCGGAGAAGCGAGAGATGCATTTCCGGTGCGCCGACAATGTCTTGCGGTAACACCGGTGTGCGCGCACTAAGTGGGCGCAAGCGCGCGTATTCAATTGTTCATTATCATTTGCTGCGCGCACATTCATAATAGGTGGCCGCGTGTACATGTGCGCACGTGTACGCTTACGTGCGTTTCCAGGCGTGTGTGTGTGTGTGTGTGTGTGTGTGTGTGTGTGTGTGTGTACGCGCGTGCGTGCGTTTCTGTATGTGCGGATGTAACAAGATAGCGGGCGAATCAGCGAACGAGCAAATAACGGTGAAAGCTTGCTGTCTGGGCCATCAAATATTAATGAAAAGCATAATTGATTTAAATTGAAGTAACCTTACCAAACGTAAAATTATGTACAACCAACCCTACGATAAAATTTTCGTCTTACTAGCTTTTTTCAAACGCAATCACTCCTATTAATTTCCTTTTTCGTCTTTTTACATTTAACTAAAGGCACAATGTTTTAATCTATTATAAATTAGTGCTACAAATTTAACGATAAAAACTATAACGCCTAATTAGACTAATTAAGTAAGAAATCTTTTCGAATACATTTTTCTGTTTTAAAAATATTATGATTTTAATCTCTTTTTTATTTCAAAACATCTACAAAAAGGATAAAATTATTTTTTAAGCATAAATAAATTCGACTTTTATCAAAATAAAATACCAATTCTAGTTAGTTACCGCTATCTGTACTTTTGAATTTTGCGTAAGCTTTTTAACTATTTACGATAAGCTTTAATGGTTTTACATAATCCAAATATATTTTTTAAGTGCTACGGATAAAAACAGGGGATAAAAAAAATTTTAACTTTTTCATTAATTCACCCGTTAATCATCCTGTTTTTTTTTTTTTTTTTTTTAATTTTGTTCTACAATTTTACGGCTAATTTTTTTTTTTTTTTTTTCCAGTTATCTAATAACACAATCACAATCGAATATTTTGTTTGTATGCGTGACCATAGCACATGGAAGAAATTGTTTGATTGATTACTTAACATATTTCTAACGTTGATTTCATACTACAAAATTATTTTTCGCTAACAGTTTAGATGTTTTTTAGAAATTTAATGTATTGCTATATCGAATATATATATATATATATATATATATATATATATAATACCAAGCAGTGGAGTGACCGAGGAAGCCGGCAACCCCTTAAATCCCTCAAACTTTGCACAAATAGCCTATAATTGTGTAAGGAGCTACGTCCCTCCTTGTGAGTAGAAATCGGCTTACGTTAAAAATGCCGGGCGCACGTGCAAAAACGTTTACCGACTTTATAGATGTGAAAGAGCATGTCGAGAGGATGGAGCCGCCATTCCTTACCGATTATCGAAGGAAAACTCATACAGGAAGGAACGAGCGCTCGTAGGTGCCGGTGGGCTTTTTGCGGAGTACGCACCGTCGATCCGCGCAACGACTAGTGGAGGGCGGAGCAAGGGAGTCTGCTTGGGGAGGGGGAGAGGAGGAGAAAAGCAGCGTCGAGCGATTTTGCAGTCTTGATAAATTGTAGCCGGAATGAAATGCAATTATGTGTTTTTCATGTGTGCGTAAGCGAAAGAGAGTCCGCTTGTACTGAACGCAACCGTTGAATATTACTGAGAGATAGAGAGAGAGAGAGAGAGAGACGTCGAACCTGTCCAAGAAAATAATATTTTAGATAGGGGCCGAGTTTAGCATGTATGAGACGCTTGAATAAAGCGAATCTTGAACTGCTGCCAACATTTTCAATCGGCCTTTGCGCTCAACGATAGCGGGTTGCCGCTTTCTCCGCTCTCCTCTCTTCCACTTCTCTCCTTTGCCCTCGGCGTATAAGCTCGCTCGGCAGCTCTTCTGTTTTTTCCCCTTGCAACACCCCTCCGCTCTCTTTCTCTCTTTTTCGCTCTCTTTCCGTCTCTTTCTGCATTTTCAATAACCGTGGCAGCCCATCTCCTTTCTTCTCTGCAGACAGCGATGTAATTTTACGAATCGAATGCATTCGTACTTTTGAGCGGCGGGTAGTCGAGCTCCCAACTTCTCCTCGCTCTCCTATTCGCACGTACGGCGCGCGTGCATCTCCGGCGCTCCTTTCGCTGCTCTCTCTCTCTCTCTCTCTCGGTGCGTCGAAGCAGCACCGAGGCCACTCTTTGATCCCTCGAAAAGTCATTTTTTCCCTTTTCCCTCCTCGCTTCTGTTTTTGCAAGCATTAAGAGAGAGGTGGAAAGAGAGGCGGAGGGAGAGAGACGGAGAGAAAGCACGGAAACTCTTGAGCTGCTTCGGTGAAAAAGCAGCGCGATGAAGGAAAGGGGGGCGGGAAGGGCGCATTTTACTTTCAAAATTTCGAGCCGAGCGACGTTTCTGCGCGGAGAAAGAACGAATTCACCCGTGCTCGCGCCTTTTTTCTTCGGCGTCACTGCAGCCTTTGGGCGAATCTCGAGCGGAGTGTAAAGGATTTGAGATTCTTACGGCGGTTCGGTTTCGTCCCATTTCGAACATCGGCGATACGTGTAAACGTCCTCGGGCGTGAGCGCGTTATATTTGTATATGTATATGTATACGTATGTATTCACTTGTCTTCAATCTCTTGGCTCGAGCGGAAACATTATGATGATCTAATGCCTGCACGATTGAAGTTTGCTGCCTCGTATTATCGTTTTTGCTACATGGGAAAATACATTTACTCTCCGATAGGATTTTAACTCTACCTTCGCTACAGGCATCGGGAAATAATATATTTTATTTATTATATTCTACCGAGTACATATTATAGATGAAGATTATTTCGCGTTTATTTACAATATTATCTATATTCATATATATATACTCGTACTTTGTTTACTATGAAAATTTGAAATTTACATATTAAATTTAAAAATCATTTAATTACAAAAAGAAATAAATTATCGCATAAAAAATCGAGCTCTCCCATTTCTCACGAATTCCCATAAGAATTAAAAAGCACTACTTAGACCAAATGAATTCTTTTTAACAAAAAACAGAGCATGGATGGATTTCATAATCTACATTAAACTTCTAAAATCTGCGTTAACTTTGACGTGTCAATTGCAGCAATAAAATGCGTAAAAAGCAAAAGGGAAAGAGGAAAATTAATTTTAAAGCAAAAATAATAATAATAATAATAATAATAATAAATAATAATAATAATGATAATAATCATAATAATAATAATAATTCGTGGAAAGAGAGGATGCCGTGTACAGGAAGTGAAAGAGCCGCACTCGTCGTCGCGCTCGTCGCCGTAGTCGCTTGTGCCCGAGGGGTTGAGCACATCTCGTACGTACTCACCGCTATCCCTCTCTCTTTCTCTCTCTCTCTCTCTTTCTCTCTTGTAGTCAGTATTGCGCTCATGCTTGCGTTCTCTTACCCTATATGGTGCGCTTCTAATTTGTGTGCATGCCCTCGCTGCGAGAATTTAATATTCGAAACCGCGCCCAGAAATACAAGGCGAACGGTCCGCTCCTGAGCGTTGCCTGCCTGGTCCTTGTCGTCGTTCTTGTGTGATAGAGAGAGAGAGAGAGAAAGAGAGAGAGAGAGAGAGGAAGAGTGCGCGCGCGTGTTGGTGTTTGTACGTTCGCGCGCACGATCGCTTTTCTCGCTCTCCCGCACCACTTCCCGCTCTTCTCCAAGCCGCGATTATACGCGCTTCCAAGAGTGAGCCGATTACATTTACTTACGAAGCGGAGAAATTAAGCGTTCGCACACCGTCGCTTGTCCGACACTTTCCCGACGTTGCTACTGCTTCCGATGCTACTGCTATTCCTATACAAAAACGCTTTCTCTATCTTTCTCGTAATATGTTTTAATTACTTTGTTGACTGTAAAAATTCGTTTTCTCTAAGCTCTGATTCGATGAAACGTTATTTTTCATCGACAATTTTATCAGGATCTTCGTCGTTTATTCTCATGCTCTTATAATTATAGGAGACGTCGTTTGAAAGATTCGTTTACAAATACAAGTAAAATTAATTGATTTAAAATAGAAAAGAAAATTTGATTTGTGTTTATATGTAGCTATATAATTGATTATTATTTTTAAAAACAATACCGTTGGTAAATTTTTTATAGAAAAATTCAATTAGCCGATTGAAGGGTGAAGAGCATATACAGCATTTTTAAATTGTTCAAAAAGAATAGAGCATCATCGGAAAGAGAAGCATGGCTCAGAAGCATAAAATTGAATTCCAGCGTATGGTGCTACGAGAATGCTCACACGAGAGAGAGGTAGAAGCGAACAAGCAACGAACCTCATCGTGAATAATACAAAAGGGTGAGAGCGCCAAAGAGAGAAATAGAGAGAAACAGAGAGAGAGAGAGAGAGAGAGAGAGAGGAGAAGCGCGAACTCGACGAGCATCGTGCAAGCATGCGGCTTGTACCTAGGGAGCACTACCAATAACGCAATTACTTTTGATGATTCTCCGGAAGCTATTCGCACCTAGCAGATTGAAGCGCATCACTGCGAGAATTGAACATACGTACAACCTTCCGCGATATAGCGACAACTCATCGGTCTCGGCTCCCCATCTAGGCGCGCTCGTACCCTCAGGAAGCCCGAAAGAGAAGCATCGGAGGGCGATTGGCGAGGCTACGTCTATGCACCGGACAGGCCATAAGCGCGCGTTGAGTTGCGTTACGCGATTTGCATCTCGCGTCGGTACGAGGCGCGACGACAAATTCTCCAGGGCGTATTTACAATTCGGCGAAGCAACGCGCGCGTACGCCTCGAGTGCAGTCGTTTCTTTGCTTTCGCAGACGATCGCATGCGCGACCAAGAGCCGCAAATTTTGTCGAAAACGCTTGTCCGTATCGCAAACAAAACGCGCGCGGTTATCCTCTGTTCGCTTGTGTGCTCTTTTTCTCTTGACTCTTATGCCTTCCTTTTATTCTCTTTGTACTTCCTCGAAATTCCTTTTGAATTTAATAAGTCTGCAATTGTCATTCCTTGACGCTCGCTGTCTCGGTTACGGGACGCTCCGGAACTCGATCGTTGACGTCATTTAAAACGGTATTTTTCTTTTGAAAATTGTCATATTTAAGAAATAAACATTTTATCGGTATGCATTGTATTCGCATAGGGCGTCGAATTGTTGCGCGTGCACGTTGTTAAAGCAAAATTAGCCTTTTAAATTAATCAGGCAATAAATATACATCAAAACGTATTGCTGCGTTATTAATGCGATATAAATAGCGATAGCAATGAAACTGATATTAATAATAATATTTTACAGAAGCGATATGATGCTACTGGTAAATATAAATGAAATGCGATAAAATATAAAAACCTTTAAAATTTTTCATTACAATAATATCGTGTTGCATACAAAAAATTTTTACCGCTCTGTTTTTAATTAATTCGTGCTGTAAATATAAAAATTATATCGATTTATTTTGAAATATTTAAAATTTAATAATTAAAACCATCAAAACAAATTACGATAATTTATTTGACAAAAATTATAATATTGAATTTGCATTTATTAAGCTTAAACTACGTTACATTTTTTTTTTTTTTTACGATATAAATTTTGTCGATAAAAGATGAAAAGATAATTTCATTTAGTATAAAATTAGCCATGGTCGTAATACTAAAGCAAATTATGCGAAAAGGAGTGAATAAGGATAGAATAAAGAAAAAAAGAAAAAAAAAAAAATATATATATATATATATGTAAGGGAAAATCATTTACGGTCGCTTCATCAATTTTACCTTACACTATCACTTGTAGCTCGCTCGTGAAATATCGTTCGAAAATGAAAGAGCGAGAGAGCGAGAGGAAGAGAGAAAAACAGGAAGAGCGAAAGAGGGAGTGCGATAGAGGGAGTCGAAGGGAAAAAAATCAATAGCTCGGAAGCTGCAACTGTACCAAAGCCATAAATGCCGCGCGACGCTGGTGTGCGTGCAATCCGCGCGAGCGTAAATCGTAACGGCGATAAATTTACACGGCGAGTTAAATGTGTGCGCGCGTGTGTGCGCGCGGGTACGAATTCGATCCGGTAACGGGAAACGAGTCCTTGACTGGCTCGCGCGCCGACGGCGCATCGGCAAAACGAATCGCGCGCGAATCTTCCTCGTAACCCCCACGCGCCGGCCACTTTTACACTCGGCCGCGCACCTTACTGCACGCGTCATCCGACTTAATAAATCGAAGGGCCGAGCAAAGTAATGTATTCTCTCGTCTCTGAATTAATGAAAACGTCATGTTCTGCCTTTTGGTTATGGCCTCCTTCGATTATTACCCACCTCCCGTTAATGACGTTGCACGTGCGCGAGCGTTTTATTCGCGTTTCCGCGAAATGTCCTCGCTGGCATTCTAAGAATAGCTAATTATCTTTACAATGGCGGAGGGGGGAGAGTGAGGCGGAGGAGGAAGCGAAAAAACTGCTCCCTGCAAATTAACAGCGCGAGTGACTTTTTTTCGAGGAGTTTTTTTCAATTCTCGAGGATTGGATGTAAAATCGAAATACCGCATTTAATTAATGACATCGAGTCGCGATCGAACCTCAGTTTATGCAATTAAAGCTATACAATTTTATTACATTTGAAATTGAATCTTTTTTTATCATGAGATATGGTAAAATGTAATCAATATCAAGTGAACGATTGTGTACGATTGTTTTTTAACGAGAAAATTCCATAAATCAATTTTTCGTCAAATTATGTGAAAGATAACAAAAAGCTGACAAAGAGCTCGTCGTCGTAAAAAGTGTTAATAAATGAAGCGAGATTTTTTCGCAATCGCAAGTATGCCGCGCGTTTACAAAAAGCGATAATCGTCCATGCCGTTTCTGCCAATACATCCGTTGAGCCGACCTCGTGGCATAAAACATAACGTTACACGAATCTCTCTATAGATAAATCGAAATTCTTACACCTAGTGCTCGTGTCCATTGTTAATCGAATCGTCCGTTAGCGTGTTTCGTGCCTTTCCTCTTTCCACCGCGCACTATCCAATTCTCTCAGTCTCTCTCTCTCTCTCTCTCTCTTGCTTATTCTCGATGGTGCACTCTCGTACAGCGAGCTGAGTGCGCGTACACGCGAGTTTTCTAAGTGGCACGACGGAGTGCGCACTCTAGAATCCATCTGTAGCAGATGCAGCTCTTTTTCTCTCCCTCTCCCTTTCTCTCGTTCTCTCTGCGGCACGGTTATCTCCAACTATTAGCAGCGACTCTATGCAAATTTAGCACGCCGCTGCGCACCAGAAGAAGCAGCAGCAGCTCCGGTGAAGCCAGCGCACGCGCGAGAGAGGCCAGAGAGAAAGAGAGAGAGAGAGAGAGAGAGAGAGAGAAAGAGACACGCACGCGCTCGGGAACAAGACGAAGCGAATGCCGCTCGCGAACGAACCCCATAAATTCTGGCGAACACGAATGATCTCGGTATACGGTTTTCGTGCCGTTGTCGTTTGGCGACACGTAGCTAGCTCGATTCCCCCTCTTCTCTTCTCTCGTGCTCTCTCTCTCTCTTTCTGTTCTTCCTCGTCGCTCCTCCTCTGCCGGCGGCGCATATGTAAGCCGGAGAGTGGCAAGGTATACGTGGTTAAAAGGATACGTTCCAAGAACGGAGTTCGATCGCAGCCCGCGAGAAGGGCCCGCGAGTCCCCGTGATCCCTTATACATTTCTCTACTCGGCCCCGTCACTCCCACTCTTCTCTTTCTATCTCAGTTTCTTTCTCTCCTGCGCTCGTTACTCTTCTCGTGCTGCGAGGACTTGGGCGCGTGTGTGCGGCTTACGCGCGTATTTAATATTCTCGAGTAGTCCAGACCGCGTTACTTTCCACGGCCATTTGGAATATCCAGCCGGTATTAAAGGCGGCCGAGCAAATTGTCATTGGCGTTCCTCTACCTCGACGCGGCCCGCTTTGGAATACGCTCAACTCGGAGCAACGTGTCCATCTTGGCCAAGCTGGACTTTCGTCACCGATACTACCGACCGCTGTAATGTTCCGTGCTTTTGATATCCAATCCTATCTTTCATAAGTAACGCTCGTTACTTTACGTCTCATCGTTCTATCTCATCTTCTGTGAATAAATTTTCTCACGACTTGACTACATTATAAAATAAAAATTATCATACATGCGAAATGTATCCTTTTCTTTCCATAAATAAATGAAAAGTTTAACGATGTTTGTTTAATCGATAAATTGTATTGAAATCATGAAATGCTAAATCTGTGTCATGTTCTAGTTATGTCTAAAATAGCTCACTTTGAAAAAAGAAATAATAATTCATAAATAATAACTGTTGTATAAAATAAATCGAAAGACACATAATTCCATATAATTAATTCTTTTATGGTTGATAATAATTATATGGGATAAAACGCAGACATTATTAGATAAGAATTTACATAAAAATATATTTCTGCAAATTCTAATCGTAATATTATACCGTTATGTATTAATATTTAAGAAATTATTTACGCTCTTGATGAAGTATTTTCTTTATCGATTCGAACAACGGTTATATTGTTTTTCAAAAAATGAAATTGGCAATTTAAGAATAGTAAATCGAGATAATTTTATTTATTTTATGCTGCTATAAATCAGAACTCTTAATTGGTTTTGTGTAATATAAATAACTTATCGCCCGACGTTAACGACGAATAATCCATCATAAGAAAAAGTGTCCCGTGTACATATGCAAGGAGATTTATCTAAGCGTAATGCAGCGTAATAAAATATCAATGATACTCGGTGGAATGACAAAGTGTTCAGCCCGCGTGTTGATTTAGAATCTCGCGCGTTCGCATAAATAATTGTAATGAGCCAATAGGAGTTCGCGGAAAAACGTCGAGTTGAGTCGAGTCGAGTCGAGTCGAGGGTCGATGGCGTACGGTGCGCGGGACTGCGCTCGGGACGGCGGCGCGTGTCGACGTCCTCCTCGCTCGCGTGTGAGAATGCGACGCGCGGCAACTCGATGATGCATTATGATAACGGTCCTCGCATGGATGGGTGTGACG
Source organism: Chalcis sispes (assembly GCA_949987625.1). Taxonomy (NCBI): domain Eukaryota; kingdom Metazoa; phylum Arthropoda; class Insecta; order Hymenoptera; family Chalcididae; genus Chalcis; species Chalcis sispes. The sequence goes on along the minus strand of OX465095.1, from coordinate 77,867,234 downwards.
TGCACGTCGTTCTTCAAACGACGAGAGATTGTCATTATTGTCGGTCGCGCGTATTTGCGACCGGCGTTTATTACGTTGTCGGGACTCGAGCCGTTGGCGAAAGTGTTGAGATATCGTCGCGTTCGAGTCGGGGACACGACGACGTCGACGACGACGACGACGACGGCGGCGATGGGAGATAGAGAGCGAACTAAGTGGAAAAAGAACAAAGAGAGAAAAGCGAAGGGCTTCTAAAACTTCCTGGTGCGAGAATTTCCGCGAAACAAAGCGGCGTTGATGCGCTTTCGAAAAGGAAGCTTATCAAGCGAGGACATTGGGAGAAACAAGACGGTCGAGAGGACGCGCCAACAGCCGGGCGACGCGGATGCGAATTATTATGAATAGAACCTGTCGACCTCATTCAATTACGAATGTATAGCTCGAGGGCTGTCGACATCAAAACGACAAGTTATTTTCTAAACGATGCTTGTACACTGTTTATAATCTTTTCTTTATTACAATCTAATTAATTTGTTAAGGTTTATACTTAAACTTTCTGTCAACTGAATTTGATTTTTTTTCCTCTGTTTTTCTTTATTATATCTACACAATAGACGACGTTTAGTGTTTTATATTTTCGTAAACGTAATTTATTAAACTAAAATAATTAAATTTTAATGTAAATTGTTTAAACAATGGATAAGACACAATTTATTTCCTTTACAAGAGCCATAAATAAGTAAGATAAATTGAAAATAAAAAAGGGACGTCCAAGCGAGTCATAGAAACTAGACTCAGTCGATATGAAGAAACGCTCGTGCGGCCGCGATATCTAATTGGCGCGGAGTATTTTGGAGTAATTGCCGTGACCTAGGGCGAGCCGATCGGTAGTTTAGATCGCCTCCGCGAGGTTATACATACAAAGGAACCAGCTCTAAGCTTCGGTGTCGGCAACGAAAGAGTCGAAACCGAATGATGGGCTGCGAGCCAAGGTGAAATCGTGCGGCAAATTCATTGGACGATCAAGTGTTAATTGCACTCGGGGGAACGCGAGTCTCTCTCTCTCTCTCTCTGCGCCGCGGCAAGAGAAGTTTCTAGCGACGACGGAATGAAAAACGGTCGGCTTACGTATCGCTCCCATCCAACTTGTCGAACGAGCTTTGCTCATTTTGCCGCGAGCTTCAACCGCTTGAAAAATCAGAATCGTTCTTAGGATCTTAAACAGTAAGATTAAACCTTCGGCTTACGATAAACAGTTTTCAAAAATATTATTTTTAACATTTGATAAACAACATTAATCGATCTTGCATTAAATGTTATAGCGTGTATTGTATTACGAATATGTTAATAAAAGTTTTTCGAAGCCTGCTGTTTCTCATCGTTCAGCAGTCGCAAAAGTAAATCGAAAATGCAACTGTTGGCAAAATAAAAGTTTTTAAGATTCTCAAAGGCAATCAGTCTTTCGCTTGAATTATTCTCAATAACGGTAAAAAATTTTTTAGCCGAGTCCGTATAGCGAAGAGTTGACATAAACTTTTCAACGAACGTAAGCGTCGCTCAAATGCGTGGCTATAGCAAAACAAAACGAAGAAGAGGTAAAAGAAAAAGAAGAAGACGACGAAGAAGCGGCAAGAACCGCAAGGCGACAAGACGAAGACGGCATCGCAATTTCCTCGCTGCTCGCCAAGGAGAGAATATTTCGTCGTTCGGTTGGTCGCGCGCGAGCGTAAACCGAGCGGCTGTCGATCGCCGAGGAGGAGCAGTCGCTCGAAACCGTGCTGGTTACGCGCGGTACAAAGCGGCACCGAGTACGCGGGCCCTCGAGAGATCCGTTACTTGCGCGACTTTCCACGAGCGTCGACGCACTTGTAACGCACTCGCGCGCGCGTGTATGCGCGCAAGCACGCACCGAATGAGCCGTTTTATAAATGTGATGTGGCTCGATATAAAACGCCGCCGTCCGTGTCCCCGTTTCACGGTGGATCGCGAGCGCCGCGCGATCTATACTCGAGGAATGTCGATCGCGCTCGTTTTTTTCGCTCGTTTTCTCGCGAATCGCGGAGACGAGGCCGCGGCTGTCCGGCAAGTCCTTATCTCCGCGCGATCGAGTTGTCGATATCTCCCGCGGCGAGAGCGTATCGCCGACCCCTGCTAGCGCATTATGCTAATGTTCCGGCTGAAAGAAGACGCGGACGCGTAAGCGTCTGCGTGCGTTTACTGGGAAGACAGTAGCGGGGAGCGCGAATGCGTGCTTTTAATTTGTTTAAAGAGACGTATCCAGATGGTAATTTTATATCAGTCAATGTTGTGTTTGTGGAACGCCCGAGCTACCTCATTTGCACTGGACCGCGAAACTGGCTGAGCTAACGGTGTTTTAGTATGCACACAATTTCTTTAATATTGGAAGACATTCAATGAATTTCTCAAGTTTACCTCTCTTTGCATCTCTCTCTGTCTCTGTCTCTCTCTCTCTGTCTTTCTCTGTCTTTCTTCTCCTTCTGTTTGTCTATTTCGATTCATTTTCCCGTATTTCTATAGAAATCACAATTACAAAGGTAATCTCTGGCTCGTTCTAACAGAAAGAGAGATAGAAAGAGAAATAGAAAGAGAGAGAGAGAGAGAGAAGGATACGCACATATCACACACAGAGTGGAGGAGAATGAGGGAGCTGGTATAGGAAGAAAGAGAAAAGAAGAAAGCTTATATGTATGCATATGAATTCATAAATAAACAGGCGGCTTTATTACATCGAGGACCGGGGCGCTCGCAAATTCCTGTAGGAAAGCCTTGCAGAAATGGTGAATTATTTTACTTTGCACAAAGGAACCCTTCGTCAGAACTATCGAGGACAATGAAGCCGTGAAAAATGGTACACCTCGCGCGTTCTGCTCGAGCCATTCTCTTCTCTTTTTCTCTCTCTTCTGCTCTGGCCCTTGTTGTCTCTCTCTCTCTCTCTCTCTCTCTCTCTCTCTCTCTCTCTCCCCCTCTCATTCTTTGTAATTCTGCATTTTCCCGCAGAAAACACTCTATTCTTTTGCGCGGATGGCCTTTTGTGTTTATCAACTTTAGGTATACTTGCTTGGACACGTGCGAGCGTTCACCAATTCACCAAAAGTTGAGCTTCGAGAGTTTACTATATTTCGAGCAAATATAATAATTATGCGTGACCTATACATCGTTAAAAAATTTTTTAATTTTTTCAATGATGCTCTTTGCTCTCTTTTCATTTAACGCTCGAATTATTTTATATTTTTAAATGTAAAAAGCTTCGTTACAAACAGTATTATTGGTTGTTTATTCAGTTTAGGAAATTAGACGTTCACCGAACGTTCAATACCCGGTAACGAATAGAAAAGACTTTAAAAAATCCTAAAAGTTCCTAAGCTTTAAATCATTGGCACGTTTCATCGACTTAAACGTTGAAAAATAGAGTACGTGACAAGCATCCTCCGATGAAGTTTTCGCTTGCTTATCAAAAGCCCGAGTTGTACCTGCCGTCGTGTATGCACAGCAAACTTTAAATCCCGCGGATGCGCGACGCAAACTTCGTATCACAGCCAATCCGATGCACAAGCTCACGTCAAAAAATACAACTTTTTTCTCTGAGACACTTCATTTGAGCCACGTATAGCTTGCTATTATAACCGAACCAACTCTCTCTCTCTCTCTCCCCCTTCTCTCTTTTTCACTATTTCTTACCGTTTTTATCAAAATTTTTAATAAATGTAAACAATTTTTCAAAATAACGCGCTTCTTTTCTTTGCGCGATCTCTCTCCTTGAAAATAAACTATGATGCTTGTTTTATTTTATTTTTTATTTTTTTTTATTTTTTTCTATTTTTTTTTTTTATCACAAATAGAATATAGTCTTAAGTACGTCTTTATTCCCGAGGCTCGAGACGCATCGCAGTTATTAATTGGAATAACTTTTAGTTTGGTCGTAAATGTAATAAATAATTGGTGTAAAGACTTAACGAATGAGCAAATACCGGATAAAATTTATCCGAGGGAGTTTGATATTTAGAGTGATCACCGAGTCATAAGTTTTCCGCTTACATGGTAACGTTTAATTGCAACAAAGTACCCTGGGCGTTAGAGGAATTCGCGAAGCGTGAAATGAGCGATCTCTCGGGCAACGGAGAGAGTGTCAACCGCGCTTATTATCGCGATGTTTCACCCTCCACCTCTAATGTATCACACGCTAGGCATTGGCGATTTATACTTATATTAAGTATTAAGTAGCCTTTCGCTCTCTTTCTGCGTCACGGTTCCGAGGAGCTCAGAGGAGGGAGAAGTAAAATGCTTCCTCGGCTGCGAGCGCGATTACGAACCGTAACGAAAAGAGATGACGAAAATCGTCGTCACGGAGCTCGGACTCGACTCGAGGAAAAAACGAGGAGGAGCGAAGAAGAAAAAAGAAACGAAAAACGAAGCGAGCGGCCAGAAAGATAAGCGAGGTGGGCAAAAGAAGAGGAGAAATAAAAAGTAAAAATCGATGTAAAGAGCGGTACGTACGTGTGTAGCGGGAGAAGCGAGAAAGGAGAACAGCTGCGCGCGAGCGACTGAACAACGGCACGAGCGCCGTCCCGGCAACCGCCCAAGAAGTTGGCCAAGCGCGAGAGAACGTCGATCTCATAATCGATTAACGGGTCCGGCTAAAGTTTCGTGATCTCGACGAAGCGTCTCACTCCGTTTTTCATCGATCACGAGCGTCTCGCCTTCGATCGACCCGCTTGCGACAAGTCTCCGTAAACGTCTTCCTCTTGACTTTATCGCAAAGTTTATCCTTGACTTTCATTAACAATTTCACTCAGCTTAACGGTTATTTATTTATTTTATTTATTTATTTATTTATTTTTTCTTTCATAAAACTGGGCCACCTTTTACCTCCGGCTGGCTGGTGAAAATTTATGTTTGAACAGTACTTTTTAATTAATCGAATTATTAATTGTACGGCAATGATCTTTTGTTATTCGTCATTATACGTGTTGCATCAGAATCGAAATAATCTTCTCATCAAAGTTTACGAGCATGTTATGTCGCGCGCAAATTAATAATCAATTTGCATTCAATCACGCTTTATTGTTCAGCGTTTTCTTACTTTTATTCTTTTTTATTGAAACACAATGAATGTGCTTTGATTAACAATTATTATCTGGAAAAAAGATTCATTCTTTTTTTTTTTTTTTTTTTTATAAAAAACTTCGGACAGATATTGATATTAATTGACTCGTAAAAAAGGAAAATTTTATTTAATCGTAATAGTACATAAAAAGATAGTGTTGCATTTTCAATATTTCTGAACCAATTAAATTTAGGCGCACAATTTTCCAGATAATGCACAAAATTTCGGCAAAAAAAAAACTGGAGTAATTTTCTAGCGCTCTACATTCCGGGCTTTTTGTCCGCTTACTCTTTTCGTACCTCTTGGAATTTTTTATCCCGTAATAACTCAAAAACAGAGAGAGAGAGAGAGAGAGAGAGAGAGAGAGAGGCGCCGGGCCCGATTCTCCAACTGCTCTGTAATTAACCTTTTAAATTGCCCGTCTCTGATTTTTCACGCGTCTATACAGCACGAAGGAAGGAGGCCCGAGGCCGAGGAAGCTCTCGATCTCGCACCTCCGCGAGACGTCGCTGCGCGAGATGGATCCGAGAGAGATTTGGAGTCTAATTCCCCCGTGTATATTTCTACGCACGAGTTTCTCACGCGGCGTCTTCTATCTTCTTTTTGTGCGTTTTCGCTCGAGCGACGTTCCCTTTCGTATTTTCTCACGTCCTCCGGGCGTGCACACAAAGTGCGCAAGTCGAGCTGGAGTCGATTCCCCGAATCTGTGCGAGCATCGTCGGTATTATTTTTATCGCGTGCTTGGCTTCCTGCCAGATTTTTTTCAGCAAAACGGTCTATGCCGCAAAATTGGGCCGCCGTGCAATGAAAATTATACTGTTTCAGCTCATCAAATGCCGCTGATCGAACTTGTTCCATCTGAAAACGTTACTTCTTAAACTTTTGCAACGTTATTTTATATTTTCAGCTCGAAACTCGATAAGTTATTAAAACTTTGAAGCGCATTTAATTTCCTTCGTGCACGTTTTAATGGATTAATTATCTATAGTACCTGAAAAATTATACCGTAAAAAATTTAAAAGTAACGTTTTATGTTCTTCCCAATCTATTATATAATACATTTGTACAGTTTGTAGCGATTTTTTCGTGTTTTATTACATGTTTAATTTTTTCCTTTATCATCATACCCATACATCCTAGTTATGCATCCTATTATATAAGCCATGTGCCGACCGTTGACTGTAAAAAAGTACGAGACATGTATTAACGACGAGTCGTTGCCTAAATCTAAGGAGTCACGAACGCGACTCGGCCAAGTTGATTCTACATTGGCGAGATGCTTCAGTGCCGTCCTCATCGGTAGACCGTGACAAGCGTCTCTGACTTAGCCGATAATTCGAGCCTTTTTCTCGCATTTTTAAGTCGACAGTCGGTGCGCCAAAGCGGAGATTCGCTCCGTCGAGTTACGGGCAGCTGGCAAAGGAACCCAAGAAGGAAGCCGTCGTTCGCGCCGTAAATCCAATGCCGTTTCCTTCGCGGAACGGTATTCTTTGTTTGAATTGACCTTCCGTAACGCGACGCTACCGCTAATTAAATACATATAGGTGTGTATTACATCGTATTACTGTTATTCATCGCATCACTGTTATTCATAATATTCGCGCTTCGCCCTTTGCGGAAGATTGCCGTGTGCAAGCGGCATCGCGAAGAAGTCAATCGGCGTCGAACGTTTGTTTCTACCGAGAGAGTTTCACGCTTCCATGCCGTAATTTTCATTCTACGGCGCGTGTAATTCGAGCCTCTGGCCTGCGCCGCGCGCGCTCGCGCGCTGCACGCTGCATTTTGATTTCACTTTTAGATCCGTTGCGTTTGCTCGTCCGGCCCCTCGAAAGAGAACCTCAAAAGAAGAGAAGCCAAAACAAATCGACTTTAATACATACGTATTACAGCTTGTTTATGCTTCTTAAAAATGTTAAATTTTTGATAAATAAATAATGAAAATTGCATATCTTATTCCGTTAACAATAAAAGTTCTGGAATTAATGACGCAATCGAAAGGAGCTATAAAAATTAAATTGCCGGAACGCATATCGTAATACCCGAGCACTGAATTTTTTCGTTGCGGGTATATGTCAATAGCAATCCAGTACGCGGTACTTGAAACAAAGCCAGTTCGTTAACGTAAGTTCACGCGCAGAACACTTGGCCGTGGGGAATTTCGAGGTTAAAATTTAAATTTGAAAGTCACGAGCGACTGCCACTGCCATGTGGGTTATGCCGGTCGAGGAGAGTGGGGCCACGCGACTCTACGACATTTTACTTATCCCACATATCGGAGCCTCGAGTATAATTTAATCGATCGACTCTCGCGAATACGTACTCGCTGTGCAGCTGCATCTCTATCTAGTTTTTGTCGCACCGAGAATGAGAGAGAGAGAGAGAGAGAGAGTGAGACAGAGGCATTATCCTCGGCGATTCTCTTTCATAGCTTGGCGTCGTCGCCGGTCCACCGAGTCACTCTCGTCGTAACGGGCCGCAAGGAAGAGGAGAAAAAGCTCGTTTATCTCGTCGCGATCGTGACTTTGGGACAGTCGCGCGGAAGAGGAGAGCGCGGCTCGAGCGTGTCTCACGTTCCACTAGCCAATAGTCCCGAGTCTAACGGGGCCGCGTGTCGAAAAGTCGGATATTACACAGCGGCTGGGGAGCTCGAGTGGGAGGAAAACAGAATCGACGACACATACCTCCTTTCCAGTTGGATACGTACGTGTAGGTTTATAGACCGACGTGCCGTTTAATTAATGTTGCCTAGCCCTCGCTCCCGTGCACGGTTGTACGAGCGTATAGTTTATATTAATTACAGCCCGGAAGATTCAATTAGTGCGTTTCTCATTACACTTACTTATAATGGTATCCATTATTCATGAGAAACTCGAGGAAGAGGTAAAGAGAGCGAGCGAACGAGCGAGAGAGGAGAGAATGATGGAGTAAAACTCTGACAATGCATATGATCCTTATAACTCGTAGCCCCTCGTGTCGGCTGCGACGAGCAGCGCCCGCTGCCAGACAGATCTGATGTAATACCGTGAGCTTTTACATTCCATCTGGGAAATGTTCGCAGCAGCTTTTGTTTTAATCTTATGTAAATCGTGTCTACTCCGCGAACGCGATAATCTCACGCTGACGAATGAATTTGTTTTTTCAACAAACGTTAACGTTGCCCGCATATTACGGAATCTCCGATGTTCTCCCTTACCGTCGTTCCTGGTTCCTGCGTGACTCCCGCACGGGCGCTCGATAAAAATATTTTTACGCAGCCGCCCCGATAAGAAACGAGCAAAATCTCTGGCAAAGCTAATCGTACGTAGACGAAACTCGGTGGGTTTTTTTGCCGTAAGCGCTGTACAAAGCGGAATTCATGACTGTCCAGGGCTCGCTAGTGAAATGTTATTGAAAAGTGCCTAAATTAACTCACGCTATGATTTACGTCAGCGAAAGCCAAAGGAAATTGGGGAGAAGAGAGGAAGAGAGAGAGAGAGAGAGAGAGAGAGAGAGAGCGGAAAAAGAACGACAGCGACCCCGATTATATTAAATATCGCGGGGTCGGCCCCGCAAAAGCTATCAAAGCGTGAATCATATGGCAGTAGCGCGGCGGCAGCACCGAGAAATGACAAATGATCAGTTGTGAGCTATATCTGCCAAAGCTATCGTTGTTTATACTTGCTATCGCTGGTTATACTTGCGAGCGACGTTATCGATTGCTTGGCCATTGTTTAGTGCTTTATTTCTTGATTAATTTAATAATGGGTATAAATTACCTTGCCGCTAATTGATTTATCCTCGAGAGTGAAGAAGCCCTCGCGAGTAAGGAACAAGCTCGTCGCTCGTTTGCCAACCTCTACTGGCTACTCTTGCTGCTTCTCTCTCTCTCTCTCTCTCTCCCTCTTCCTTTCTCCATGTCTTGTTTATTTGTTGCATCTCGATTAGTCTCGTTAAAACTTTAAGAGTGCTTCAATAAAGCCAATTTTAGACTATGCTAACTTATATCGAAATTTAATAAGATGTAAAAGTTATCGTTTAAAAATAGCGCTATATTAATATTTCATTTTTCTTAAAATTGCATTTTCAATAAAGTATTTTATATAATAATAATGTTACATTGAAAATGATTTCAATATTAAGCATAGTTTGTAACGCCACTATAGTCATAGTTTCATTGGACGCAACTGAAATTCCATGCAACGTATTATCTATTTAATTTTAGACAAATATTTGTTCTGCAAACAAATTACATTTCGGATTTGCATTGTGGAATATGATATATTAATCACAAACAAGGTATACAGAATCGACACATGGATTTGATGGTAAAACATTGTTTTACGATTTTTGGGCAGTCGTAACCACTTTAAAAATTTATAATTAAAATGGTAAATGCTGATTCGAGTAATATTATAAGTGATCGGCTTTGTCAGTATAAATTTGAAAATCAATGAGCGAGTTGCACGCCTTGACAAAATGCAAAGGCGCTGACGATTAAAAATAAATCAATAAAATTAAAAATATCTTTTTATTACAGTAACTATTATTTGCCCGCGAGCTTTTCCTTTTTTCTTACTCGAGCTCTGGTACTTTTCTCTCTTCTCGACTCTCTACCTTTCTTTTTTTTTTCTAAACCTTTTTTCAAGCAGCTGGTAAAGTAGTAGATAGTCCTTAAATGAGGCCAATTATAAGAAAATACGTTCGACAACAGAAGCTGCTTTAAGACTGGCTACTCGAATCGAAAAAAAGAAAATCAAGAAACAAACTGTAAACTGAGAAAAAACAGAGAGCAAAAGTTTCTTCGTTTGTTTCGATAAACGTTATCGATGACTTTTACAATACTTGAGTATTATCTACGCAAGGAAGATAAATGAATCGAACTATCGTTCGGTCGACTGATAAATCAATAAAATGTCGGTGAAATTTCAGATATTCCATCATTGTGTATGATTTTTTAAAAAGCAGGTGAAAGAGAACACCAAGGCCTAGTAAATTGCGCTCGACAAGTCGGCGAAATTAGACAATGGCGCATCGACGATTGATTAATACAAGCTGGCTTACACGCGACTAAATTTCTTTTCATAAATTCGGTATATTTATAAGCATGCGTATAAATAAATTCGAGTCCTGCGTTTTTCATCATTGCCAGTTGCAAAGCGAAGAATAAGCATAGCAACGCCGAAAGGAAGCCCGAGAGAGAATAAGCGTAATCTCTCTTTTTCTCTCTTTTATAACTGTGCGTTCTTCCTTCACTTCTTTGAGTATGCGATGTTCATCGCTATAATTATTCTGGATGCGAAGACTTTCTTATTTATACACATATACATTGACTACCTGTTTGCGGTAATTGTATTTTGTACTTTGCAGAAGCAGTACTTCGTAGGTATAAAATAAGAAAATCTTATTATAAACTAAACTTCTCAAGCATGCTTAAAATATTAGTTTTTTTTTTCGTTTTTATTTTATTTTATTTTTTTTATTTTTTATTTTTATTTTAAATCACATCGATTTCTTCGTTTCTATATAGTTAAATTGTACGAAGCGATTTTATTAAATGGTAATCGTTGCTTCGATCTAGCTTTAAATAACATTTATGTACGATGTCGCAATTAATTATAACTACCACAAGATGTTTTCGCAATACTTAAAAGAATTTGACTTTAAAATAAGTGTCGTCGATTGTCTTAGGAAGTAGAATATTTGGATGTAATAATAACCGTGGTTCGAGTCAACGACCTTCGAGCTACTAAAATACGATGAGCTTGGTAATATAATTACGGTATTCGTAGAGGAAGAATTCGAAAACAACGGTCTTTATGGCCAAAGTTGTACGCAAATTTTTTCGCGTACAATGACGCACGCGGATTTTTAGCGGTCTACGATATATAATGGAGTAATACGAACAGTAAATAAAAGGATAGAAGCAGAGAAGAAAAAGACGATAAGTACCATTAACGCGATTGTTCTCGAGAGTGGATTTTTATAAAACGGTGCTTAAAGCACGAAGAGCCAGGAGAAAAAACGGTTTCAACCGAGTCAAGTTCAAGTGTGGTTCGCGCGCGAGCGAAGGCGTCTATCTAATCTAGCGGATTACCGTTAAGACGACGAGGCTCCTGCCGAAAACCAGGAGACCGAAAAGATTCGCACCCGCGCACATGTACGGTTCAGGCAAGCGGAGCCGCGCGCACGGTTACCGTATAAGCGCCCACATGCGGGAGCACTTAATACGAATGCGCGCTGCTGGCATTATGATTTACGATGGTATGAAGGAAAAATTAACTGAAATACCGGTCCTTAATACCGGGTGACCCTCTCGCGTGCGCGTTCAAGGTGCCCTCGCAACGCACGCTCCGAAGCCCGGACGCGGATGCGAGCGAGCGAGCGAGCGGAATTTCCTCGTGCCAACGCCCTCGCGCACTCGCGCAGTTACGCTAGAGCGCTTCTGAGAATAGAGCAAGAGTTAGATAGATAGATAGATAGATATATATGTATATATGTATGTTTTTCCTAATAGGTATCTATATAAAAATTAATGCAAAGGTTTACAATTCTTTCAAAGTATTATAAAATATTGAAGTTGTAGTGTCACTTTGTAATTAATCGGTAAGAAATACAAATATAATTAATCAGTTTAAATCAAATGAATTCAGAAAAGTGTCTCTTAATCGCTTAAACCTACCAATAGATGGAAAAATTCAAAGTCTGTGAAAAATTTTATTAATTGTTTTTTAGTTACGTAATCAACGTGTTGTTTCTACGGTAATTTAAAGTCTAGAGTCACTCTAAGCCTGTAAGGTGACAACGTTAGATAAAGGAAGGAAGAGAGAGAATGAGAGAGAATGAGAGAGATATTATAGATTATAGATTATAGATGTTTATTAATGACTTCGGGTTATAAACCCATCTGGTATAGAGAGAAAGAGAGAGAAAATACGCCTCTTATTCTGCTGGTACCCTCGCTGGTAGTTGTTGATTTTTTTCTTTTGGCTCTGACGATTTTGCCCTTATTTTTCCGGATTTTATTGTTCCGCTAGCGTGATCGGATTACGCTCCCAACGCAATAATAATGAAAATTATAGCCGATGTGATAAAAATTATTGCACATTTGATGGGTTTTCTTGAAAATCTTTGTTAAATGGTTTTATCGAAGGAAAAAAATTTCAAGAGAAATTCCTAGTTAATTACCAGAGCCAAACTGCGCTAAAAACATCGAAAAAAAATGTTTTTTTACAGACGCCATTACTTTCACGAAATGATTATTTTTTTCTTTTTCAATAATTTCGTTAGTGCATGAATTTCGCTGCAGAATATTTTCATTGGCTTATAATATTAAAATTTAAATAATCAATTTTGTTTTGAGCGTCGAAAGTTAAAATTCCATTAATAAAACGTAATTAAAATTGAATGTCAAGTACTCAAAAATCCACTTTAATTTTTTATTTACAATTTACGTTATAAATTCAAAGTGTTAACAAGTCCTCAAGACATGTAGTTTAATTTGAGCACCGTAGGATCTCAAAAGTATGAACATTTTGAGTTCTATCAAGAATAATTTAATATGTAAAGACATTTTCCAGATTATGAATGCAGATACGTATACTCTAGGTACTTTAAGAGAAGTTAACCTGCAGTTTTTAACCATGATGAATTTAATTGTACCATATTTAACTTCCGCTTCGAAAAAGAGACTTGATTCATTAAATATTTCATATTAATATTTTTCTGATAGTTTTACCCGCTGCCAGTCATTTTTTACAGGAAATACAAGATTTAATCAAAGCTTTTATCGCGTTAATTTATATGATGAAATGTAAATTTATACGAGCGTCCATTTTTACAGAATCGAGATCATACAACTTTGGACAGAAGGAAGACTGTTTTCCTTTTTTCCCGGTTCTTTGGTAATATCATTTTAAACAGACTTCAGAAATGACATTGCGTTGTCATCGTTAATTAACAATCAGCTTTAAAGACGAGAACTTTTGAACGCCCAAAGATAAATATAAGGAATCGTATGTCCCAGCGAGAACATTCGCGCGTGCTTTAACGTCACAATTATCACTTTAACGCCGCAAAGCGCACAAACGGAATTTTCCTCGCGGAATTTTTTTATTTAAATTAACGAATTTCAAATTAGGCAAACTGTACCGGATGAAAAGTACGCAAGGACATTTGTTCTCCATAATTAAGTAATTATGATAATGAAAGTTTTCCGTTAAATTATCGATGGATGTCGCAAGATTCGCGAGTTTTCTTTGGGAGTCTTGTCGGATTAGGCAAAAAGAAGTTTGTGAACTCGAAAGAGCAAGTAAGCGGCGGCTGCTTGCATACTTGGATGTATAATGTAAGTTAAGAAGTTGGACAGCTGGTTTTTTGCTCGAGGTGTATCAGTCAGAGGAGCACGAAGTGGAAAAGGTCAGAGACTGCGGGTCGCGCACGAGTCTCGGCGAACGATCTACTTGGCTCGAGTCCCTCGCTCTCTTCTTATAGCAAAGATATCCCTGCTCGGTCAATCTAGGCCACGTACACGAAGAAGAGAGAGAGAGAGAGAGAGAGAGATCCGGGGTACGCGGGAAAGAAAAAGATAATAAGAGAGCAGCCATTGCCGGCAAGGATCGCTTACCTGGATTGCTGTCGGCGTTTGAGCTGAAGAGGACGCAAAGCCCGGTCTCGTAGTTCACCGCCTGGCAGGAGTCGTTGGCTTGGCAGGTCTCGAGACACTCGGTGAGCATGAGGCTTCCCGGTATCGACTCTATCAGATTCTTCGGGGCTGTGTAGACGTAGCCGCTGACGAGCTCGAAGCCGACCATGTCCGGGTCGCACTCGTCGGCTCCTCCGCCGCCGCCGTTGGGCCCGGCGTAGTCCGCGTCCGAGATCAGCGATCCAGGCTGCTCGGGAGTGATCGCCCCGGCGACCCCCTCGCCCAGTAACGTGGCCACGCACAACACCGCCGCCACCTGGGCAAACATCAGCCTCGAGGAGAGGCTCGAAAGCTGCTGCTGCTGCTGTCTCTTCATTCTGCTGCTCGTATTTTCTGCTTTATTCCTTCCTTCTCGAATCTGTAACAGCGGCAAGTGCCCAAAAGCGTTATTCTTTCGCAGGTGCGGGTGAGCGCACGGGTGGAACATCGCCCGCGTAACCGTCGTCTGTCGCTTTCGGTACGATGCGCCGAGTAAATATTTAGAGAAGCTCGCAGGGAGCTGTGCGTCTCCTCGCGCTCCTCTCTAAAGGCACAAATAACGCGATTTCCGTCGCTCTTCTCTCCGGCTGTGCTCGCACTCGAGAGTACGTACACATCATTATCTTCCCGGGATGCTCGCCGAGCCAGGCGGAAGAGACGGTTACGAACGGAAAGAGACGGAGAAGGACACGCGGCAGCGTAAGAGTTGGCAAATTAGGGAGCGGGCGAGTCTCAAAGAAAGGTATGCGTGAGCGCTTCGCGTCGAGCTACTACCGTTTCTTTATGTATCTCCCATTTCAACTAAATTTCTTTTTCTCCCTTACTTCGCCGACGTTCGCCAGCGAGGCGCACTTTACGCGAGCTAATTCAGCGTCTTTAAAATAATCTGTTATTACACCGTTACGCGCCTACTTGAATGTCACTCTTTACTCTTGGCCTCCCTTTATATATATATATATTGTTTTGTTTGATTCTAGTGCATTTTTCTTTTTGTGTTGTTTCTTTGTTTGATTACTTGCTGAACATTATAAAAGCATTGAATTAAATCGAAAATTCCGTTATTTAATTGAGAAACGGTAAATTGAACTCGTTTTTCATTCATTTTTTTCTTGTTATTTTGATAAATATTATACAATTACTAATTAATTAATGTAAAATAAATAAATGAAGGAAAATTTTTATCATAATTTTGTTATCATCTTAAAATGTTTTATTATAATTAAAATTTTTGTCATTATTTTGTGCAACTTTGTTTTATCAATAAAAATATTGTATTTATTTAACATGCGGATTTATGATTATTGAAATTATACTTATATCAAGACATTTGATATTTTGTTTTCGAAATAATCATAAACAGAATCAAATAATATTATGAATTTGAATAAATACAATTATTTTGCAAACGAAACGGTAGTTTGCAAAAGATAATGCAATGGAAAAGAGCGGTGCAGCAATTTTGCAATTAATGAAAAAAAAAATTGTAAAACTACATTTAATTTTACAGTAAAAAGTATTTTTGAAAAAGCAATATTTTAATTTACTTGCTATTACATTTTTCGATTAAACGTACGCAATGCGGTAACGGTCGTAAACTACCATCTGATTGAGGTCAATGTCCTTGTAAACGTATTCATTATTACTTTAAAACTTATCTGCATACTTGTCGCGGAGTCCCGTCATTTTTATAAAAGTATTACAGTTACGAGCTGGAATTTATGTTTGTCACATAATGGCAGTAGTAATTTTAAAAAGACGGAAATTGAAATTTTTGCAAAAATAAACATAAATCCTAAGAGCATTTCGTAAATTGCAACAAAGATAATAACGACATTCTGCGCGAGTTTTGTATCACAATTAAATGACATATTAAGTCTAGATACACGGACTGTATAATTTTATGAATGAAAATCATCTCATCCGGAGCGAATGAAAAGCAACGTCCGTTTAAAATAACTTGTCATCGCACAATCCTCTGGAATAATCCACAATTACAACACAAGGACGTAAGACTAATCTTGCGCAGCCCGATTATTATTTAAGCCGCGAGAAGGCCAATTATTTTTATCCCATCTCACTAGAACTTGAGTCCACTGCTGGCGAGATTAGCGCGTAATGTGTACTTGAACGCGCTCTCTTTCTTACTCTTTCTCTCTCTCTCTCTCTCTCTTTCTTTTCTTTCTCTTTGCTTTCAGCTTGCTTAGCGCCAATACTTTAACAATCGAGAGGTGAGCCACGAGTAACGAAGGAGAAATCGAACCCGGCACTTTTCCCGGTATAAGATCGAACGGGCGTTGCTCGTTCGTTCGCTCGTTCATTCGCTCGCTCAGCTTTGACGCTCTCGAAGAGTGCAAAATGAGCCCAACGCGTGACCGAGGAGGAGATAAGAGAGAAGGAGCTGTACACTTGCACTAAAAGAGATCCAGCGCGTCGGCGATCGATTACGCGTTCGAAATCTTATGCGAGGCCGCGCGAGTCTCGGGAAGCACCTGCGCGCGATCGACGAGCGAAGAGAATGCGAAGCGCGCGAACGCCTCGCCCTTCGACCAGGAGCTTCCGGCCTCCAGAGACACGACGAACCAGCACCGAGCCCAAAGATCGCGCGCTCTCGCGCTTAAGTGAGAAGCCCTTACGTATTTGCAATGATAATGATCCCCAGCGAGGTGCGCGCCGATGGCCGGTGATACAACAACCGCGGGACGGCGGAGAGCGACGGAAAATGACGGAGAACGACGGAGGACAACGAGGGGCGTCTCGTTGCGCGTCGAGCACACTGGGTCTAAGACTAAGAACAAGAGGGTCCGACGATCGCGGTACACACCTGGCGCGCTTACACCGTGAGGCTCTTCCTCGAGCGACCGACCGACGACGTCTGAAGAGACCGCAGCGAAGAGCTGCCTAAGGAGGACAGAAACGGTACGCACGATCGCCTCCACCGCTGAAACACACCGCCGGTTTTCGATCGGCTTCTCTCTCTCTCTCTTTCTTTCTAGCTGCGATTTCTCTCCTGTCCATGCCCCCCACCTTCCCGTACCTGCCGCTCGCTGAGAGCCTCTTCCCCCTCTGCCGGCGCTTCTTCCTCTTCCCTGCCGGTGAGCCTGCCGCTGCTCTGCCTATCCTCGCGTCTTCCTGCAGCGGACGTTCATTCGTTGCTGCTCCTGCGCCCGCGGCTGGCACCGATTTACCGAATGTACCGACCTCTTTTAACGCATTTTTCGGATTAATAACTCTCGGTTCTCCCTTTTTTCGCGAGCTCTTCTTTACTCTGTTTGCGTCCTCTCGCTTTCTCTTTTCTTCATTTCTAGATGATTCGCGAACACAAACGCTGACAAGACCTTCCGAAAACTGAGCGCAAAAAGAGTATCGCTTCCTCATTCTGTTTTCAACGATCCGCGAGTTTCGAAATTGCACGCGCGCGCCCTTCTAGTTTTTACATATTTCTCTCGAGTTTTATTTCTACTCAACCGAGAAGAGTAACAATTGCTTTATCTTGCGATGCTATTTAAAAAACTTATTTTTTCGACAACAAGTGACGTAAAATGAAACTTTAATACTCGAAAGGTACACGGTGCTCTATTCTCCATCTAAAATGCTCATAATGATACGTTACTCGGAAATCAAATGTCATATCTTTTTGGCAAAGCACTATTAAGCGGTAACCATATAATTACGTACTTTTTTTTATCTAATTAAAGTTTAAAGCTGTTTAAAGTAACTGTTAATCTTATAAAAAAAAAAAAAAAAAAAAAAAAAAAAAAAGGGAAAAATGTAATACGAATAATGTGTAACTGTAATGAATTAATATTAATAATACTTTTAACATTCTCAGTTACAAGAGGCAAATTTAAAAAATCGAAAAGGAGTTATTCATTTAACGGTTAACACAACAAATTTATTTCTTACGTTAACGCTATAATCAAGTTTCGCATTTATATGTGAATACTAGGCAATGTGCAAGCTATATGTACTTAAGTCGCACGATAAGGACCGGCACAAACAATTTAACCGATTTAACAGCCGAGAACAAGAAACGGCAGAAAGAAAAATAAAAGAAAAAAGAAAAAAGAAAAACGAAATCGAAGAGATTTTCAATCATCGATTACTAATTTCTTCCGCGATTGCGAAATGTAGTCGGCATTCCGAAAAGTGCCGTAGACATGGCACCGGCAACTTACTGTTATTGTTATTAACTGAAAATTTACATATGAAATCGTTATTAGTCGATAGATTTACATATGAATGTGAGCGAGAATATGCTGCCCCTTTACACCGTGAGTCTGTTTCACAGCGGCGGGCGTGCAATTGCGGCGGTACGCGAAAAATTAGTCCGTTCCGCGGGGAACGTGCAAAAAATGCAGATTCGCGCGCCGTACCGCCATCCGCAGCTAGCGTCGCAGGTGTAAAGTCATTCGCCTCGTATTTTGAAAAACCGATAAAATATCGACACCGTTATGCGCAAACGCTTTTTCAAACTTTTCCATTTATATCATCGAGTAACTACTATTTTTTTTTTTTCTTTTCATCTTCCGAATACCGAATTTCAATAATTTGGTGTGAAATTCTTTTGAAGTATTTTTCAAAATGAATTATATTCATTTCGTTTTGTGCTCACTCAAAGTGATTTTAAAAAAAATTATGCGTTGTGTTTTATAAATTTTTTTTTTACTCGTTTGATTAATTTATCCACTATTATTATTATTATTATTATTATTAATATTATTATCATCATCATTATTATTATTATTAATTTTGTGACGAACGTTTTTGAATTTTATATTTTTTATTTAAAATATATATCATATTTTCTAAATATAAAAAATGGTTTCATTTTATTTTTTAATTTTATTATTTAGATTGAATGGTATTAAAAAAGAAAAAAAAAAAATTAAAAATAATGTTTGAATATCACGCGATTGAATTATAAATAAACATTAATGATTGCTAAAAATTAAACTTTAATGAAGAAACAAAGTTCGTTTTTTCATTATATATTCTTTTAAAGTACAGTTGTTCTCATCGTTTCGAGAAATGTATTCATCTTCACGAACAATTAAGTGTGAGTAAGCGTATTAAATTTTTTTCACGGTTTTTAAAATCCTGTACAGGAAATGAAAAAATACAGTTTGAAGTATACTTAATATATTTTCATCGCAATAAAATACGAGAAAATTGATGCTGTAAATGTATATTGATGCTTGAAATGTATACATTAAATATATAATAAAGGAACAATTTAGAAGATTAACATTCTTCCGCGGTATATCCTTACAAGGTATTTTGAAAGATTGCGCTTTCAAGAGGCGCACGAATCTTCGTGTATAAATACCTAGGCGCAATAAAAAAGGAAATCTCACCGTTCGTTTAAGGAATGGTCAAAGTAAGTTGAAAACGTTTTTTCTTTTCGATCGTTATCTCTGGTGGAAGCACCTTTTACGAGCACGCACCCAAACCGGCATCTCCAAAGCTGCTGCCTCGATTTTTTATCCTTTCGATAATCTTTCTTCTTTCTTTCTTTTTTTTTTTTTTCGTATTTTTTTCTTCTCTTCCTTCTTCTTCTTCTTCTTCTTTTTTTACGTACAACATACTACATACTGCACAGAATCCAAGGCGCGACGTACTATGCGCGCACGGGAGCTCGTCTATGTGGCCACTCAAATATGCGCCAGGCTCGTTCGGCATTCCATTTAACGGTAAAAGCAACGTGCGCCAGGCATTTAAGCAGCCGAGAGTCGGCCGGCTCGCGCGCGCGGGTGTATCGGAAGAATGAGGAAAAACCGAGCGAGACGCGCGCGCGCGCGCGCGCGAGCCGGCGCCAAGCAAACTCTGTCTCTTCCTTGCTTGTTTGTTCGCTTGATTGCGAGATTCGCGCTCGCGGATTGCGTGCCTTCGCGTGAGAATCCCGGAGTATGCCGGAAGAGAACAAGACGACGCGAAAAATGACACGAATCCGTCCTACTCATTAAGGGCGTTTGTTCTTCGTAGCGCTGCGGAGTTTGAGCGCGCGCGAGATAACGACCATTGTGAGCGCTGCATAAATAATAATTACGCAAGAACGCGTCTGGGCTTACGCGTCAAAGCTCTCGTTCACAAACACTCGCGTATTAACATGTACGCGCGTCATATCGGTGGGTGGACCAGGAAGCAACGCCGCGGAGAGAGTCCCACGTCCGGTGCTGCTGCTTAGCCGCTTAACGTTATTCATAAATATAGTCTGCGATTCTCAGCGAGTGCATACCTAGCCGCACATGTGAACGCACATGACTTTTGAGCGGTAAAAAACGGAATCGGTCTCGTTCAACGTTTTCTCCGACTCGCTCGCGGAATCGCTGCCAGATGCCGGAAAGCCGCGCGGAAAGAAACAAAAGGTGCGAAATATTTGCCGGAGGAGGGGGGAGGGGTGGGGACAGCATGCGAAGCAGTTGGAGAAACCGGGCAGGAAGACCGATAAGAGCCGAGATACGGAGAGAAGGGGATCGGCAGAAAAGAGGAAAATTGGATGCACGTGTGAACAGCGCGACCCGAGCCGGCGCCAAAGAAGACGACGACGAAGACGTGTCGCTTTTTCACTGCGGGAGGAGGGAAAAAATCGCGTACGAGACGTGCACGGACATAACGGTCCGGACGAAGTGCGCGCTAGTGAAAGAGAAAGAAACAGAGAGAGTCAGTGTGTGAGAGAGAGAGAGAGAGAGAGAGAACGGCTCTTTCTCTTTTTCTCTTTCTCTCTTTCTCTCTCTCTCTCTCTCTCTCTCTCTCTCTCTCTTTTTCCTATGCCATCTCTACTCGGTCAATCACGATCGACAATCTCGCGCTAGTTGCGTCCTAGGCCCTTGTGCAATACCGCCGCTGCGAGTTTTACGACCGAACAATATCCGGCCGACGTTCCCGGATTATTGAATCCAGATGCTTCGTCTCTCTCTTTCTCTCAATCTCTCTTTCTATCCTTTTAATGTTACTGCTCCCTCGGTTTATTTTACGAGGATTTTGGTACAGGATTGATTTACTGATGCTTCACTTCCAATGAATTAATCTTAACGTAATTACATTTGCTCTATCATAATACCGGAAACGTTTGCTTAACTTTTTTAATGGTCATAATTCCGGCGTGGGACCTCTATAATTAGTTTACGGATCGTGCAAAGAGAAAACTTTTATAATTTTTTTTCGTGACTAATCTGCGAAAAATTTTTGAAAAGTTCAATTATATGAAAGTTATCGGTAACGGCGCTTCGGGCAATATTTTTCGATTTCTGCTTTAGCGTAAAAAAAATAAAAAAAAAAAATATCAGGTAATTGAATTGCTTTGATGGACTGCACTTTTAAAAACCTACAAACGGTGATTACGCAAATTAACAAACCAATAAATCAGGTATTTGAGGAAATGTAAGCGTCGTTAATTCAATAAGCCTCGCTGCGCGCAAAGAAAGTTAACGAATGGAGAAAAATAAATTTAGCCGCATCTCCTCCCCATTTATTCGTTTTATTTATCTCGAGAGGCTTTTTTTTTTTTCACCCTGCGGTACATATCCGCGCGCGTATATTAAAAACGGAGAGTCGCCGGGCAATGGTTACGTATGTGTGCGAGCATTTCTCGTGGAAATCGATTTACATCGAACAGCGGTCGGGGCACACCGGAGACTTTAACGGACGCTGATTTATCGCGTAACGACGTCAGGCGTTCTCGATACAGGTTCTCGGTCAAGCGGACTCGCAAAGTTATGCAGAGGGTCATAAGAGTGCACTCGAAAGCCTGGGATTCCGCGGACTCGCGATCGGCTCGACGATCTCCTTGAATTTACGCGCTCGTCGATCTTAAACCTGCTTTCGTAACACACGGCTCGCGATCGAGCGAGAGCAAGAGAGAGCAAGAGAGATAAAAGTATGTGGGCTCTCATGCACGAGGAATTCTATATATCGCGCTTTCCCACGCGCGCCTTTATATGTACCGACCGATATTCCCTATTGTGCGAAAAAAAAATCTCGCTTTTTCGAGGTCACGATCGGCCCAGATTTACGGCCGAACTCGTCCGAAATCCTTTCATGCGACTGCGACTTTCAACTGTGCTATACGCCGCACGCGATCGCTTTACGTACTTTCGAATGGACGCGACTCCAATCAACTTTGACTCTGGATTTTTAGCGTTCTTAATAATAATATGCGACTCATGATTCGAGTCTTACTTATTTCATTATTAATTATTGATCTATGAAAAACTCTTAATCCGCCTGTCCTAATGCTTTCTTAAATATTTCTCAATACTTTTTCGGCATCTTTTTTTTACGAATGATCTATTTTATTTTATACGATATAATATACATAATATTATAACAGTACTGTTAATATAATGCATTTTATTTCAAATTTATCACTTTCGTATTTAATTATATCAACAAGAATGACGAGTTACTGAAAATGTGCGGTTAGACGAGTTGAGTTACTCGACGCGAAAAGATAATTTGAATATTCTGTAAATATGCAGATAATTATCTCGCTGCTCGTTTTATTATATTTTATAATGACTCGTTATCTTTAAAATCATGAAATATCTCAAATTTTCATGCAAAGTATTAAAATATTCCTCGTCGAATTTTTCTTAAATTGTAAGCTAAATAAAAATAATTAAAAAACTTTTACGGATTATTTTTTTATACTGCAACATAACAATTATCATATTGCATAATATTAGTATATAAATAAAAAAAGGAATTTAATTTAACTTTCGAAGAAGTATACGTTAACGAGAAAATGCAGTAGTACTTTCGACTCAATATTGTTCACAAATAAATTTGTATTTTCTTTTTTATGCAGCTTTTAAATTTTCAAGCAAATACAATAGTTGCGTGGACATTTAAACGAGTCGAAAAAAAGTCGAAGCAGAACGGTACAAGACTGATGCATTTTCAGTACTTTCCTCCGCATCCGGGAACCAATACGGAAATAATCGCGCACCGGAGTCCGTCGCGACGTTAATGGTACGTTGCGACCAGGAAAACGATCGGGAGACGTCCAGCTGATAATCAGAAAACTGGTTTATGCGTAGTTGCTCGCAGCTATATGCAAAAAGAGTCTCCGAGAGGCCCTGCTTGATCGCTAGCTCGCTCCCTCTCACTCTCTCTCTCTCTCTCTCTCTCTCTTTCTCTACATATATAGAGCACTGGCTTGTATTTTTTACGCGGCTTTTAATGAACACTCGCTCGATTTATTAATCACTCGCTCGTAACAAAATGAATCACTTTGCCCAGCGTTCATATTTAACGAGAGAGTTCTTGCTTGATTTTATAACCGAATTCATTACTTCGGTTGTCAAAAGGTATTTACGATTATTCGATTAGACACTACTGCTCGCGCGTGCATACTCGCGAGTGAACAAAAGCGAGAAAATTACAGCCGAAGGTAAGGAGGGGCAGCGCTCGGAAAACGAGGTAAAAATTTTAGCCTATTTATAAAGGCAGGAAAGAAGGTGTCGACGTTGTGTGGGGCAGAGAGGGGGTGTACGCCCAAGCGTATACGTAAGGGAGAAAGGCAGTGTGCGTCCCTCGGGCTACGAGAAAACGGGCCCCTTCGATGTTTGCCGCGGCTTCGAATCTCAGCCTCGACTGCTTAAGTGCGGGTGTGTATCTGTGCGTCTGCGTGTATGCATTTATGTATGTATGTGCAAGAGAGCGTTCGTGATGAATCTGCGAACGAGTGGGCGGAGGGAGGCTAAGAAGACTCTCGAGCCTCGGCTACGCCAAAGTAATGCGGTAATTAAACTTTGGCCGCATTACGCCAAGTCTGAGCTCGAACCTGCCTCTACACACGTACATACATACTTGCTTGTTTTCTCTCTCGCTCTCTCTCTCCCCTCTCTTCTTGCTTCATCCTTTTCTCGCTGCCTGTGTCGCGGAGAGATTGATGATGTGCTGCCAACATCTACTCCCTCCTCCCGCTCTCGTCCGCTCTCTCTCTCTCTCTCTCTTTCTCTTCTCCGAAGCTCAACCCTCCCTTTAATCCTCCTACATTCTACATTCAAAATCCGATTTCATTCAATCTAGCGAAATGTTCATGCAAGTGTAATTGTAACCTAGCATGTCAATCCATTTTCCATTACCTCCTTTATTTCTCTCTTGTTTTTTTTTTTTTTTTTTTTTTTTTTTTTTTTTTTTTTTTTTGTTTTTTGTTTTTCCTCGATCGGCGCTGGTTTGCTGTTTTACGCCATCGTCGTATTCCTATGAAAAATTCATTTTGCGCAATGTTCATTTCCATTTTTATTTCCTTAATCCATTTGAGTTAAAGAATCATCAATGGATATCCCATTAAATTTACAGTAATATACTTCGAAACGTGTTACAAATTTATTTTACATTAAAAGTTTATGCGATCTTTCAGAAAGATATAGTGTAACATGCCGAAGCATATAAGTTTTTGCTTCCGCTGTTCGGAAAGTTCTTCCTATTACAAAAGTATGCTTAGCATTAGTTCCTTTGCATTTACTGCAATTATATATTGAAAGATATTACTGTAATTATAGCATAAACGAGACTCATTTGTTAAATGTACAAAGCTTTACATATGACATCGTATTAGCGTTACAAATACCTGACTGGATATCAAATAGATTCAACACTAGTTGTAATGCGAATTTGACGCGCGGCGATATAATAATCTTTATATATTATAATAACGAGCAAAAATCGTGGCGAGCCTCGTTGGAAATTATACATCTGCCGTAGAAGTAATTTAAGTGGCAACTCCTCTTCATTGCTTCGGCTTTTTCAAAGGTTGATAGCGTGATTTCATTGGGGTTGGAGCTAAGTGAAGTTGAAGAATCTGCAAGTGCCCATTGTAAGCGAGAATGAACGAGTGGATGCGATTGTAATGATTAAACTGGGTGTGTCAGAAAAGAAACATGAAACCTGTTTGGCTCGCGCATAATAGATAGCTCGTTCCAAGAAAGTTTGCTTAATGAAATAATGACCGCGGAGCTTCTCGACTCCCCCACTCTATTGATAATTGACGTGCTAAATCCCATTTACAATAAAGCGTTAACGCAACGAGCATTTCGCGCAAAATATTTTTTTTAACTCATCTTTTTCATTATTATCTTAGCTAATCTCCTTTAGCGCCAACTTCTTATCGAGTTTTTAAATTTATTGAGAAACATTAAGCGAAATTGCAAATCCAGTACTGTCTACGTCCTCGCATAATCTTAAACAAAAATTTTACTAAATAAATAAATTAAAGGACGATAAAGATTCATTATGCAATTTATGCATTAAGAAGATGAGAACGAAGCGCAAATGCAATGTTCGCAGGCGGTAGCGAGATAATTATTTTCGCGGTGAAAACGTTCTCAAGCCATTAAGCAGCGACGCGCGCACTCTTTCCGTTAGAAATTTCACATGGCGCGAGCGAACGAACGAACGAACGAACGAACGAACGAACGAATGAGGAAGTCTCGGGGGCGGGGAAGGGATGGAAGCAAACGTCGAACGGCGCGTCTGTAAGCCTAGGACTGCGCAAATATTCAATTAACCATTTGCCGGGGCACAGCGCTTAGATCTCAATTAACCTTACCAGCCGAGCGCGGATCGAGCCAGCGCACTTTTCCAGGGGCGTACACCCCGAGAGTTAGCAAATGTAAATCCATAATAGCTCGCTTTCTACGAGCACGACTAACTATTTCTCCCATTCTCTCTCTCTCTCTCTCTCTCTCTCTCTCTTTCCTTCTCTTTTCATCTCTTCCTTCGTTCTCACAGAGTTCCCTACTGCTGCCATCGCTGCTGCCATCGTCGTAGTCGTCGCCGTTCTCGTCGTCCTCGTCGTCGGAGTCCTTATCGAGGTAATACACCACGGAGGTGCGGTGTTGCGCTATTCGACTTCTCGTTTTCCCCTCTTTATCTGCTTACTCTCTCTCTCTCTCTATCTCTCTCTCTCTCTCTTCTTAGGCTTCCACTGGTTTCGAATCGCGATTAAAGATCTTGTCACGAAGTGGCATTACGGCTTCGTACACGAAACCCCGACCCCTATCTAGCCACGCGACTATTTGCATTGGGAATTCGAAAAGAAAATAAGAGAAAGAGAGTACGAGAGAGACAGATACGAAGAGGTAAAGAGAGAGAGAGAGAGAGAGAGAGAGAAACGGAGAGGTTTAATGTCCGCGCGTTCATAACTCGTTTATTTTTCGCAGGACATATAGCACGCGAGGTGGGCGCCCCTGTTTGCTCGTTCGTTCCTTCGTCGCGATATCTAGATCATGTTCCAACGCCCGAGATAAGATTTTCACGGTTAGCCTCTCTTTCTTTCTCCTTTAAGTTAGTCTCTCTCCTAAGTCTTCTCCGCGAAGACATCATTAGTTAAGTTTTCCTATCTTACTCAACTCGAGCTTATTGCATCCTGCGCTTGCTCGCCGAGCCACGCTAATTTTTTGCGATTATTTTTTATTAAACATATCGGCTAAAGCTGCGGAGCTTCTTGACTTTTACTTCTTCTTCCTCTTTTTATTATTACCAAGCTTATTACCGAACTTATTATTCCAGCACGCTGAATACGACGTTGAATTTTATTTCGCGATAGAGAAGAAGATGGCAATCAAGGTCGGCGATGTAATAATCATATTTTTTCGTCGAACTTTGCAAACGGCGTATGCATTAACGGCTTTAACCTTGAATTTTTAAGTAATGATTACTAATGTAGATCCTAACATGCAGTACTCGACGAAAAGTGGCTTACCACGCTCGATTTACTTGGCATCCGGTACTCTCATCTTTGCTGGATATTTTCATCTTTATCTTGTACTTAGTTAAGCGTCTTACAGAAGCTCGCTTCTTTCAGCCAAACAAGGAAAGTCAAATCCACAAAAGAAAGAGATCTGTACTTTTTTTGGGAGTACCAAAATTAAACGAAAAGAAAATATGAAACAGACGGCTGAATGTCGAAATCCAAAGAAAGAAATTTGCAGAAAACTTTTCTGAGTGCAACAAGTAATAAACAATAATTGAAATATTTAAATTAATTATATCAAAATAACGATCAATACTTTTAAATTATTAAGTTAAGTTAATTAGGAGAAAGCTTATTCAACAGAGTGCAAAGAAAAAATTTTTTGTAAAACGGTACGTCTTTTTATTATTAAAAATTAAATATTTCAATTCTCGTATAATGCAGTTGTACTCGCTATTATACATATTAATTTCCCTCTTAAATTAATTGAAAAAAAAAAAAAAAAAAAATATGAACCAACTAATCGATACTGTTTAAGAAAAATAATAAATCCCCAAGAATACGAGGACCGTTCGCGGAATGGGTCAAAGGGATGTTGTGCGAGTATTTATGTTTCTTTCGAGCAATAATCTTGATAAAAACACGAGAGTCGATAGTGAAACGTTAGCATTAAAGAGAGTCAGACGCCCCGCGCTCGAAGAGCATTCGTCACACGTAACCGCGTTCTAACGATGACTATCTTGGATAGATTGGTGAGGGACAAAGCCCGACGCGACAAAGTTTTAATTTTACTTTTCGCCTTACAGCGTGAAATTGCGCGCGAGGAAGAATGAGGCAGACGGGGAAAGAAGTCGAGTCGTGCCCCTGGGCTTTAATTGCGAAGTACCTTCAGGTGTGCAATGACGGAGCATTCTCACAACGCGAATAATGGCTCACGCTCGTCAATGCGCTCTCTCTCTCTCTATCTCTATCTGTCACTCATCCTTTTCTACGTTTCTCTCATTTTTCTCCTTTATACGTTTGCCGTCTTTTCTTTATTTTTTCCCCTCCCCCCTCGTTTATTCTTTATTTCAAGAGAATTACGTGACACGAGAGTCGTTTCTCTCGGTGTCATATCAATTACCGTCGCTTTTTATTTATTTGGCTTTTCTCTTTCGGTTTGTCTGATCACTTTCACACTTTGTTACTTTATTGCTGCATTTCCACGCCGTAAGCTTTTTGTTTTCGTTCATCACAGCTCTCGATCTTTTTTCCTTTTTATTTTTCAATAGCTCGGTTAATCCTGAGTTATTTTATTGTAATAAAGATAAAAATTTTTGTATTATTCTCAAGCAAATGTACTGTGAATAAATTTAGATTTTGATTTGTATCGATTTACTTATCTATATATTATTTAACATCGTCGTTGTTTTTTCATTAATTTTTAATCAATGAATAACTATTAGCCATTAAATAGCAGTAAATTGTTTGCGAAAGCACTTACTTGTCTGTGCACAATTTGGTTTCATTACATGATGTACATACGTTTCCGGTACATAGATAATAGAGTTGTGCGCGTTCATTAATTTATTTTTTAAAATATCATCAGGTATATGAATAGTTAATAAAGCAGCACATGTCGCAGCTATCATTGATTAATGCCATTGTAACGGTTGATTATCATAGATCGATGTTTATTGAATAGAGCTAACGTGTACGCGCTACTAATTCAATGAAAAATTGCATGAAGTACATAACTCGCTGTTCTGTATCAGTTAAATTTAGTATCACCAACATTTTTTATAAATATACAACATAAAATTAATCATAAATATTTTTTTGGTCAAATATCAATATTTTATAAAATTTAACCCTATACCTTCGAGTATTTTACTTTATTATATATTCTATTAAAATGTAAATTGGATAATTAAATTTTAAATTGAAATTACATCTAAAACAGCATAAAATTTGATATAAAAATAAAAATGTTAATAAAATACATAAAAATATACGTACAGAAAAGAGCGTTTAAGTAAATTAAATTTTTTTTTCGTTCTCTCTCTTTTAGGGACATTTTAAATTGATTATTTTTGCTTTTGAACTCGAAAATAAGAAAAATAAGACGGTTAAAGACGTCAAAGAATTGCGATTTAAATATTTGAAAATGACCTTTCACGAGTAAAGTACATATTTTGATGGAGCAGATTGTCGGAAATAAAAAACAAGCAACGACTTCAACAAACTCATGCATAAAGATTGCACTTTCGCGTAGTTCTCGAGGGCAAGATCGCAATGTCGGAAGTGGTCGAGTGATCTCGCGGAGAGACGGAAGCTTTCTCTCTCTCTCTCTCTCTCTCCCTCTTTCTCTACCACTCCATCTCTCGCGCAGTGCTACTCTTCCGATTAAACTTCTTAAGTTTGTCCCTATATACAGCACATCTAAGAAAATCTCCTTTAGCTCCAGAGCGCCCTTTTCCTTGCGCTGTTTTATAGAATCTTTAGATATTTGATCCCCGGTGATCTTAATCCACGTTTGCCAACCCGAGACTTCCCCACTAATCTTAGCCAAGTTCAATGGAGCAATGACTAATTGATATTCATCACCTTATTCCTTCGAGCTTTGACACCTTACAAGGAATTTCATTTTTCTTTAATATTCGCGTTTTTTCCGATCCTTGTATCTAGTTAATAAATTTTATTAAATTAGCGTCCGTAAAGCTTACTCAATTTATATTGTATAATTTTAGCTCGATAGAAAAAGAGCAAGGGTAATAGCGCGTATACTTACGAACGGCTCGAAAATAGCAATAAATATAATAAATTATCCGCGCAAGGCAGCGAAGACGTCGTAGTACACAACATAATCAAGGGAGTGCCGCGTCGCAGTTACCCTCGAAAAAATGAATACAGTCTCGTAGATGACCCGGAGCATCGACATAAAAGTGATAACTTTATTTTTGCTCCTTATTCGCTGCTTACCGAACAAATTAAAATAAGCGAGAAATTTAACGGATGGGGAAAGAATTTTACTCGATCGACTTGTTTAACTTTACTTTGCGACTCTAATTTGGATTATCGCTGACAATTAGCATTAAGGTTCGGAGCAATAACGAGCGAGAGTTAGAGATGGAGGTAAAGAGGAGAGGGGAGGGAGGAGATCGAGAGAACGGCCGCAAGTGCGCAATAAGGACGTACGAGAGATGTAATCTCGCGAGCATCGGCTTATCGCGTACGAGTCGGAAGAGGAAACCCCGCGAGGTTCTTCCAAGCAGCAATTCTCGCGGGTGTCAGTGCGCGGCTCCGCGCTCTCATGAGTCTCTCGCTTTCTTACACCTCCATCACGCCCCTTTTTGCCCTTTTCCTCGCGCGGCTTTCTTCTTTCTCTTTTTCCTCTCGGCCGTCGTCTCTCGCTCTTCGTCGCCGCTCATAATAATTATTTTCCCATATGCGCGTGAACGCGCGCACTGCTAGGTAACGAACGAACCAGTAGCTAGCGGCTACTGTCTACTGTGATTTATAACAATTTCAGACTCAAACTTGCAGCTGTTCTCTGTCTTTCCTTCTTTCTTCCGCTCTGTCTCTCTCTCTCTCTCTCTCTCTCCCTATCTATCTCTCTCTCATTTACGATTCCCTTCCGTCTTTGGTGCTACCTCCGAGGATCACTTCGACTGCTCAACGATTTCTTTTTCTCTTCTAAACTTTTTCTTCGTAATGAAACTATCTCTTATTCTCTTTATCTCGCTCTCCTTATACGAATTCTTTTGCATTAATTTATTTTTCAGCTTCTTTTTCTTTTATTTATTAATTTTTTTGTTTTCTTTCTGTTTTCACCTGGATAATACTCTGCATATCTTTTTGATAACCGTACGGGAATTAATGAAATTCAATCGTTTCATATGATCGATTAATAACGGCTTTTTAGTCGATGTTCACAATGATGCTGTTAACTTTAATTAGATATATATCAATTCTATCGATCCTTTCATCGAGAACTAATTTTTTATGAGATTGATTAGTAAAAGTAAATGTATACTATTGAGAAGTCGATCTGTATTAATCGATTCAAAAAAATCGATTATTTTCGAGCACTTTGATAATATCTTTTGTGTCTTAAAAATTAATTCTTTGCCTTCAATTTTTTTTTTTTTTTTTTTTTTTTTTACAAAAATGAAGTAAAAATATTCATAGATTTTTTAAAATTCACTTTAAAAGTTTTGTCAAAAATATTGAAATGTAAAACGATAAAATTAAGCGTTTAATTTTATTCAAGATCAATTGCTCTTACTTTTTATGCTTTTGAGATTGTTAAACGAAAAAATAAATAAATAAATAAGTAAATAAATATATAGATAAATTCAAACAGATAATATAACGTTACAGTTATTTTTATCGAAAAATTAACATCATTTGAACAAACAACGCATTTTGGAGGTCTTGGATTTTTAGCCGACGAAAAATAAATCATCGTTCAGTCTTAAAACCTTGCGGATAAAAGAAAAGCAAAAAGTTTCCGAGAGTAAATGAAGCTAATGTAAAATCAGCTGCAAGTATGTACGCGCAGAGTACATCGGAGCTAGGCGATCCCAGCCATTAGGATTTACGAGTGTCGATCAGAGAACGGGGGGAAAAGGTCGATCGTCGATCATCGCTCGGCGTCGTCGTCCCTCTTCCGCGAGCCTATACCGTCCGACGACTCGGTATGCGGACACGATTTGTTATCAGCCCCCGGGGTTAAACGTTTCCCAGAGGTGCGAGGGGAAGGCGAGTCGCTCTTTCTTCCTCCTCCTCCTCCTTCTCCTCCTCCTCCTCCTCCTCCTCCTCCTCCTCCTCCTCCTCCTCCTCATCCTCGTCGTTCTTTCCTCTCAGGCGTTGCTTGCACACCGCCATTATCTCTGTCCAGCCAACCCCTCGTTCTTTCTCTCGCGCTGCTCTTTCGCGAACGCGCGCGCGCGTGCACACCCTTTATCTATCCTTTTTTTTCCGAGCGACCTGCCAGTCTTCGTTACCGATAAACCAGATGGGCCCCAGTCCGGCCTAGAGCTCAGCGCTCTCGTAACGATCGGTCAACGAGCCGCTGTTGCCGCGAAGATTAGTCATCGAAGCGATAAACGGACGCTAGTGAGGATATAAGGGGGGCGGGGAGGGAGCTGTGCGCCGCGACGAACGATTTTCCGAGTGAGAGAAGAGCCTCCGAAGCCTTAATATGGTATTCTTCATTAATGCGAGAATCACGTAAGAAGCGCTAATTACGGCACTGCCCGTTCTATAAAAGCGCAGCTCGTTACCCGTAGTCTTCCGCTCTTCTCTTTTCCCTTTTTTCTTCCTCCTTTACGCTTATGCAAAAGTTTCGACTTAAGAAAAGGAATAAGCGAATTCTACGTCAACGCGCGTACGTATACATATCATCTACGTATATATGTATATAATCTTATTTTTTTAACGTGTCGTACATGTGAATTTGATGAAGCAGTTGCGAGAAGAGGAGAACTTTCGTTCTCTCGAAGAATATTAAGCGATCCGTGTGAGAAAGTAATGCCAATTCCATGCGCTTGCGCTACCTGGAATTCTGCTACTTCCTCGAATTATATTTTACCATAAGAATTGTATTTCATTATTTGTATTGAAATGTGCTCACGACTTGTTGAAAAGGATATATAAAAGTTGATTTCAAAAATTTGATTTACACAAACGCTAACGGCTTTTCTAAATATATTTTATAATATATTCAATTAAAAAATTTTCTTATCACAATTTATATAGCGTTCTAAAACGTAATTATCGATTTTAAACATTGTTTATTCATTTATTGTTACTTTTATAATTATATAATCGTATAAATCAATAATTGTTGAACTTTTATTTTGCTCAATAACTCGTTGACTAAGGTGCAGAAAAATCGTTCAAAAGAAATAATTAAGACTCTAATATGAAAACTCGAATATTTAAAATGTTCGAAGATAACATTCTAAAGTATTATTATTTACCTTGTTACCGAAAGCGATCAATTCAATAGAACGACGTGGCAGTTACTTTTTTTTAACACTTTTTTGCTGTTCGTCGCGCATGAACTCGTCGACATACTTATAACGACGCTTCGTTAACACCGATCTTCTTAATGTCCCTCGCGTTGGCGCCGGCCAAATCCAGCTTGCCCCGTTAAATACTATTTATCGCATTGAAATACGACTCAGGCGACCAAGCGCGTCCACGCGCCGAGGAAAAGGTACTGGCTTGAGAAATCAATTATACGCTTATAAAGCAAGCTTCGGGTATAATACCGTCGCCGAATTATTTCCGAAATCTAATTACGGAGTTAACGGAAAACCGCAGCTCGTGTAAAAAATCCAAGAGCCCCTCGAGCGAGGCGCGCTCGTTAATATACGTTTTCGTGGCTCTCCAGATATTTTAAACGTATTTAAAAATAACGGAGTAACGAGCGCGAGTTCTTGGATTCGGTCGTCCGAGGGACTCGCCGCTACGATGCTCGCCGCGCTGCATCTATGCTTTTTCCGACCTTGACGAGCGCGGCCGCGACTGGAATAAGGAAAGCGCGGAATGCAACAACAACAGCAGCAGCAGCAGCGGCGGCGGCGACAGCAGCTGTGCAAAACAATGGTCCCGATTTAGTCGCAACTCGCGGGGGATAACCTTTTATGCCGCATATTCCACGGCTACGAGATTTTTTTTAACCGCTAATTGCCTTTCTCTGCTCGCCAAGAGACTCTGCGCTTTTTCACGCCGATCGAAATTTATTTTCGAATGTGCGCTGACATTTCGCAAAATGAAAGGTTTGTTGTAAATTTATTGCTCCGAACTAAAAACATAGAATAAACGAGCTCGGTATGAACAATCGCACGATAAGTTTTAAAATAATTCGAGTGGTTTATATTTTACGAAAATGAGATTTAATTGAAGTCCACTTGTTATTTATATGTATAATAAATTTTGAAACATTGCATATATGGATATATAAGTATTTTGATATTTTAAAATAATTAGAATTATTAATTAATGGATTTTCTTCGTTTAACAATTTTAATCGCGTTTAAGCTCTCTCGAAGAAAGAAATGAGTGTTAATTTTTGTAATCGTATTACGAAAGTAAAATAGGCTTAAAATTCGGAAAAGAAAGGTAGCTAGCATAAAATTATGGAGCTTAAATAATCGTTTTCGTAATATTATGCAGGAGTGTAAGTTTCGTTTACTCAGTCGAGGAAGCGTTCGCGTAGGTTTTTATAAAAGAGCCAAGAAGATTCTGCATTAAAACAACCCAGCATCTAAAGATTCAGGAGAGCATGAAAAGGAGAAGAGAGATAAAAAGTGGAGCCTCGGTGTCCACAATGCTGAGCTGGTTTTGAATGCACGCGAAATGGAGCCGCCGAGATTATTCGCCGTACAGGCAAATACCTTTTATTACACAATGCTTAACCGCGGAAGGCGTTTTAGTGCCCCGCGAAATAGTAACAGCGGGATTGTGTATGCGCGCTGCCGTAATGCTTTCCGCGCCCATATAGATTCAGGATAAAGTTCTAATAGTTTTTTTTTTTCAAAGCTCGAGCGTCTTTCTTCACGGCAACCGCGAGCGCGCGCAATCTTAACGGCCTCGCACTCTAGCGTTCTTATATTAAATTTGTTTTTTTTTGGCTGCGCGCGTGCGCACGCGGTGCTTTTAAAACAATCGACCGAAGGAGCATTGGAATCGTAATATTTTTCGCCGGGATTGCTGATTACCATATTAAAAGGCCGAGCGAATTAGCATGGACAACCAAACCGGTAGAGAATCCACTCGGTTAAAAGTCCAAGGAGGCAAAAATGATTCGAGGGACGGATGATAAAAAGAAGAAGAGTCCCGGGTTTAAACGCCGAGACGATAACTCGTCTCCCCGGGAGAGTAAGGCATTACGCGGAAGAGACGCGCGCGTGTAAACGAAGGAACTCGGGCTTAAGAGCGGGCGCGCGAGGTACACTTGTACGAAGATCGAAAGGAGATTCGAGCCCGAGTGGCTTATACGAGTATAAAGTTACTGCATTATTAGGCGAACGACGTAGCTACTGCGCGCGTAGCGTGTCTATATGTACACGCGGGAGCGAGCGAATGTCTGCCGAGTGCCGAGTGAAAATATAATTTCCGGCCCCCGAGAACTCTCTCGACATCGATCGCCTCTTCTCCTCTCTCTCTCTCTCTTCTGCCTCTCTCCCTCTCTATTACTCCCAAGAAATCGTTCGAGCCACTCCCCAGCCCTCTGCACATACGTATGCATATCTATTTAAATTGCAAGTTCATTGAGGTGGAAGTTGGCCTTATCAGCTCGGTGAAATCCTTAATTCTCCTGGCTCCGAAAGAGCTCGCGCACTCGCTCCTCCGAGCTTTTTATGTCTTCTTCGTTCGCGCTCACATACACATACACGCACACACAGACATGCTTACGCGTACAAATATTCGCACTCGAATAATACTTTAGTTTTCGATAACGTGCAAATGTTTGAACGCAATTTAGCAAGCGACTGCGTTTTTACATAACCGAGCGAAATAATAAAAATTTTTATAAACGTTAAAAGAGAACTTTCAATAACGAATAATGCAATATCTAGAGGAATTTGTAAAAATGAAAAAATATTTGTAAATATGACTTCCATTAATGAAGTAATATTTTTATTGAAGAGCCTCTCGAAAAGTGTAATGAAAAGCCAAAGTGAAATCTAAACTCGCCGAACTAAAGTCTTCGTATTTTTTAACGAATTAAGGATACTTAAAAGAAAAATAAGTTTCGAAATTGTGGTTATCTTTCGTCAGTTTCGGTCGGGCTTTGTATACCGCTTCGTACACTTGGCAGAAGAAAGAGACGAAGGAGCCATTCGAGTGTGACTCGACTCGCGCCGGATGAACATCGGTGGACCAACTGCCGTCGTGCCGCGCTTCGTTGCGCTCCTTTATCGAGATAGGTCATCCGGAGCGCGCAAATACCCCGGATCGCTGGTACAGGACGAAGGAACAATCTTAAATTTGCTTTGGGATTGATAATTTTTATTTATTTATTTTTTTTATTCATTTTTTTTTTTTTTTTTATCTTTTTTTTTTTTTAACGCGCCGCCTCGACTTCGAGATCTACAGTTTTCCCTATGTATTCCGCCGCGACCGTTAATTAGCCTTCCTTTTTTTTTTTAAATTTTTGTACCCACTTTAAGCTTTTCCTGCCACGCTCCTTTCTACGCCCTCTTCTCTTTTTCTTGTCGTAAATAGAAAAGGTCAGCTCTTTTGTGCCCGACAAAAGCTACCAACTTTTTCTGCCAGTGTAGCTTCGTTACGCCAGCGTTCCTTTCTAAATAGTGTCACTCTTTTGAGGACTCATTAAATCTGATTTACAACGTACTTTTTTTCTTTTCAACATTCATACTTGAGAGACATTGATGAGAGCTTTCTTTCAAAGATTAAAATATTTCTTTTGAAAAATATAAGCATATATAGGTTAACGAAAAAAAAAAGCAACAGCGTATTAAAAAAAATATTTAAAAAATCAGGAGAAATATATAACATGAATTTTGAGGAAGGGACAATAAACAAGTTATGTTCTGAATGAAAAATCGGAAGTTACGAAAAATCGTTAGCGATAAAATATGCAGAGCGATGCGATTAAAAAATAAAAACGAAGCGGTAAATAATTTACCGATAATATATCGGAGCCGATAACTAGGTCATTATTTTTTTTAGGTATGTTTACATCTCTCAAATAGCCTACAAATGAAATTTTCGGGATGCATTTGTTAGCGAATCAAAGAAGCGTTCGAGCGCGCCTGGTCGCGGTCCTCGAAAACACTTTAATGAACGTAGAAGGAGGGGGGAGGGACCCATGGAAAATGGGTCGCGCACATACGCGCTTTGAGCGTAGAATATCGCGCGCGAGGGCCGTGCCACGCGCGTATTTTGCAATTACTCCTAAATACGGTTACGCGAGATTAGAGTCTGAATTAGCGCATTCAATTAACATTTACCAGATAGCAGTGTACCGTTAATGGTGGTCCTATTTCATTGGATTTCTCGGGATCCCTACCGTCGGACGGTTACGGGTTTTCTCTCTCTCTCGCTCTCTTTCTCCCTCTCACTTGTACAGCGGCGCTCACAACACCGCGCGTGCGATAATAAGAACATCCATTTGCCTGGGGGATTTGTTTTTCGTAGCCGACGCGACTACGCTGCTCGCCTAGCTTTCCCTCTCTCCTTTTCATTCTCTCTTTCTCTCTTGCACTGCTCACTTGTATACATATATATGTGTGTGCGCGTGTGTGTGTATGTGTGTGTGACACTGCATGCTCAAGCGCAACACACTCGTAATCACCCGAAAATACGAGCTTCACCCGATGCAAAATTCAGTAATGGAAAGCTCTGTTGCCCAGATACGTTCTTTTACCTTGAAACTTACGCAAACGCGTTTCTCCCTCGCTCTTTCCTTTTAACCTCGAACTATCCATCCTTTTTCGCTCTTCCCATCTTTCTTTTGCGTAAAATGTTCAATCTATTTTTGGTGCGTAATTTTTTTTATAAATTTTTTATCGTTCGATTAGTACAACTGAAACGTTTTTGTTTTTATCTTTGAAAAACACTAACTTTATGTTACAAGCAAAAGAGTTGTAAGATTGAAATTTATTTATAACAAAAATAAGTTTTTACCTCTTTGCAAATTAAACGTAAGCGAAAAATTTTTCATCTGTATTATATTCAAACTAGTACTAAACATAGAACATAGTGTAGGATAGTGATGGTCCTTTTTTTTTAATTTTAGCATTGTTTTATTTTTGTTATTCCTTTAACTAAGGAATCATTTTTTTTTAAAAACTTTTTTATTACCCCGCTGTATATTTTAAATGAAAATTTTCCTTTAAACTTTCATAAAAAACTGTAAATATCGAGTTTGATTATTTAATTATATTCAATTTATTTTCTTATTTTTTAATAGAATATATTTAAATACACAGTGTGTCCCATGGAAAACGGAACTTTTTCAAAACATCGATTTATATTGGCGCCACCTATTGGTGGATGTTAGCAATGGAAAGGTCCATTCTTAACTGACATCCTGTCAAAATTGTATGACATTTGGTTCAATGGAAACAAAAATATCGCGCTCAAAGTGACAGTGTGTTTGTGGCATCGGTCGAAAAATGAACTTCGAACAAAGAGCAAATATTAAGTTCTGTTTTAAACTCGGTAAATCCTTTACTGAGACGCATAATTTGCTGAAACAAGTTTATGGCGATAATTGTCTATCCCGTACCAGAGTGTATGAGTGGTATAAGCGATTCCAGAAAGGTCGTGAAGACATTCAGGACGACGAACATCCAGGTCCTTCGAATACCGTGGTTACTCAAAGTAACATTGAAAAAGTGCGTGAATTTATAAAAAATGAGCCAAAATCTTCATAGCGATACATGGAAATGGAATTGAATATGTCCAAAAATTCAATTCATCGCATTTTGACCGATCATTTAAATCTACGGAAGGTGTGTGCACGCTTTGTTCCACACAAATTGACTGACTACGAAAAATTGCTCCGAATTCAACATTGTAAGGATTTGATTAAAGAGTCAAAATTCAGAACCCAAACTTGAAATATTCAATTGTGACTGGTGACGAGACATGGTGTTTTCAATATAATCCTGAAACCAAGCGTCAAAGTGCTGAATGGAAGCACCAAACCGAGCCCAATCCGAAAAAAAGTCGTCTTGAAAAGTCAAAAGTGAAGAGAATGTTGATTTGTTTCTACGATTCGGAGGGTATTTATCGTATTATTCATCGTGAATTCGTTCCACCTGGTCAAACGATTACTGCTGTGTTTTATCTTGGTGTTATGAAGTGTTTGCTCAGCCGTATTCGTCGTGTGCGGCCACAATACCGTGAAAAAGGGAGCTGGCGTTTGTTGCATGATAATGCCCCGTCTCATCGATCGAACTTGATCACGGATTTTTTGATCAAAAATTCCATTTTAACCATCAACCATTCACCGTACTCGCCGGATTTGGCTCCATGCGACTTCTACTTGTTCTCCAAATTGCACTTGCCTATGAAAGGAAAACGTTATGCCGACGTAGAGGCTATCCAAAGAGCGATGACCGACATACTAAAGTCGATGGATAAAAATGATCTCAAAAACTCATTCGATATGTTAATTGATCGTGCAAAACGTTGTATTGATGCGGAAGGAGACTATTTTGAATAAAATAAATGAGATTTGCCGAAATATTGAGTTTTTGTCTTTATTTTGAAAAAGTTCCGTTTTCCATGGGACACACTATGTATATCACAAAGCGTATTTTTTTTTTTAAATTGCCTTCGCGAATAAATTTTGGCAAAATATACGGCTCTTTTAAAAAAAGTTTACTTATATAAAAGTGAAATAAAATGCAAAACATCATTTGATGAATATGTCGTATTCGTAACGGTGTTGAATATTAATCATATTGCATTTTTGGATTCCGAACGAAAATTATTAAATATACACGTACGGTGATGAAGTAATTACTTCCCTTTGAAGACCCATATAGCTAACAGATACTCACAAGCTGAGCTCTGCATCGCGGTAACTGGAATGGAAGCTTTGCGAAACGAAATTCGAAACTCGGACGGAGAAATGAAATAAAAGAGGAAAGTCATCCTTTACAGAAAAAAGAGAGATAGTGAGAGAGAGAGAGAGAGAGGGGGGGGGGGAGAAGGAGAGAATGAGGAAGGGTGAAAACCAACGACTCTTCTCCGGTGCGGCGCTTCGGGATTTTGCCCATTTCTACGTTGGAATTTCATCGTAGCAGTACACCAGTCGAAGTATGTCTATATACATGGCGATGCGGGCGGTTTAATCGAATAACGCGTAATTCTATTTGACCTCTAATGCCGCAGTGGCTCTCTTGCACTTGTTCGTAGTCAAAGGGAAAAGAGAAGCTCCTCTTGCTTTCTTTTTACCGAAATAAAATTTGCCATTTGCTTCAAAGTTGTTTCGTGCTCTTTCGTCTGTGCACCTATAATATATATGTACTATAATTTAAAAGTTTTTTCAACCGTGCTAAAATCGATCTCTAATCGATATTCCGGACCGATAAACGAAATCACGGCGATTGGAAAAAAGCGCACCGTTCCTGGAAAAATAACAGTGAAAGCTGAGAGATGAAGGAAGGGGAGACAAATATGGTGTATTCGCACACGCGTATGTAGCGATGGCGTGGAAATGAGCCGCGCGTATACGTAAACGGAATGCGAGCTCCGGGCATTCAAAAATTACTGGTATCTAAGCGAGACAAAAGGGTTGCTGCGAGTAAGAGAGAAAAAGAAAGAGAAAGAGAAAGAGAGAGAGAGAAACGATCGCTTCCACATACAATGTCGTGTCACGCGCCGAGCATACAAATCGAGAGCTTCGTGTACAGCATACCAAAGTCCATCTCTCGTTCTATAGTCTTCGTCTCCAGCGAGAGGCCGAAGCGCATTTCTTCGTCGTGGCTTAAATTTCTGCGACTTCGCAGCGTGACGTTGACCGATGCCGACGGAAAGAAATCGTGCCCTCTGCCTCTCGAATGGAGGAGGCATAAGCTTTGCATCGTCGAGAATCAGCGACGTTGTGCCACCGCTGCCGCCGCTGTCACTGACGCCGCGTCACTTAAACCGAGAGCAACGCACGTGTACATTTGCCCCTTTAACTTGCGCCTCCCTCGCACTTTTCTCCTTCGCTTCCTCCCCTCCCTTTACTTTTTAGTCATCCTCGTCTTCTTCCTGCCGTCGGTACACTACGCTTTACAAATCAGCATGAATATTTAGCTGCGTTCTAGCAGAGGAGACGTGCATTCTAATTGAAAAACTTGTCCATTTCTCCATTTATCTTTTTCATCTTGGCTGCTTTTAACGTTTTCTTTTTTCTTTACAACGCACAAAAGAACAACTTGTTCGAAAAAAAATTCAAATTTCAAAAATAATAGAAGCGTCGCGAGAGAGCATAATGAAAACGTTTCAAAGAATAAAATTAACAAAAAAAATTATTTTTGAAAAAAAGATACAACTCCAAACACTTCAACGCACATTCAGAAACTTAACACTTTTCTCTTTTTGTATCGTTGACAACAAAGTATTCTTTCAATATTAAAAATTCTTTCGCGACTACATTTTTCGTCGGATTCCGAACGAATAAGAAACGAAGATCATCGGTGACGCCAGTGACAAAAGTCTCCAGTCTTTTATATATATATATAGAGAGAGAGAGAGAAAGAGAGAGATATTAGGTTTTCATGTTAAGATCATTCAATTAAATTATAAGATCATTCATTATAATCATTCAATTTAGTGCAAATAATAAATCTGAGCACGCGATCTCTTGTGCAAATGAGCTGATTCTTCTATGCTAACTGGCGCTACTACCTGTTCGCAGGGATACTAATTGCCTTCTGTAATCTGAACTCGATATGCTTTTTGTTGATCAAAACTTTCTAAAAATTGCTGCTTCTTTTACAAACTGATGTAACCAACATTTACATGTGGTACAAGATAAATTTAAAGTATTTTACGACGATTAGTCGACAATTTATCAATTGAAAGCATAGAGATTTATATTAAATACGAGTATATTATAATTTTCGTTTGATGATTAAGTTATGTCGTTAATCGATGTATTGAGTTTTTACAAAAAAGATAATGTATAGCTAAATTATTTTCAAAAGAATAAGAGAAAAAAAATAGAATATAATATTATTCGTTTGATTAAAAATTTTGCAATACAGCGTATTTTATTTTTACTTTTTGATTCAAAATGAATTGAAATAAAATCTTGGAAGAATTCGCGTTGGGCAAATTTAAAATTACAGGATACATTTTTCTCTGCAGTTACGTGTCGGTATGTCTATTGTACGTAACATAGAGATGCATATATATATATATATATATATATATATGAGAATATAAAAATAAACGGGTTGGCTTGTATTGGTAGTCGGTTGCTTACGATCCCTCGTGTATCGATTCTCGCTTCTCTTTCTTTTGCTTCTCTCTTTGCTTCTAGTACACTTCCGGCGGATCTGATTGCCATCCGCAAACGATCCGTAAATATCGCGAGCGCACCAAAGAATCAGAGAAATCGCTCGGGTAAATCGAGAGAAAGAAGGAATGGGAGAAGGGGAGTTAGGCGCGAGAAACGTCGCGGAAAACAAGCGCGTTCTCGCACCGAAGGCGCCGACTCCCCGCTCATGACTCATGCGGTTCCGGCTGAGCGCGAGAAAAAATTCTTATCGCTCGCTAAAAATGTTAAAGTAAACGAAATGAAGCTGGTAGAGGAGAGCGAAACGCGGTAGTAAGATTACACAGCACTCTGCCGTCCGAAGAAAAGAAATCGAATTCCGATTCGATACGATGGGCGAATCGTATGGCGGCGGCGGCGGCAGCGGCGAATCCAATCCGATTGGCGAAAAGTATTTACCCTTTGAGGACTTTGGCTTCTTCGCCACTTTAACGGAAAAATTGAGAGAAGCGGAAAATCGAGTGCAAAAGAAGGAAAAGGGAGGATGAGGATGAGATGGTAAAAGCAGTAAATCCTCTTTCACGGCTACGTGTTTCTCTACTCCGGATATTTT
Source organism: Chalcis sispes (assembly GCA_949987625.1). Lineage (NCBI taxonomy): Eukaryota > Metazoa > Arthropoda > Insecta > Hymenoptera > Chalcididae > Chalcis > Chalcis sispes. The sequence continues at coordinate 77,825,196 of OX465095.1, read as the reverse complement.
CTGCTATAAATTATTTATGACATAATCGCTGGCTCTCACGCCTTGAGTCCTCATTAATAAATATCATTTGCATTAATAATGCACTTTATCTCCCATTATGCTATTAAAAATTTATGTTTATTGTGGGCTCGTGTTGGCAGATAATGTTAGTGCAACTTAAACAACGCGAGGGCGCTATCAGTCCGTGTTATTAATTTTCAAAAAGAACTGTTACAACTCGCGCGATAATAAATTTTATGGAAATTTCTATGTATTATTTCTACATATAATTATAATAATAAACTCTCAGTAGCAAAGAGAAAAACCAATTCCGACAAAATCAAAGTGGAAGTCAAATTGTCCACGTATATCGCTAAGTGCAACACCAACGCGTCCACATATCGCTGAGAACTGATCGGTAAACCGAAGCAACTTTTCATTGCAAAACTAAGCACGTCGACTTTGTGCCGGCTATAGTATACCACAAGGTAAAAGACTCGGAAGAAAAGAGTCGTTTCTGATCGGAATTTTGCGATTCCGTGCCGGTAGAAGAAGTTCGCGGGAGGCGTGGCCCATCGAGCCTTTAACGCCGAACGACCCGAGCTCTTTATCTTGCATTGTCAGCCCTCGACTCGTGTTCGATGTTCGAATGCAATATTTCGCCTTCTCGAGTATTAAGCAGCCGTATCTCGACGAGTGCCCGCCCGAGTTTCGAGAAAAGACTGGCGATTTTATATGCTCTCACTCGACAACCGGTAGGTTTTAGACGACAATTTTATTAAAGATCCCATTAGCCGAGCCGCTTATCGGCGTATCGGGGAGAAACAATATCGTCGTGCTGCTCTCTTAGCTCGCGAAAACCGTATCGGTAAGCGCGTACGCATTAACACCTATGGCACATCACCGAGGCCTCGAAGGTGTCTCGAAACGATACCGATCGGACCGTTATAGAGTTGTTCGCGGTAATTTCAAGACGAAGGGAGAGGCGGCGGCAGCCTCGGGCACGCAACCAGTTTTTCAAATTCACGGCGCAGTCGCGAACCGGTACTCATTCGGGTCGCACGCTCGAAACACAGACCTCGATAACTCAACGGGTTTTTGCGTATGCGCACGCCCGCGCGGGTCCGAGTTTAATTACGGTCGCGCGCGCCCGACGTCCCGGACCGGTAGCCGCGCGTAGGTGGCGGTCATTTGTAAGCGAGGCCCGACTAGCCCAGCGGTGGGGAAAGCCGCCCGACACCGTTACTCTCTCTCTCTCTCTCTCTCTCTCTCTCTCTCTCTTTCTCTTTCTCTTTCTCTTTCTCTTTTAATCTTTCTCTGGCCAGTCAAAAAACTCACGCGCTTGCACGTCTAATATTAACCGGTTACCTCATCTCGCAGCGCCAACAGCGAGGATAATGAATATACCGTTCGACCACACAATCGAACGTCATCGAGCACTCGACGAATCGCTTAGTAATGCCGAGGCTCCCCGCCGAAATTCTTCCCCGCCTCGCTCGATATTTAATTGGGGATCATTTCTACGTCGATCAGATATGAGGAAAAAAACTGAGACGAATCTGGTATCATCGCATCAAAATCGGTAAAGCGCAGCTCATCGTTTTGCGAGCTCACGCTCAATTAGCCCTCTTGCTGCGCGGCTGAGTTGCTTTTATTCGAGACAAATTTAACGGCCCTCAAAAGGCTATACGGTGCGCTCGAATTTTCGAGCAAGTTTCGTCTTCGTTGAGCGATCGCAGAAAAGGCGGAAAACGGAGAAGGGCTCGGTATGTATTTTTTGGAACGTCCGAGATCTTCTTTGTCGTGGTGCGCGAAGATCCGCGGATTGCGCCGTGCCGCGAACTCGGGACGCGAGAGACGGAAGGATAATGGGAGGCGGCGAGGGTTTTCGCGAGGGCCGTGGGCTCGCGTGCGTGCCGCGGGCGCCGCACCGGCCTCGGCAACGCGGAGAGGCGCCAGTCGGCTAGCGCGAGAGACCTGCTCAGCATATACGCTAGGCTAGATTACGCGAGACATCGCGCGAGGCGGAACCCGACTTGGTACGTTGTTTATCTCGGAAAAAGACAAAGTAAGAAGAAGGAAAAGAAGAAGTTCCTCTTGGCGCTTTCATTATCGAGCCCTTTTCTCGGCAGGTTTATTATAATATTGATTTTGATCTTTCATGCCGGCCACTCAATGTCTTTTCTTCTATACGTCTACTCTTGCTGTAGATTTTCAGGAAACGATAAATGTCTTGCTTTGTACAGCTTTGCATTTATTCGACCTTTAAAAATGTATCGTCACGATCTTGAAATAGCTGTTTTTGCCATCGTTCATTTTTCTACCGAAGTTTGCAGTTATATAGCACACAATGAGAGTAAAACGTAAACCCTGATTTCTTGTTTGAACAATATGATTAAATCATTTTTTAATTTTTAGTTTTTTTTTCGTCCACTATCAATAATTTTTTTGAAACGTTTAATTTTATTGTATCGAATCGATTGTAAAATACATGAATATCTTTTAATGAAATGATAACGATACTATTTATCGATAATAAAGAACTGTACTTTTTATCTGCATTAAAATAATGATAATTAATATTGTTGAAAAACAAAGGAAAAAAAATAAAAAATAAAAATCATTTTGAAACTCGTTGGAGACTATTCAGTTATTCGTGCAGCATAACACACGATGTTAAGTTATTTTGTCTTATGCAATTGTAAATTATCTAACTAATGTCAGGAGAATGAGCCGTTACTATATCCGGAGGTAATAATGAAAACATTTGTTTTCCACACGACGAAAATTCAACTCGCGTGCGTACTTGTGGAGCAGCAAAATTAAGTCCTCATTGAAATAAAGCGGAAAAGTGAAAGAAAACCAAGCAAGCAGCCTCGCTCTCTCTCTCTCTCTATCTCTCTAGCAGCACGTAAGTCTATTTCCATACAAGCGCATATAGCTCCGAGCTCGAGCGAGCGTGTGGCGCGCGTCAACTTTTTTCGCGTGCGGTTCTCCGCGCTTTTTTTGTCCCTCTCCTTTAGCCGCGTACGAGCTGCTTCCGCCAAAGAGTCTCGCTGCCAATTTTACGCGTAATAACGGAGAGCGACTGCTTGTCCGATTCATCGGGCTCGGCAACGGTAAGCGCAATTCGACGACGATTACCTCGAGCTTCCTAATGAGCCGCATTGTTTTCCGCTTTGCGCCCACCCAGCTTATCGAAAGCGGCTTCGCGAATTCTCAGCCGAACTGGCTTTTTATCCCCCGCAGAATCTAGCCGTCGACGTCTATCGCCGCTTTATCGTGGCGAAATAACGACTTGCTTCTTTTTACCTTTTCCTTCGTACCCAGTAAAACCGGGTGACGCGCGAGTGCACTTTTTTTCGATCCGCCTTAACGGAAAATCTCTATTTTATCTAATGCCTCGAGACTAACTAGTTCCCACAATAAAAATAATTATCTCCGTTAAATAAAATTATAAAATTTTATCTTCGAGATTCAATCGTTGAAACTTGCCTCCTAAAGGCTAGCCAAAAATTTTATTCTGCTTCTATTTTTTTGTACGGACTTTTTATTTATTGGCATTGCTTTTCACCTTTCTTTTTATCATTTCCGTTCGCCGTGTAATTTTTTCCCGGCATTTTAATATCACGTTATTCATTATAGAGTACTCTGGTTTATCGTAATCAGCAAATGTGTAATTAAACAAATAAAAAGTTTCTCTCTTCCGTGATAAATTTGAAATTAATTTAATTTATATCTGACGAAGAATAGAGTTTAGCGAAATCGCATCATGTTTGACAAAAGGCATCGACGTTGTGCGAAACGTTGTCCGTTCGTCTTCGGAAAATCCAAAGTCACGATGGGCCACACCTTTTTGCTGTTCCGCTAAAGTCTGCCTTTTTCTAAACGATAACTATTCATCCACTTGATATTCCTTCGATTATCGAACGAGAAATTTTCGAGTTTGAGAGGTCGCGTTGAGTTTTATTCGAGTGTTGATTTGATAATATGTCGTTGCCTTTTTATTTTTTGACTAAACCGGTAATTGGAATTCACTTGAAATCTGATTTAGAAAGAAATGATTGTTTTTGTAAAGAATATCACCTCTATGTTACGTGTTGCGGTTATAAGACCGGATAAATCATCTACTCGATGGACTTTCAGCAGAAAATGAAGCGATGCACCTACTGACCAAAAGCAACAGACTAGGAACCAAAAAGCATAAGCCAATTAAAATAGAAGTTGTTTTTTCTCTTTATAAATTTCTCCTTTCTTTCTCTCTCTCGCTCTCTCTCTCTCTCTCTCTCTTTCTCTCTTAGTCTCTTTCTCGTATTACACGCATTTAATATTTACTAAATTTGATACATAAATTTTTATTTATTATCAATTATCAAGCTATTTTGAAAAATAAATAATTATTAACTATTTTATTTGCCGACATGATAAATTTTGCATTGAAATTTTTTGAAAGTGCAATTCATATACAAGCGAAAATGTTATGTAAATGAATGTTTTATTCAAAGAGAATTTCAAAATACGTTTAAATATTTAAAAACGTCGATTTTGAGGAAATGCCTTATTCATGAAATACGTCGACGATTATTAATAGTACTTTTGATGCGCTTGTAGGGCGATAAAGGTCGACCGATGACACGTAAGCAAACGGAAGGTCATCTTACGTTTTCTCGAGGTCCCGCGCTCGAGGAGAGAAGAAAACAGGGGCGCGAGCTAGCTCTGTATCATTGGTAAAGTTTATATTTGTCGAGAAGAACGTCGACGCTTCCGAAGTATCGCTCGGGGAATATGGGTACGAAAGTTTCCGACTTGTCGCAAGGCGCACGTCTAGTTACACGCACGTAGCACTTTGAAATTCTATGAATCCTGAATACTGAAAGGAAGGAAAGGAGACGACAAGTTGTATAGCGTCTTGGACAACTTGTACAAACAATCGAAGGCTTTCCAAGTTTTTATCTGCATGTGCTTTTGGTGTGCATCCGTCTACTATATATATATATATATATATATATATATATATATATATATATATATATATACATATACGTGTGGGCGCGGGCACGCGCGTATGTGTGTGTGTATGAGAGGGAAAGAGGAGCGAGAACAACTCACGCAGCCTGCTTTTATATATCGTCCTAAACTATGGTACGCCAAGCCGAGCTAGAGAAACTTTCTCTCCCACTGTACATGCGCGACAAATGCAGTTAAAGCGTTAATGATGAAGACGGCTTATCGACGTGAAAACTGTACGAGTTTATGCAACGAGGTAAATATAAACTTGCGCATAAATGTAACCGAGCAGAGTGTTATCTACCGCGCGGTACCGCGAGTACAGCTGTCGCGGAACTTTGTCCAACTGCCAGTGTAAATTGTTTGCAACCGTTTCGAACCATTCGTTATTATATTAAAGCGCGCCGCGAACGCCTCGCGATAAATGCGCGCGTAGATTCGACTCGGCTAACTTATCCCTTATGAAAATAACGAGGACGCGAAAAACTCAGCTCGTTGCATCGGGAAAAGTTGAAAATATGCCCCTTCGTTATTTTCTATTCTCCTGTGCTTTTGGCTATTTTTCCTTCCAACGAGTACTGGTATTCCATCGATCAAGCTTAAATTATACCGAATGCTTAAGGATCCAAGCGAGGGCACGCGGGCGAGATCTGCAATGCGATGCTCTTTACTTGGAAAACGAGAAAGAGAGAGAGAGAGAGAGAGAGAGAAGGGACGAGGAGAGGAAAGGATGGATGACCGGACTACGGAAATAGCGAGAGAGGAGGTAGGAGGAGCTCGAGCCTCGGGAGAGGGAATTCAATTAAGAGCCCAATGTTCAAGTGAAAAGCGCTGGTTGGCTTGAACGTGCATGATGCAAGAAAATCAATTTCCTCGCAAGCTGCACTCTCTGTGAGTCTCTCTTCGGCGCTTGCTCGCTCGCTGCCTCGCTTTTTTAGCGCTTGCACGGACGCGTACGCGAGCCGCGATGTATACGGGCGCATTTTTATTGTGTCGTTCGCACGCATTTCACGAATTCTCGGTACATAATGGGCGAGAGGAGAAGACGCTCCCGTCTTCGGTGTACGTATAAAAGTGCTCGCGCGCGCGCGCTCGCATTTTCAAACTAATCAAGCCCTGTCAAAAGCTCCAACTTTCTTATCTTTCCATTATCCATCGCCTAAAGGCACTCGCTCAACTTACTATCTGTCGCTTGGAAAGAGACTACGTCTTATTTCAAGGAGAAATGAAAGATCAAACAAGACGTTACAGGTTGGCTCTTTGATAAAGTATTTGAAAAAATTGTAGCTTTATCAACCTCGGCTAGAAAAGCTTGTCTTTTGATTTAACGCTTTGTACCGTACACACGGGATGCATAAAAACGTTTGATTAATTGATGTTTATGATAAACTGTTCACATTATTTTCGATTTCTAAACTGGTTCAGTTAGATTGTTAATTTGTTTATTGAAAATTTTTTAATGAATCTTGTTTTACTTATCGGTCATTTTACGAAGCAAACTTCTTAAGTAACCGTTGCAGAAATTTTCAATCGACTAATTCTTGACCTAGTATCATAAAACTAGCCGGCGTCAGAGATTAACGCGCAAGTTGTCACACTGGTTATACGTGTATGAATTATAAGCGTATAATTGTATTTTTAGCAATTTTATTCGATCTCGAGCAAACATAATGAGGCTAATTGAAGAATTTGAAAAAAAAGAGAGAGAGAGAGAGAGAGAGAAAAAATAAATGAATTATGACAAATAAAGTTTGAAATATTGAAACAAAAGAAAAAGGAAGAAAAAATTAAGTAAATAAATATATAATAACTTTATTCTCGCACCATAATTACAATAGAACATTGTAATAAAAATGTTTGACATTTAAAAATAAATCTTAAAATTTGATATAATTTTCTCATGGCAATCGAGAGCTCGGTAAAATCGAATACTAGAATTACTTTTTAAACAAAATTGCTTTCAACTCTAACGTAAATTATGTCGAGGATAATTCAAGCGGCATCAGTCATATGTATCAAGTCGCTTCCTTCGATCTCTGTCAACGTTTACTTGAGATAATTAGTTTTGTAATATCGTGGTGAAATGTTAATCCGATTAACGTTGCCCCAACTCGCGCGTCACGCTTATCGAATGTATTATCGGCCCGTGAAGAGATCAATTCAAATTCATCGAACGCTATAGAATGTACAGCAACGCGGCGCGCTGCTTACAGCAGTTACGTTTCATCCAAGCATTTCAAACTCGTTAATCGATCGACTTTTTCACGCGACGATCCCGAGCTCGGATGCACTTAGCAGCCGCCGCTGTGCTCGTTCTTTATAAACGCATACGTGGCTAATAACGTGCGCTCGTGAAAGCCGTTTTATCTACCCTTGCCATCATTGATTCGCTTGCTCGTGTAAACAGGTAGGATGGTCAGAATGCATGTTTCGATTGTTTCGTACAACGGCGAATAAATGAAACTGATCGATTTTATTCCTCGTTATATGTACTGTGAATCTCATAACCGGATTTTGCATTTTATTCAAGTCGTTTTGATTATTAGCTTATGCGCGCGTTTAATACGTGGCCGCGAATCGATGAACCAAGGAGAAATTGCACCGTGAACTAGTTAGATGCGAGAACGAAGATAAACTCGCGTATTTCGTTTTTTCAAAGGTAACGCTTGAATTACAGAAAAATGAAAAGCACGTTATACATACTTGCTCGAATGTATATACGCTTCGCAGATACGAATCCGATAAACTCACCTTGATCTGAAATCAAAAATAAAATAACTTTATTGCCTTTATTTAATTAGCCGTGTAAAAATTATCTTTAATTATTATTATTTTTATTACGTGTGATTATTTTAAGTGTACATTTAATTGGTATCACAGCGAATGATATTATTACACGATACTTTTTATTTACGACACACATCTTTTTTTAAATATGTGTGTTTGAAATAATTTACATAAAATCATGTAAAACATTCGAGAGTGTTTGCGCGCGTTATAAAAGCGCTTTCCAGTGCGAATAAATATAAAAGCATTTTATAATTAAACTAGAAAAAATGGTTGAAAAAAAAAAAAAAAAAAAAAAAAAAAAAAAAAAAAAAAAAAAAAAAAAAAACAAAGGATAAAAGTATGACAATTTGAAATTCGTTTGCCGAGTTTTCATCTCAACGTCTAATGAGTGGCAGTATCTCGGGAAAATAAAATGACAAGCCTCACAGAGTCACTCGTGCAAATCGTAATAGCGAATGCAATTAAACACAGCATGGATGGGGATATACCATCGCGCGTTTAAAAGAAAAAGTGTGCCAAGCTCATTTTATAATAAAAGCCCCTTTCCCCTCTCGACCCTCTCTTCGCGCTTCTTTTCATAAGCGTGCGCGCACAGCTCGCGGCTCACATTTGCGCTGCCGAGGACAACGGCGGCCCGAGTAGCGGCCACTCGAAATTGCAGTCTCAGTTCTCCTTGAGACGGATATTATTGCGAGCCCTCGCGCACCCGGCTTGCTTCAATGACGCGAGATGCATTCAAGCTCGATGCACACCCGGGCTCGTCGTCTGAGTGCGCGGGACGGCGGTTCGCGAGCGCGAAAATCTTCGCTCCGGTTCGTTTCAATGCTCTTGAGTTTCCACGGCTGCCTGGGCGAGCGACGACGACAACAGCCGCGCCGAGAAAGATGATCTCGATGACAAACTTCCCGGGAGCAGTCGCAATAAACTTGACGACTCTGCAAAGACTTCTCCCTATCATTGTTTATCCTCCCTCTCGCCTCGAGTGCTTCCTTCTCGGAATTGATGTTGGCGGGACTAAAACTACTGCGTAAATTGCGCGGCAGTCTCGGAATTTACGCAAATTTTTCATTCGTCGACTTGAATTTTGAATGATGTTTGACGCAGATCTCGACACGGACTCTTTCGAACATTGATTAAAAACATTTTCTAAAACTAAAATAACTCTACCGACAATTTACAATCTTCTATTCGCAATTTTAATTTATTTTATTTGATGAAACAAAAAAAACAGATCTTTAAATTCATCCAATAAATAAAAGTCAAGTGTGCAAGTTTCACCGCTTTGCTTTCTTTTTCGAATTATAATTTCGAAAGTAAACGGCAAAATGGAGCTAAGGTTCCCGATTATGAAAGCTGAGTAGTCGTTTTAAAGCTCCTGCGAAATTCGCTCGTCGTTATCTGTATAAATTTGCAGCGAGTTGACGAGTTGTGTCGTTGTGGAGTGATAAAAATGGCGGGGCGCGATATGGTTTATAGTTGGCTGCTTTTCTGTTATCTTTTAAAACTCTCACCCTTCGATAAAATTTACTGCGAGCTTGTTGCTTTTTTCCCGGGCTTAATGCTGCGTGAGCTAAACAAAAAAAAAAAAAAAACACGACAGAAGCTGGTAACGGAATAAAGCCCAACCACAAGTTATAGATAAATCGATGCTGGAACTTCTTCCAAGAGCCGTATATCGGGTAGGAAAAAGAAAATCTAACGACGGAAGTTTCATACTTAATGAGACTCTCAAAAAAGACGAGCTCGCTGCTACGTCTTTATGTTTTCGCTCCGTCGATCTACCGCGCGTCATTAAAACGCTGTTCTTCGGTATCGCGGAAATATCGGCAAGCGTCTTTTTGCCACCTGGCTATTCAAACATAATAAAGCAACGAACTGTAACGCTAATGAGAAACGCTATTACAAATTCTGGATTATTGGGAAACTTATATTGGAAAAACTCTGAGATTTAAATTCACGGAGCAAAAGCGTTACGTTTTCTATTTTCTCAATCCTCTTTGTAATAATCGAGTTCCTTTGAATGCGAATATATCTCGAACGAGCTTTCACAAAGCTTAGCCTAATTCGAGTCAACAGTAAAAAGTTAATGTCACCGTCGCGTATATGCAGTAGTACCGTCACGAACCTTTGAAAATTCCCGTATGCGTGCTTGTGCATGTATGCAAATGCACACAGAAATACCCTATAATTGCACGTTCCAATCTATGTACCATATACCGTCGTAAAGTTCGTATTAACCTATAATTACCGCATTTTCTCGTGCCGTCCTTTAAACGCTCGATTCTGCTAACATCAATTTGCATCTTGCACGAATAGCCGACCAAATGTTAGCATAATTAAAAAGGAAGTCAAGCGAATCAAGAATCCGCGTCGGTGAAAAAGCTAAAAGAAGGCGCAAGTGGTCGTACGACGTATATCGGCTCTCGCTCGCCGAGTGACACTACGTAAAACGCGCTCCTAGCGGTGAAATGCATTCTATCTCATCTGTCTTTGGTCGAGCTAAAGAAGAGCGACTCACCGGATGTTGGGGCTGGACGAAGAGGCTGCGGTCGAGAGTCACAAAATGATTTGCGCGGCGATTTAGCGCCGGTATCGCCAGAGACATGAAGTAGCTAACCGACGTTTTGCTACGACTCTTTTACCATCGACGCGTGAATTATCGCCGAGACAGAGCTTGGGCTCTTTGATCTTAAGTATGCGCGATTTACTCGTTTGCATTACTCGTGAAGCGATGCGCTCAGATTTACCGAGTTAGTATCTTAAGGAGAAAAAGAGAGGTAGAGAAAGAGAGAGAGAGAGAGAGAGAGAGAGAGAGGTCGATTCTCGCACTCTGTCTTTGTTTTCGTATCGCTCGTTGCGTTATATATGTCTGCCCTCGAGAAGGGACTTATTCTCCTCTCCACCTTCCTTTCCTGATGTAGTTATACATTATTCGATACTGCGGCATTATATGCCGCGCCGAACGGCTGTCGCCTACTATCGGCGTAGCAGCCGCTAAGAAAAGCGAAAAAGCAATGAAGAAGAAGGCGCGATAAAGAAAAAGAAAGATGGTAAGAAAAAAAAAAAAAAAAGAGAGGCTGAGCAAAGGAGAAAATAAGGCGGGAAGAAGAGGAAGGAACGCATTTGCACTCGTGTAGCTACAATTCAACGCGCGGTATTTGAACATTACTCGAATGTTTAATGAAGTCGTGTCTTATATTGAACAATGCCTCTCAGCATCGTTTCTTCGCTCTAAATCTTTGAAAGCAACCACATCTTCCACTCTTCTTCCCTCAATCAAATAGACTGCATTATATTTCTCTCGTTTTTCTTTATAACTGCGCCGGGCTTTACAATTTTCTCTTCGTCTTTCTCTCTCTCTCTCTCTCTCTCTCTCTCTCTCTCTCTCTCTCTCTCTAGCTTTCTCTCTCTTTTGCTCTCTCTTTCTCGCTCGCTTTCTTTTGATACGTTCGCGATGCTGTAACGCACAGTCATTATCTTTTCCTGTCCGTCTCTTCTTCCCACTTGTAACCGAACTCTCTCAACAACGTTTAAAACTGAACTCGTTTTCTTCACTATTCGTATTTTTTAAGAGGGCTTGGCAAATCGATTTAAATATTTTCCTTGGAGTTTGCCATCTTGTTATCAATTTTTTTCAAATTTCTATGGAAAGTTGAGAATATCGAGAGTATAAAAAAGTTATCATTGCGAAGGCAAGCATTAGCGTTTCGATTGAAAAAGAGCGGAGTTGAGATAACCAGAAGTATATAGAATGCGTACCAGGAGAAATTTTCTATTGAGAAAGTGCCTATGAAAAATAAAAAAATCGTATAAAACGAGAGAAAGAGAGAGTTAGAGAGTTAGAGAGAGAGAGAGAGAGAGAGAGAGAGAGAGAGAGAAAGAGAAAGAGAGAAAGAAGGGGAGATATAAAGGAAAAATTTACACGTAAGAATTCTCGTTTGCATTAGGAGGCTATTGCGATTCCATCGGAATCGAGGCAGCAGTTGCACGCACGCGAAACCGCGACGGTTATGTGCGGCCTGCTGTTGTTTATTCCGAGGGATAAAGAGAGCTAAAGATAGAGTAGGAGAGGGAAGAGAGAAGAGAGAAAGAAAAACTACGATTTACCGAGGATCTATCTATCCCTGCTGGTTACATTTACACTAGGATATGCGCATGGCGCAAACATACACACATGCAGCAAAGCTGCCGCGCGTAATGGCTAAATTTACCAAGCGTTCGCGCGTTTATCGTATAATTATATTGCCGCAACGATTCGACGCGTGGATCCGCGCGGCCACGGCTCTACGCGAGCGTACGAAGAATAATGCTTGGACAAAGTGTGTGCGCACGAGCCCGCGTCTATAACTATTTACCGTAGGCTTTATACACTCGCGCTTTGCTGCGAGATAGGGAAAGGGAGGAATCGTGTGTGTAAACTGCATCAAACGAACTATCCGACCGTAAACGCGAGGGATTCTCTCTCTCTCTCTCTAACTCCCTCTAGCTCTCTCTTTTCTTCCTTCCCTACCCTCTTCTATCTTTCTCTCTTTCCTCTATTTCCGCGTGCAAGAACGCCTCAGAGAAATAAAAGTCTCCAGCAAGATTATCTCGAAGAAAGGTATGAGAGCCCTACGGACTTATTATCGAAGACAGGGAGATTACCCGATGTTAACGGCGGTGGGAGCATCTTATTATAGTATTCTAATGGGCTGCCGTTGCTGCTGCTGCTGCTGCCGCCGTCGTTGCTGACCAGCATATTTTATTTTTCGATTCGATGCGTCGTCTAATGATCATTTCGGTGTGCATTGCAAACAAATCGACCGCTGTAAACTTAGAGGAGAGAGAGAGAGAGAGAGAGAGAGAGAGAGATAGAGAGAGAGAGAGAGTCTTAATCGCGTGTTTGCATAAGATTGCTTAAAAGTTCCGGTAAAATATTGAGAATCAACAAAGTCGTGGCAATTGCCCCATTTAATTTAAAATTGTATATAGGTTTGAAATAAACACTTATCGCTGTCTTATTTCTTAAAAAGTATTACATAAAATATTATCACAAAGTTCTTAAAAATAATCCATAAACTTGCAGCTTATAATATTATTCATTATTTCAAAGTTCGATTTTTCTTTTCATTTATAATTTAATCTGACGCGTAGGAGGGTTATGTAGTTTTACTCGATAATTATATACAATAGTAGGTAGAAATCAAAAACGGAGACGGATTTTGCCGAGCTCGTTTGTATTACCAGAGTTTGATGAGCAGGCACCTCTATCTCCTATTACGTTTCGCTAGGGAGATTCTAACGAGCTCGAATGACCGAAAGTGGATCGTGATTTATCGAATTGATGTGTCACCTTTCCCGTTAAGAAACGCGATACACTCACAAAGTGGGTTTCGCAATCTTTGATTTTTAATCGCTGTCATCTTAACATAAAATATTATTCGATTAACGACGCGCATCATATTTTACAATTAAGTCTTTCACCCTGTTTATTATTCATTTCAGTTACCGAAGTAATAATATTACATCTTAATATTATAATCAAAAGATAAATTTATAATGCTTCTTATAGATTTGCAAATTAGTTAATAGAATTTGCAAAATAAATATTTAAGAATAGATTCATAATTAATTAATATTTATTTAAAATTTGTTACGTAAATCTTTTCCATCTTCCAATCATTTTGTACAGTATATTGAGCATAAATTTTCATATTTGCGGAAAATGTATATCGAATTCCAAACTAAATTGTATTTAATTGATTAAAAATTAATAATACGTAAATAATTTTTTCATTAAAAAAATAATTAGTTTATAAAATAATAAAATGAATCTTCAAAGTAACATGATCGAACCCGATAAGCTTTGCAATTACTGTTAAATTTTTTATTTTAAGGAGGTTATTAAAAAATCAAGATAAAATAACTTATTATTCGAAAATTTGTATTACATTTTTTAACTTTAATTTGCTTCGTGTGCTTTATCTGAATACTTTCTATTAGTAAATAAAAATTAAAATTAAAATTATAATTTTCAAAACGCGTATTATCTTTTGGAAAAAAAAAAAAAAATAATAATGTTTGCTTTTCATCAACCAGTTTTTTGAAATTTCCAAAATTAGCGTTTCATAACTGTTTAAGTCGAAAATAATATAAATGAATATACGAAAATGGTAAGGTCGTAAAAAATGAAATGATTTGAAAGAACGATACGATACGATTATCTAATTATCGAGTAGTATTTAAAAATTATTTAAGACCTCACAGCAAACAGCTTATCTATCGTAAATCGATAACGATTCATAAAAGCAGGAAAACGGCGCACGTGTCCCACAGTCGAGGCACTCGGCAACTCGTCACTACCGCCGGTGCGTTGTCGCAAAAGGACAAGTCGTTGGCGAGCGCGCGCGCGCGCCGAGGAGTCCGTTATATAAAAGAGCGTAGCGTAATGAAAAATAAAAGGCAGCAAGTGTCAAGCGTACCGGTGTTATTTATCGGATCGCGAGTCAATATCGGATGTAACTCTCACGCCTCGGAGTCATTAGTATTCGCCCCGGTGGCCTACGCTCAATACGGGCTAACGCGGTTATTTCGTAGCTGGCTGCTGCATTATTTCCCCGTTTTAATATTGGAAGTGCGCGGGAGTGGGAGCGAAAAGTCGTCGGCGAGTACCGCTATCCGCGGAGAGAACGGCATTACGGAGTCGAGAAAGAGAGAGAAAGAGAGAGAGAGAGAGAGAGAGAGAAAGCTTACGATATCCATTCGCGATATATTCCGGAGCGCATCGCGTTCCCGGAGCTCCGACTGACCGATGTGTCTTAAATCCCTATGTGCCGTTGTCGCGACGGTGGCGGAGCCAATATCGTCCGTCGTCGCTCCCGTCATTTCCTCGCGTCCCACATGCTCGCGATCCGCGCTCACGTATGTGCAGAGGCTCTTGCGCAGGCTCGTAACAGTGAATGAGATTCGATCGGTAAAGAACCAGAGAGAGAGAGAGAGAGAGAGAGAGAGAAAGGGCCAAGGGCAACGTCGGCTCACTACACGCTTGGCTCTCTCGCGCAGAGGTTAGCCTCTCGGCTGTTACGTGTGCGCATATCGTCGGCTATCGAGATATATATTATGTGGTCCGGTGCATAATCTGCACCGGGCGTACATGCACTCGGCGCACAGGTATATATGTACAGCAAAGAGTGAGGCCGTTAGCTCATAGAAACGGGACGCTCTTTCTACCTTCGGCCAGACTCGTGCGCCATGGCAAGAGAAAGAGAGAAAGACAGACAGACAGAGACAGACTAAGAGCGCGCGAACGCGCCTACACAACGGCTTTTTTCTTTCCTCTTAGCTGCTATTTGCCTTTTCTTTTTTCATCGGTCTTCTTTCCTTGTTTTTGTTTTATGCGCGTTGGTTGGAGGGAGAGTGCAGAAGAATTTACAGGAGTTTCGCGAGGAGGTCGATCCCATACGCGCGAGGCCTTGGTTCGCGTAAACGCTCGCGTGCATATGTGCAAAGAGAAGGAGACAGTGGATCGAGAGCGCACGTGCACGAGGTACAGTCGCTCGCCTTTCTTCGTCGAAAGCGGAGCATTATGTCGTTTTTTTTTCTTTCTCTATTTCTTTTTCTCGGCAGCACGAACTGTACGCCTGATTTTTTTTTTTTTTTTAGGTTTTCTTCCCCCTCCCGTTACTTCCACGTTTTCACTCTTTCATCTTTATCACCTTCGATCGATTGATTTATGACCTTGGGAAAACGTTGAATATTCAGTCACACACGCGGAGACGTTGGGTAAACAACGACAAAGGAATTGGCACCAAATCGCAATACGCACAGTTCCAGTTACTTTGCCCGAGATAGTCCAGACGAACGGGAGCCGTTAAAAGGAAGGAGTTCGCGCGGTGGCTTTTGTAGGAATGCTCGCCCGTATAAATGCATGATGCATATAAATGGGGAGTAAAGGCGACGCGGGATTTTCATCGGCGCTTTTGACGCTGAACTTTGGTCGAGTCTTTCGAAATCTATTCGCCATTCGAGCGACGTTAACGACCAAGCGAATTTGTATCCGTATTTTTCCGGTATTTTACCGCACGCGTGTGTCTGCATGCATTTTATTCGCTTTTTTTGCTTTTCATTCGACGAGAACGTTACGACGGCAAGAGGTGTCCTCGTTTGTGCCGGTGAACGTAGATCATCCAGCTCGTACATTGTCGTGACCCCCTGTGAACAGAACGCGCAACTGTTCTATAGCCCTCCTTCTCTTCCTCTCCCCCCTCCTCCCTCTCTCTTTCTGTCTGTCGGTCTCTCTCTCTCTCTCTCTTTCTCCCGTTTCCTTCTCTCGATTACTCTCTCGTTCACATTGGTGCCATGATATCCAGCATTGTAGATCAGACGAAATCGCTTTTAGCAATTGTAACCGCTGTAAATATTCCTGCAATCGCGTTTGAATATTGCTCGTCATGAATCGAACGAGAGATCGAAGCAGGAATAATCGAAAAAACTCGGGAAAAGAGCGCGGACCGAATACTGAAAACGTGACCTTTTACAGCTTGGAAAAGGTTCATTTTATTGTATACTGGCACATAATAAATATAAAATGCATGATTTTCAATGAAAATAACTAAACTTCCTGCACAAAGTGAATTGCTTGTATCAGCCGTCTGATTGTATTTTTGCACAAATATCGGCTTGAGTAAATAAACCGTAGGTATAAATATAAGTGTAAAGCATTATTGTTATAGTTAAATAAATTCGTTGAATTTTGGTGATTCTTGAAAAATTTTATCTTTGTACGTTTCTATATAACGTGGCAATAACAATATTATACAATGTATTAAACTTCAGACTAAAAAATTCACAATTTTTACAACATAAATCAAATAAAATCGCTTTAAATGCTAACAAAACAATTATTTGGATTATATATAACTAATTTATATTATAATCAATTAATAAATAACTTCTAAAACAATTACTAAAAAACTTAAAATTCAAATATTGTTTATAATTTTTGAATCTTTGATGTATGATTTTTTCCACATCTTCTATCTTATTAATCGAACGTTATTATTTGTCGAATTTATTTGTCCCCGGGGCGCTCGACAAAAAAAAAGCGAGCCGATGAAAAAAGAATCGCGATAGAGAAAAGAAAGAAAATGAAAACAAGTCCAGCAGTTATGCAACATACCGTTACGTTTGGAAATAAAGGAACCACAAAAATAGTATACACACACGCGTCACTGTGAGAGTGAAATATAGCGAAAGGATGAAAAAGTCCACGAGAAAAGGGAAAAACGAGGGATCCAATAAGAAGAAAGAGGTATAAAGAAACTAGTGACAGCTCGTGTGCGAGCCGCAATATTGTGATACTGTTTCATCGTCATTGCTTTTTTTTCTTTCCCTCCTTTGTACGCCGCCACAGCGCGTATCATCCAGCTGCCGCTGCCGCAAGCTCTCGTGCAAGCACATCGTCACTGATCGTGGCCTCCGATACGCCTCGTTGCCGCTCTAGCCGCCACCGGCGCAAAAAGATCCGACAAGACTCAGAGAGAGAGAGAGAGAGAGAGAGAGACGGCGAGCGGTGTAATGGCGCCGTGACTCTTTCGATGTATCTATAAATAACTGTGTGCATGCGCGAATAACGCTTGCACATCGTGCAGAGGTAAGCTATGAAATCTCCTCGCTTCCGAGGTGCCGGTGCGAGCGGTACCTGTCGCGGGAACGTCGGGGAAGAGCAGCCATCGCCGGCGCCGCGAGCCCATAGAACAATTCCCGATGAGCCGGTATACGTCTGGCAAGCATACGTATGTATGCTCCGAGATCGGCCGGAGATAGCGCCGGGCGACGCGAGCATCGGATACGCGCGCCTTTTCTTTTCCGGGCGTCCGCGGGCCCGCGGGTAGCTACATGGGAAATTGTCCCTGGGACTTGAGCTTTGACCGCTCTCTGCTCTTCGATCTTCTCTTTTTTTTCCTTCTTTCTTTTCGCAAGCTCTCTCTCTCTCTCTCTCTCTCTCTCTCTCTCTCTCTCTCTCTCTCTCTTTCTCTCCTCCCTCGTATTCTCGAGCCAAGGGGCATTTATCTTCTTCGAACGCTTGCCAGAGCGCTTCTGACGGGCAAATTATCTTTTCTGAGACAATGACTGAATTGTAAATGCCGATGTTGAACGTTACACAAACTTCCGCGAAATTCGAGTTTTTAGGTCGAATTTAACATTTACCTCCCGTTTGGTCATGCATATAATCCCGGTGGGAGTTGCTACTTGCAAATGCATTCCGTTCTTTGCCACTCGTTCGTAAGTGTCGCCGGCCAACTGGTTCAGATTCGCTTAAACCCGTAAAGCTTATCATTTTATTTTCTACTTCTCGTTTATTTGTTTATTATTATTATTTATTTTTTTTTTCGAACGTTTTTTAAGTATTTATAACTTTTATCAACTGAAAATGTAATTTTAATAATTTTTTATGATACTAATGAAAAAAATTTACATAGCCTTTTCCAAAAAGATGAAAACTTAACGAGAAAATATAATTACTGGAAATAATTCGTGTTATATAAAATGAAACGTTTTTTAATTTTTATTGATTACATCAATAAAATGTTAAATAAATTTTAAGGTATAACAGTATATAATAATTGTAAAAGGAAAAATTTTTATTTGAAAGGAAAACAAATAATTACATTTTACGAGGGAAATATAATAAAATCAAACAACGGGGTAACAAAATTAAATAAAGCGTCTGTTTCATAAGAAATTTTTTTTTTTAAATAAATGTTTTACGCTGACTTATGAAATAATTTGATAAACTAATCGCTTCATTCAATATTTTGCAACTTTTATTTTCTTCAACTCGACGTTTTTGATTATCTCTTTTATAAAATTCGCAATCAATGATACGGCAGGTCTGTAGTGGACTTCCTCATTGATTCGAGGGAAGCAAGGCAGCGAGTACTTGGCATATCAGAAATTAAAAGCCATCGTCGATAAAAAGAGCCTGCTTCCGTCGAAACGGTTGTAACCGCAACCGGACGGCGAAGGGAATGGAAGAAGAAAGGTCAAGGAAAAATGCGAAAACGCCGGATAAATTTAGCGCTCAAGGTGTAACGGGAGCGCGAGCCTATTTCGCAAGGAAAATTCTCGAGATTAGGGGAGTATCGCGTACGCTCTGAATTTCCATTAAATGTAACAGGAAATGGAGAGCCGACCGCGGTGTCCTAATGCCGCGATCCTATCTTTAAACCGAGAGCGGCGAAACTCGACCGAGTTACCTCGGCTGCTCGTGAACTATAATATCTTGCCCTGCTCTCAAAACCGGAATGTACTGCGGGATTGCAACTTGTATTAATTACGGGCGACATAGTGCGCGGTCCTCGTTGTAGATTAGAAATCGAAGGGCGACCCGCGGGATCCGCCGCTCGCGTGCGCTCGCCGGAAAAAAAGACAAGAGAGAGAGAAAGAGAGAGAGAGAGAGAGAGAGAGAGAGAAGGAAGTCGTGCGTCGGCTGGGAAATCGCGACCCGATCGAGGCGCGAGAAGCTCAAGAGGCTTACGGCCCGTAGATGCAAGAAGCGGCGGAGAAAGCCGGAATCCAAAAAAAGCCTTCGTCTATCTTTAAGCGAGCGCTTGCCGCTGCGGCAGCCGAGTCACGATTTCCCTGTCCCCGCGCCCGTCGATGCGCCCAAGCTTTACGGGGGAGGAGAAAAACGCCTTTTCTAGCCTCGCCTTCCCGTAACCAAAGCCTCGAATAATAATTACCTTAATTGCGGCATAATTAACAGATCTGTATCAGGAGCAGCTCGTTCTGCGTCGTTCTCTTCGAGGATTTATTGCGCCGCGGGCTTGCGAATGTAGCCACTTCGGAATATTCGATTTGCGCTTGATTGGCTTGATTAAAAAACGATTAAGCCTGATTATGAGAAGAGATACACCCTTCGAATACGCCACGAGTATCGCTGGTCAGGTTACCGCGAGCTCCATTCTTCCGTTTTTCCTTTTACTTGCTTTTTTACTCGTTTATCCTGCTTCTCATGCCTTATTATGCAATTTCAAGTTTTCTCCGGTTATTTAATCAGAGAATTTTATACTCAACGATACGTTGTTGTATTGTTATGTTGGTACTTACTGTATATCAAAGTTGTTGGCGATTTTTTTTTTTTTTTTTTTTTTTTTTTTTTTGCAAAAGGTTATGTAATAAGAATGTTCGACATATCAGAGCTGTTGTAAGAATCGTCCTCGCTTATTTTACAAGACGGCTTTAGATGGAGCAAGGGATTTTGACTGAAAGAAGAGCGTCCCAACGAGCTCGGCATTTCTTAATTAACCCTGCTCACCAGAGAGGAAAGAAGGTCCGCCCAAGTGGAGATCTAAGGATTTCCAGAATTGCCTTCGGATGACATTGCAGACTTATTTTTTTTGGCTCAACTCTGAATCAATAACACCACTTACCCTTCGCCAGATTCGTGTATCTGATTCTCCTCCTCCTCCTCCTCCTCCTTTCCATCTTCGACTCTCCCTGATTTTTTCTTCTTTTCACCAAGCCAATCATGAGACAGTGATCAATTAGAAAATACGCGTCGTGATTCTATCGTCGATCGAGAAAAGTGTCAGAAGTGAAAGTGTAATCTAATAAATCGTCGGCAAAAGTGACATTCCCTTTTAATGAGATTTCTCAACGAAAGAATGTTTCGCTTTTAGAGAATTCGCTCTGTCATCCACTCGATATCCTTCTGAAAACTATTTTCTTTTATGTCAACCTATCTGATAAAAATTTTTAATTACTTTAATAGATTTACTTATTTTCTATTATCGACAACCCTTTTGCTAGAAACGCCTTCGATAAAGTTCGAATATGAATTTTTTTTTATTGTTATTATTATTATTTGTATTTCAACGATTAATGAGCTTTAAGAAAACCATATCGACAAAAGTTACTTATAGGTACATTTCTAAGACAATGAATAAAGATAAAAAATTTGTCCGGAGAATCTGGGAAAGTCAATAATTTTGAAAAATCAGCAAATATGGAAAATTAAAGGTATCGTTGTCTGTTTGGAAAAAAAAAAAAATAATAATAATAAATACAGAGAATTTTGCAGCGACGCTCCTTGATTTTTTGTTGACACTTGGAAGCAAACGCTCGGGGCGCTAAGTAAACAGCGAGCCCGTAGTTCTCACTCGAATGACTTTAACCTGACTGCCAAGTCAACAGCATTTGAGCGCGCGGTGATTTCAATTTTTGTCGAGTTGAGATCGGCAAACAGTCGGCGGCCCATCCCGGGGTTTTCGGCAGCAGCTCGTAGTTTGCTGCGCCGCGTCGTTGTTGCCGTCGTCGGTTCGTCCCCGAGTCCATCTCTCGCTCCGCGCGATTCGCGCACTTGTTTTTCTTTCGCGCGCGCGCGCGCGCGCCCACCTCTTTTGCTCCCGTGCCGGTTCATTTAATCCCGGTGCGCCCGCTATTTGCGCTATTACTTGTTAAGCTTGTTTCGTTTACGCTTCCGCTCCTCGAGTGCTAGGTCTCGGCGATGACGAGCCAAGTTTTGTAGAAATAACAAGCTCCCGTCGCACTTTGTATCCCGATGGAAACGCAACGGTGCTAACAGCGACAAAAGAAAAAGAAAAAGAGAAAGAAATATAAAAGAAAAGAAGAAAAAGAAGAAGAGAAAAAGAAAGAAACGTAATATTTTGGAACGTTATCGTTGGACTCGATCCAGTGGCGCGTTCTCGAGTGGAGTAAGCGGTGGGTTATTAATTGCACAATTGCGAGTACTCGCGAGGCCTGGCAATTAAATCTCGGCGCGCGGCTGTCGGCTAATTTTCAATGTCGCTCGAGCTCATTTTGCGTTTCGACAAATGACGAAAAGCGCACCTGATGGGATCGGTTTCACCAAAATTATTATGTCCCCAACTTTAATATGGCTCGTAAATGATTTATAAATATGTTAAGCACCGTAATGTGCCACAATTTACCGATGCCAATAATTTAACGCAAAAAGAGCGTCTATGATCTAAGAAAATTTATTCACGATATTATTTTATGTACAACGATGATTAAATAAATATTAACAACGATAGATTTTAAAATTATTTTACATCGAGAAATAAATTATAATTTTTTATCCGTTTTATATGTTACAGGTGAGTATCCAGAAATTTCGCAAACGCCTTCGAACGTTTTGCCGCGAAGGAAAAGACATCGAATCCAGTTGAAGGAAAAGTCGAGTCTGAAACAGTAAGTAGCGCGCAGCTTCCGCAATATCCGGGAGCGGTTTTGCGATACTTTGCAATAAGACGGAGGAGACGCCTTCGGCGTCCGTATCCGCAGAAGCGCGTGTACGGGCATTCGGAATCGTAGACTTTGGTCCGAAGCTTTTGGAAAGGTAGGAAAGGCAAAGTAATCGAGCGAAATGATCCGTGTCAAAAGGGAAAAGGGTGTCGGAAAAGCCGGCCGGAAAATATGGCGCGCCGCACTGTTTAAAAGACGTTCACGGGAAATTCAACTTGCTTTCGTTTGCGTGCGCGCGCTTATAGGCCTTTGGGAACTTTTATATTGAAATCGCGTTTACATGCCGAGAGCAAACAAACGCCTCCACCCACTCGACTGCGGGAGAACTGTACAAATGGCTTTTCTCACGGCTTTGTACGTCGACCTCGGCCTCTCGCTCCCAAAAACTCGCTATATTATTTCCGCGCTCTTTCTCCCTTTCTCTTTTCCTTTCTTTTCATTATTTGTTTTCTGAACGCGCGGGAGGTGCCGGCGGCACAATTGAAGAAACGCTATCGAAAGATTGACGAATTTTCAGGTTTTTCCCGCAGCTTTCAATGGCGCGAGTGCGCGAGGCCGCGAGCACGTAAATTCCATTGAACGCTTGCTTGCGCGAACTAACGCGCGCATCTGTACAAGCGCGGCTGCTGCTTTCAAAGCTTCGAGGCAAAGCTGCCTTTTAGAGTTTCAAATGCAGACTGGGCACGTTTTTTTTATTTTTCAGAGCGCCTTTGTCGTCGATACCGCGTGCACACGGCAATTTTTACCGAACCTTTCTACTTGCGTCGGCATTCGAAAATATTTTGGCTTTTCGCGAAACTCACTTTGATACGCCATCCTAACGCATTTTGTTTATACTTTTGTCAAAGCTTTTTTCGACGAGGTAAACATCCAATAAATACGCTCCGACATGGACCGCACTTTCTCATCGATAAATATATTATATCAATTAACGCGCCGTGCAATAATTCAACTAAAATTCATGGATAAATTTTCTTTTTTTACATATTAAGTATAAGTAAAGTAGATTATGCGAAGGTATCCAATATGTCATAAAACTGTTCTGTTTACGCAATGACTCTGTAATTTAATTCATAGCGCGAGTAATCTAATTTGACAAAAATATCATACTATTATAAATTAAAAGCCATTGATGAAAATTTAAAATAAGAGTGAATAGCTTCTCGGCATTGCCACATTTTCTTCGCTCTTCACTCCTACCGCGACGAAATCAATCTCTACGTTTCTGTTTATCCGTGCTTAATGCGTTTCTCTTATTTTCTTCTGGTCGTATCTTTTTTCATTATCGCTTAATGTTGCTTATTTACTTATTTACTCCTCTTCGCTTTTTCTTCGTTATTCTGGCTTCTCGATCCGCACTTTTTTCTTTTACCGCACGCACAGCTCTCTCTCTCTCTCTCTCTCTTGGCAAGATTCCCTCGGGATATCATTTTCTACCCGGTTGCAATGTTGCCTCATCCGTACGCTAAGCCAAAGTATATTCAGAGTCGACGCATGGATTGATAAATTTTTAATTCATAAACTTTCAAAGTATTTATATAACCAAACATTTCCTTAACCAATAATGTTTTTAAATCGAATTAATTATTTTTAAAATTTTAAAATAAATTAGTAAAACAAAATACTTTGTCGCGATTCGATCAATGAATGCGGAAGTTCGTGTGCTCGCATAATTTTTATAATATTTCAATTCTTATAAAAACAAAAAGAAAATAAATTTATGAATGAATTGTTCGTGCTATCGTGTGAAAATTTTAAAATTAAAGGCTCATTGAAGTAAATGAATAATTTAGCATTGACTATTGGTAAAGTGTATATGTCAACAAAATTAAGTTGCGGTAACGGACTTTAGAAAATAGATTATTCTATTGAGTTCCATCAGCAAAGATTTAGCAAGAAGAGTGTGGACCCAGGGGAATCGGACCGCAAAGGGAACGAAAGTAACAGAGAGTAAGAATAAGTGAGTATGAGAGAGAGAGAGAGAGAGAGAGAGAGAGAAAGAGAGAAAAACAGAGTAAAAGAACAAGACACAAATATAGAGTCGAACATAGGTCAGTTAAGGTGAAGATCTCATGCGTCCTAGGAGGAGGTCACGACCCGAATCACCCGTTTATAAAACGGATGCAAGCCGCCGAATCTCTCTCTCTCTCTCACTTACATTAGGAAGTTTCTCCTAACTTTACGCCATAAAGCCAGTGCTTCGACCACGGCTCGGCGAGGAATCGGATAGTCGGTCCCATCGCTAGAGAACTAAATCCGTTTGCCGTCTCTTTCTCTCTCTCTGTCTGTATCTCTCTCTACCTTCAGCTACCGCGATGGGCACTTCTTCTCCCGGTGCAGCTGCTTCTTCCTCCTACTCCGTGACCTTCCCTGTCCTTCGATGGCCTCGGACTCTCGCTCCCCCACGCACGAGCCTCTCCCTCTGACGGATAAGGTCTCTGATAAAACACGGGGTGAAAGAAAGAGGACTGCCCGGCCGGGGAGATTTTATTCGGGACTGCGAGCCGAGAACGGAAACTGGAATGGCTTGGGTGAAAGTATTACCGGAGAGGATTCCGTTTATTTGTTGCTCCGCAACTTATTGAAAATCTGTCCCTTTGGGTGCGTGTAGAGAAGGGTGTCGCGGCATGGCGCGGCTAGAGCCCGAGGGGTTATCGAATACTACGGCTATGTGTATAAAAGAGATGTTCTAGAATAACAATAAAAAAAGAAAAAAAGAAAAAAAGAAAAAAAGAAAATAATCAAGTGGGACTAAATTGAAACTTACGATCTTCAGATTATCTGAAATGAGATTTCACTCGAGGCTTATTGAAAAAAAAAAAACTCATAATAATTCAGCGTTCGTTTTAAAAATCGTATCTACTATACGTGGCTATCTTTGCATCGTTTCAATAATCATTTTCATATTACTTTGAATGAGGAATATTTTAGGATAAGTACAGTCGATCGTTTTTCAATAATATCCATTATTTCAACTCATAAATTGAAATGTTACGTAAAATTGAAATTTATTACCGAGTTATTATTGAGTATTATAATTTCGGTAGGAAATAATATATGTAAATTTATAAAATATATACATTGTTGAAATACGTGTATAATTGAAAGAATCATTTTCCTGCATTAACTTCGATGCAGATGGGCACTGGCTTTACGTAGAATCGAATTTTCGTTATCTGTAGAATATTTAGAGGGAAAAAAAGTAAAGATAAAAAGAGGCAGAAAAGAACAATGATCTCTTGGGTATTACCCTGGCGGACGAAAAATCAAGGATCACGACTATCTTTTTCTCTCAATTTCTTTGCTTTTCGCTCTTCTTTCGCCTCCGTATCTTTGGGTCCGTGGAGAGCATCGCATGCCCGCGGCCTTTGCCACAATATTTTGCTCGATTACCATCGCAATAGAAAAAGCCAATGTAGTTAAAGCAGGCGTTCTCCCCGGCGAGCCTGACGCCGACTTTGGGGGTTGCGAGAATCCGGTAAAAAATAGGCGAAAAATAGGTGTAAATACACAGGGAAAACGCTGGCCGCGCGTTCGCTCGTGCTCTCTTCCTCCTCTTCCCCCGCCTCGTTCCTCTCCCTCTCATCTCCCCCCCCCCTCCCTCCCTCCTCCCCCGCTCTCGCGCTAGCTGTGCTCGTTAACATGTTAATTTATTGTGCCGCTAAATTTCGAGCCCGACGTTCTCTTTATCTGCGTCTCTCTCCCTCGATATGCACCACAAATTTATGTGCAACACCAAAAGAGAAAGCGGCAACGCCCACGAAATATTTTAATTCGGTGCCGTGACTGTATTTGTTGTTTCTATCCGTGACTACTGGGATTTCCCCTTGTATACTTTTGTATGCATTATAAGTTTAGTTTATTAGGGCCATTTAACGTTTAAAAAGTTAATTCTCGTATTCGCGTATCGTCTATTTTGTTTAATATGTTATAGATTTTTTAATAAAAATTTAACCATTTTATTAATTTTTTAAATTACATTTCATTTACTCTTTATTAATTATACTCTTTATTAATTATCTCAAAGTAATCCTTTTATCAATTTTCTTTCATAAATATGTAATAATTTTTTTTTTCTTTTTAACATTTTCCGAAATTCTTAATATTTTTTATAAATAAAATTCTAAATAATTATATAACGTTTTACAAATAAATTTTCATCGCTAAAATTTTACAATTTTTTTTATCGAAATCAATTGTTAAACTAATAATGTATGCATTAATGACAAAATAGCCATTTAAATCTTGCATTATGTGAAATTTATAAGCCGCTCGGTATAAAATATTGAAAATTTAAATTAGACCCTCGTGATTTAAAATAAGTTATATACCTTCCACTTATATTTCAATGTAAGTTGAGCGAATAATTAAAAAAGAAAAAAAATATATATATATATATATATATATAATGAGTGGCTTATAATTTATCTTCTTTCGGGATAAAATGCAAATAAATAATCCGTATAGTTTCTCCGTGAACAAAGATTTATTTTATTAATCAGAACTTACCCTAATATTTACAATGCTCACCTGTGAACAAAGAAACAACATTCAATGTTACTTATTCACTGATTTCCCTATTTTACAAATTTTACAATTTCTTTTAATTTTAAAAGTTTTGATTTATTTTATTAATCAATTCTAGATTGCACTGTCTTAATAAACCTCAAATTCTGTTTACACGTGAGTAACTCTTATCTCACATTGTGGAAGTCTATCTTATCGACATGCACGATAATACTGGAGAATTCAAAAATGAATTAAAGAAGTAATAACTTCATTACATATATATATATATATATATATATATATATATATATATATATATATATATATATATATATATATATATATATATATATATAAGTAAAAAGAACATTATCCGAGCCTTGAAACAGAAAGAAGAAGAAGAATAATTTGCTGCACCGTGAGCATTAAGCTAAGGCTAATTAAATAATCCAAAAGCTTTCGTCAACGTCAAAAATTTTAGGTTCTCAAAGCTCTCCTGAGAATGTCTACTCACGTACTTTCATTCTTTCTCTCTCGCTCTTTCTCCTCGTCTCCGTCGAGCGTTTCGAAAGCCCGTATATCCCAACAAGTGCCGGGTAGTAACGCCCGATGACGCTTATTCCCTGCAGCTCGAATTTTCCGCCTTCCCATCTCTCTCTCTCTCTCTCTCTCTTTCTCTCTTGCTCTCTATCTTCCTTGCTCCAGAGTTCACTCTCGTACGCTTCGGCAATGCCTTCGTCGTTGCACCTTTCTCCCACTATCGTTCTGGTGCTATAACTTTCAGCAAGATTATCCTTATTAAATTATTATCGGGCTCGCTCGCTCATGCCGTAGGACTAGACTGGCTTCGCCGCGGAATCTGATTTCCGCGAGAGCTCGTTATCAAAGCCAGAACGTATGCCGAAAGTCGCCACTCCGATAATTCCTTACACGTTTCTCTCCCTTTTACGGTAGGGGGAGGGAGAATGAGAAGGAGGGTTATATTCCATACGGCATTTTCGCTTTTTCTCTCTCTCTCTCTCTCTCTCTCTCTATCTATCTCGATTGTTATGATCTAACGCTACCCGGCACCAGGTGCTATGGGGCTATGTATGCGGAGCCAAAGGTACATGCATCTGAGTATCAATTTACACTTCAACAGTTATATTATACGCGCGAGTCCAAAGGCTGGCCAATGTCGGAGTGATGCTTCCTTGCCAGCGGAAAATATCGTTTTGCTCCGCACTCACAAGGGCGTGCACAAATAATTTAAGCGCTCTTTGGGAAAATTAAATCCCTGATTTACTTCGCGATTCGCGGTCATTTTTCCGTTACCTCCTCACTCCTCTCGCCCACGCGTACTTTCGCATCAATTTTATCTCGCCTCTGTATTATTATAGTTCTTTTGGAATAAAATTACGTATTTTTTTTTTTTTTTTTTTTTTAAATTAATCGTTTTATGAATTTAGACTGTGGTTTCAAAAAAATGAGAACAAATAGATATTGAAAGCAACATTGAGATCGTTTCCTACAATAGTCTTTGACGCTATGACCTAAGAAATGACTTCTATTGCAAAATGCACAGCGTTTAAGCAAACTTTTTACTTCTTGAGAAAAAGCTTAAAAATTTTTCACGAATAACTGTAAAATAATGAGAAAAATATGATGTAAAGAGGTTGTTTCGTGGTGAAAAAATATGAAAGTTAACGGCTCAATTAATAATTTTGTAATATAGCTGTGTAATTGTAGAAAATTAAATTTTTGATTATTCCCTGGTTGGGCTGAGGCTCATCCGTACTTGTGAGTAATCATTTTCGTGCTTATAATTGGTCGATGGCAGCATCCAAGATGCTTTAAAACCTTTCTTTCTTCCACGAGTGCAAATTTTGTGCACGCGCGCTCGCTCTTAATGAATATCGCTCCGACCGAGCCAAAGTCAATACTTCCTCGAGTTCTTTATCGAGGCTGCACGCGAGCCTAGCGCGAGTGCCATAGTTTGTTGCGGAAGTGCAAAAACCCACGGATAGTTGGACCACGGATTGAAATAAAAAACTAAGACTCAACGAACGAGCTCGAGCTTCGACGAAAACCTTAAGGCGATGAACTGAATTCGCGTCGGTGAATCGAGAGCGTGCCCCTCGTCAAATTAAATCAATGCGAGCGCTCTGGTATCCGGCAACGCGACAACGCTACATGCGCATGTGCTTTATTCGAAGCACCCGCGTACGACGCGCAGAGATCCGAAATCGGACTTTATAATGTAACCACTCGACCCCACGTGGGCTTACGCACGAACGTCCATTTATCCCGGCATCTTGTTCTGCGTGACTCGTGATTCGTCGTTTTTGCGCCCTTCCTGCGTGCGCTGAAATCTTAATGTCTCGTGCTGCTTTTTTACCGAAAAGGCTAATTTCACCGTTTCCAGAAACCCATTTTAACTTATCCTTTCTTATCAACATTTTATACGTTTGCCCTATAAGTAATCAGAGCTATAAATTTAGTACCGGAAAAAACTCTACTACTAATTCCTTTATATTTCTAAATCGTAACCGGAAACTAACTTTCCGTCTAATCATATTTTCATAAAATAAATCTTGCTGTTTATTATTTTGTACTTCAAAATGATTTTTTAATTAAAAATAAATTCAATTTATTTTATTCCATCATCAAACTTACTTGGAAAGTAGATTTAATCGTATTTTAAGTCAAATTGACGACTCACTTGTAACATAAAAAAAAAAAAAAAAAATTAATGAATATCAATAATCCAAGACTCCTTTCAATAGAATTGAAAAAGAAGCAAACAAATAAAATAAAAAAAAAAAAAAAAAAAATTAAATTTTTCACCAAAGTAATAGAGATTACTGTTTTAATTTTAGAAATATTGATTGAAATTTTTAAAAATGATTCGATGGATATTGGATATTTAAAATATAATTGGATTTTGAAACAAAAGCAGAATGAAAACAAAAGTTTTGTAACAATTTTGTAAATTGCAGAGTTGAAAATGTACGAAAGAAAAGTCGATAATTGAGAGATATTTTAAGAGTACATAAGTTTCGAGCGTAGATGTTTAGTCGCTTATGTAAGCTCGAGTCTTGTTCGTAAAGCATAAGGGAAGCGTGGTGGTGGTAGAGCCGAAACGCCGTCGAAGAAAGTCTCGCGAGAGGAGGCGAGAGGTAAAAGGATGTTCGCGAAATTAATCGATTTATCAAATCGGCGGAGCTCGTTTGTAAGCTTACGGTCGCATAGCTCTCGCGCGTATATCTTCCAACGGCTATAAAACGAGCCTCTCGCATCCGGGAAGGAGAATTCGCGTTTAGGGCGAATACCCCGGGCCGGCAGCCACCCTTCGAGGAAGTTTCGTCGTATGTTTTCGACTCGAGCTGCTCCAGAAGCCAGCAAAACGAGGGGAGAGCGAAAACGCAGCGGCTGCTGCTGCTGCTGCTGCTGGGCGTTATTTCGAAACGGCAAATTATTTTACTCGCGCCCGGGAACTTTTGACGGGCCACTCGGCCCTGATCTGAATACCGAACGCCCATATATTTTAACATGCAGGCCGCGTGTGCCCTGGCAACTCGTCCCGTATGCCCGCTTCTCCAGGAGTAGTCGCGTCGCCACCGTGGGATCTACTAATTCTCTTAGCGGGTTTGGCCGCCGAGCGAAGCGTCGACTCGTACCTCTTGCTCTCTCTCTCTCTCTCTTTCTCTATAAATATATATATATTTCTCTCTCTCTCGGAGGTCCAGTCGCGACGACGACGTCAAATAGCGTCCTTTTCCGCCTTCCTCGTATTTTCAACCACGAGGGACGGTTCGCGCGGCCCACCGAAAGAGAATTCATCAAGAGTCGAGCGACTAATCCCTACAACGCTCGACTCGCCTTTCCTCGGAGAAAGTCCTAGTTTAGTTTTCGTTGCTTAAGAACTACTCGTGAATTATTGACTAGGGTACGGACTCGCTTTAATTGCCAGCTTTCTCGCTCTTTTTTTACCTTTACCTCGTCTTACTTCTTATATTTTTGAATCGCCCAGCGTTAAAATTTATTTACGTTGATTTAGATGTATCTTTCTTTGCGAACTTTATTTACGAACGGAAGTAAGCCTTTCTCATTTTAATTATTTTATTATCGTAGTCATTTAATAATTTAATAAATTTGCTGGTAATTCTGTTTTTCAAAATCTTGCACTTCAATGCTCTATTGAATATTATACTTAACTTTTTTTTTTTTTTTTTTTAGTAAATTATTTAAACTAAATTTTTTTTAATTAAAATTAAATGCAATAATAATTTAACGAATAAAAGCTAAGCTTGGTCGCGTATTATTGTGAAAATTAAATTTTGTAATTTTAAAATTACCATAAAACTTTTAACTGAGAAAATTGTCCGAGAGTCTCGGCATCGTATTAAAAATTTTTTAATCATTTAAAATTAAAATTTAATGAAATATAACAAATAAAACAGTTTTGTCAATTACGTGCAATTAAAACTATCCGAAAGTTTTTAATACTTTAAGGATTTTATTCAGTTTGAAATGCAAATAGTCAAAAGATAAATTTCAAATAACGAAGCGAATAATCTAAAATTTCAAAGAAAGTGCATCTTTATAGAGTTTGAAAATCAAGCAATCTGTTGATCTTTTAGATTGCAGCAAAGTATATGTGTATATACACATACAAAGTTAAAAATAGCTGCAGAGAATAGCTGAGATTGTAACTCAATATTTGTTATTTCGCGACAGCGATAGCAGCTATTGCAATTTTATAAGTAAAAAATAGCAGTAAGGACAAATTGCAGCCGCTAAAGCTATTTACAATCGTTGCATAAAGCTGATTGCGAATCTTTTCCCGCGCGCGCGTGCGCGCTCGCTCGCTCGCATAATAATGGGTAAGGCGCGGAGGTGTCTCCTCGAAGGGGGTAAATATGGATGCATAAAGGCAGTCGGTAGTCGGAGGCTCGAAGCTCGAAAGAAAGCGGAATAGGCTCTCTTCCTTCGCCAATCTTTCTCGCGCTCTTTTTCTTTTTCTGCGTCTTCCGTCTCCGGCGATACATCTTAGATTCTGCGCCCAGAGCTCTCCAACGCCTCTCCGAGGCGCGATACGCCTCGCGAGCCGGGTAATTTGTCAGATCGAAGCTTTCGCGCGCAGGCTTTATCGGGCGGTTCGATCTAATATTTGCAAATGCCGCACGCACGCACTCGCGCACGCCCGCGAGAAAAACGAGAAGCGATCGGTTAGAGGTTGTTAGAAATCTAGTAACCGGTAATCCAGCGGCCGCCTCTGCTCGACTCACTGTCGCTCGTGAGGGATTAGACGCGCCAGGAGCGACGCGCTTCGGCGTTATTCGTTCAGCGAGAGACGTTACGTATTCTGCTTCTCTTCTCTTCGGATAGCCGGGCAATTCGCGGTCGGGACCCGTTCCCGGGGAATTACCGCGACCGTTCGACGGCGACAAACGATATAGTCGGAGATACGGGGGAGATCGCACTGGACCCGGGAGGGAAGGGGAAAGGAGGAGGAAGAGGCGACCGGACCGCTCGAGGCCGTTGGAACGCTGGAAATTCGATGAAAATCTCCGACGGACAAAACAATTACGCTCGCATTGCTCGCTGACTCGCTCGCCGCGCTTTCCTTAATCCCCGAGCGCACGTCTTAATAATTCACCTCCGGCGCCTGTCTCGACTACTGTAGCCTCGAGGGTCTTTGCTGCTTCCTCGGCACCTTCGCTTTTCTTTCAAACTTAGCAAGCCTCGTTTATCATTTAGTCGCGCTTTGAGAGAACGGATTACGCAAACCAATTGCCGGTATAAAATTGTGCGGTCTCTTCCCCCTCCCTTTTCTTATAAAATGGCGTATAATTATTATGTTTCTTAGGGTATCGACTTGAGACTTGAAACTGCATTTCCAGCGTTTAAATTTTAATATTAATCGTGTTTCAAAAGATTAAACAATTATAATAGTAATAATAAGTTGTGAATATATACGAAATTAATTTGCGGAATGAAATTATTATAATTAAGGAATGTGGGCATTGATTTGAGCAAAGAGATAGAGGGAGTGTGTAGAAGTGCAAAAGATTTTTATTGTTAAAAACCGTTACATCTAATGCACTTGCCAGTGCTAATTTAAAAGCAGTCGTCGCATGCGAGCGCTGTTCCTCTCGTGGAGCGACGCGGGTCTCGGTTTGCGTCATTCGCAAATGAAACGTTGCCCTCCGACTTTTTGATCGATCCGGCCTCGAGCTAAAGCAAACAAAGCCGCAGCTTGTTTTGGATAGTATTTCAAAAAGGAAGTGCAGGGACTAAGGAGCACTTGCATTTTACGCTGCTTTTTCTATATCCGTACCGAGAAAGCCAAGTTGACCCGCTTATTATTTTCCGGCGTACGCGAGACCGAAGTGTTTTTCTGTCGCTTACAGCGGTAGAAAGAAAAACAGACGGCGTGAGTGCTGCCGTCTGAGTCTTCCCTTAACACGGACGTATACACTCATCGGTACACGCGAATACGTGGATCTCGGAAAAATGAGCCGAGGGACAAAAAGTAAATAAGAATCTCAATACTAAACAGTGGAATATTGTGAGGCTCTTTTTACTCTAGCGTTTTGTCATCAGTCGTCGCGACTTTCCTCGCTCCTCCTCAGAGATGATAAATGAGTTAGAGAAAGAGAGATAGAGAGAGAGAGAGAGAGAGAGCGGCATCCGCAACGCCGTTTACCGACTTATGGCCCGAGGTCGGGCTATCGACTTCGCATGATGCATGTAGCCAATGATCGGAGGGATCGAGCGAGCTTCTCACATTCGCTGGCGTTGAAATTAACGTCGAGGAGGCACACACGGAACCTCGCTTACGATATGTTTACGCGGGGTTTTTAACCTCGCGCAAGCCCGAGCAAATAACGCCGAGTTATTTTACACGCCAGTCGCGTAAAATTAAGACGCTTTCTAACGGCTGGAAATCAGCTTGAAATATTATTAACGCTACTAATGCACGTAATGATGCTAAACGCCTACAGTTTTACAAACTAACTTATTAACAATTATATTTAAACTATCTCTCTTCGTATTGCGCACCGGCGGGCAGGTAAAATAAATAGACCGTTTATTCTGTCACTAATAACATAAACATCCTACGAATTCGCGCCAAGTAAGCGCAAGCGCGTAGACGAAAGTATGTATTGCGGATGCAATTAAATTTGTTTACAAATTTATGAATAATATGAGGGAAGATAAGGTCTGTGTAAATAGGAAGAGAAACTAGAATCATTGCCCCAGGTAGTAAGTAGGACTTTAGTCTTTTAATCCTATTATAAATTTTCAAGGCTTGTTTTAGAAAATTTAAAAAAATAAATAAATAACTTTTAAATTGGAAACGCTGCCAGTTTAATTAAAGTTTTTTAATTATCATGAGATTAAAGGAAAACATTTAACCGTGAAAAAAGTTTTTTTAAGCGAGTTTAAATTTGTTCAAGCTTACATTATTGCTGGATCGATGCGGCCTTTTTTTTCTTACCGATCAAAGCATCGCTACGTCGCTGGAATATAAAGCATTAAATGTTAATAATGCATTGTGTGTGATGGAATTTCCTTAACAAGGCGATCACGTCGATGCTCGCGTCGGGATCTAAATGTCACGTTCAGCCGGGATCAAGAATGTTTCAGCTAAAAA
Organism: Chalcis sispes; assembly: GCA_949987625.1. Taxonomy (NCBI): domain Eukaryota; kingdom Metazoa; phylum Arthropoda; class Insecta; order Hymenoptera; family Chalcididae; genus Chalcis; species Chalcis sispes. The sequence goes on along the minus strand of OX465095.1, from coordinate 77,791,019 downwards.
TAGCGTGGATTTCCAACTTATTATACGTAAATCGATCCGCGCTGAATTGCGCTTTATTAGACGATAGGGGAAAAGACGATAGGGGGAAAGGACGAGGGAAAGCGCGGCCGGGAAGAGTTAGCCGCGCGTTATTAAAACAATCACGCGGCAACGGTATAACGAAGCCTCTTAAAAATGATTAGTTCGTGACTCGTTCGAGCAATTAAGTACGAAACTGTCAGGATCCATATGGGCGAACGTCGCGGCGACATTAGCGGAGCCGCACGAAGCCGATTTGGACTCCCGAACGCGCGCGCGACTGCCGAGACCGAGATAACGACGAGAAAAGAAGGAGGACACCGACGAAGAGACGAGAAGAACTCGAAGAGAACGAGATGAAAACAGTTCGAGGAGGCGCTCGCTAATCGAACGTGGAAAATCGTGATCGCATTATCTCCTTCTCCCGAGTGTACCTTTTCCCCTCCCCTCCTCTCTCTCTCTCTCTCTCTCTCCCGCCTACTCTTTTCACGGGCTTTCTTCCTCTTTCTATCTACCTTTTCCATTCAGTCGCTGCGACTTTTTCTTTCGTTTCATCCCGCCGTATACAGCCCGACTCGGCGAGGTCTCGACCGAAAAAAAGACCAAGAGAGTGTGCGCGCGCAAGAGAGAGAGAGAAAGAGAGTATGAAGGGGAGGGAAACGACGCGGTCGCATACGAGACACACGGCATTTTTAGCGACGGCGCACGGAATACTGTATTGCGGTAAATTTTTACGTTCGAAGGAGACGGAAGAAGAAAGATCGAGCGAGTGGTCAATAAACGAGCGCTCGGCGGATTTTTCCGTCGAACGAACGCGTTATGCCGGGAATGGATAAAATTCGCGGATTCGGTAACTTTGCTTGCTCTGTCTCGAATACGGCCTGGATGTGCGGCCTTTTCCTCTCCTACTCCCACATCGAATCCCTCCACCCGCGCCTAGCTAGCGGGGCTAACTTGCGTCATCGAAAAATTGGCGCTCTTCCAACTCTCCTTCGTCTCTGGCTCGTACTTTTTTCGCACCCTCGCGCGGAATATCTTTTTTCAGCTCTCCGGTTGCGCCGGAGCCAGTAAACCGCAGGAATTTTTGCCTGATTAACGATATAGATTTTCATATTTCGTAAACGGGACAAGTATTTGAACGTGCCGTGCACCGAAAAATATTTTGAATCAAACTTTGCGCTGTGATTTCATTTCTCTCTATCCAATTTAAAAAATCAAAATCTATTAGATTAATCCGCGCAAATGAATTTAGAACTTTATCAGCGCTACACGTTTCTGTAAACTTTGACGCGATAATGTTGAAATAGAAAATAAATATTTACACCTTTTGTATCGATGTTTTAAAAAGTTATTATATCGCTTTTTAATTCTGATTGAATTTTTAAATAATATAAAAGAGACGCTTGATCAACTTGTCAAATAAAATGCGCATTTATTTACTATTTCAACATCGTGGTTTCAACATTTCGATAAACGAGTGAATAATTGTTTACCTCATTAAATGGACATATTTAATTAAAAATTCTTAATTATTGGTTTAAGTACATAATTTATAGAGAAATTAGCTGTCGCGATGTTTTAAATCAATTTTTAACGGAGAAAGAAATTGAATTGTCAACGCATTTGTCGGATCGAATGATTGATTTAATTGCGCGGAAGCAGAACTCGATTGTGAAAAAATGGAAAGATAGTTTTTCGGCGACGCGGTTTGTCTTTTTCTATTGCACGCTCGATGCTCTTCCGACCCGACATATTTCTCAGCAGAGACAAGCGTATATGCGCTACAGGGGCAGGCGAAAGAAAAGAGCGGACACGCGCGTGCGCATGAAAGAGAGAGAGAGACAGAGAGAGATAGTAGAAGAGAGAGGTAGAAAGAGAAACATTCGGCTTATATATCAGGAAGTGATAAAAGTTTAGCGCTCATTGGATAGAAGCGCGTACATCGGGCAGACGTGACGAATGGGAAAGCTCGCTCGCTTTCGGTGCAGTTCTCCGCTGTTTTCCATAGAAGCAACTGCGCCGCGCGAGAAAAAAGAGACGAAGCACCTCGCATCAATTTACTTCCAGACCCGTTATTCCTTGTTTCTAGTTTTATCAAAGCGTTATTCGAGTTTACAACTTCATACGTGCAGCGCGCCTTGTTCCAGCAAACGAAATTACCCATCTTGCAAAAAATTTGAAGAATTTTGCTTATTGTCGTAAAGTTCTACGGCCTTTTTAATTACAATAAATAATCAAATTTATTGAAATTTATTGAAATATCCAAAATTAAAAAAAAAATTAAAAAAAAAATTAAATAAATAAATAAAAATAAAAATTAACAAGGAGGAGCTAAGAAACAATAGAGGCTTTGATGAAAAAGTGGGCGCCAAAGAAGACGAGAAAATAAGGAGAAAATATCCGTAGCGATGATTTTTCACGCCCAGCAGCGGCGGCTGCGTCGTTGAATTTTTACGGTGGCTAATGCGGCGCTCCTTTGGACCAAGGGCACGAGCGGACAACGGATACCGGTGTGCGGTGGGGTTACTTGGCTAGGGCCGACTAACATTGGCAGAGCCTTGACGCCGTTGCATATTTTATGCAAACGAGTCGTTGGCAACGCCGTTAATTGAGCTGCACCGAGAAAAAATCTCAAACCCAAACCACGTCGAATTACCCTCCACTTCCCTTTTCTCTCTCACCTTCGTTGCCTCCGCCTCTTCTACTTACTCTTTTTCTTCTTTTTCTTTACTTCTTTATATTTTCATCGCTCTGCTACTTTATCTTTCTCTCTCTCTCTCTCTCTCACACTCTCTCTCTCTCTCTCTCTACCGCGAGAGCCTTTCATATTCGAAATTAAAATTCTCCATTCGTTCCGTAATCAATTAGAAAATTAAAACTTTATCGTCGTGATAATATTATAAGATAAGCAAAAAATCGTTGATCAATTATGACCGAATAAACTTCTTTCGTCGAAATATTTCCTTTTATTCTTTTACGAATACTATACACCCATTTTAAAGAAAAATATTTTTTGACTCAAAAAAAATATTTTTAATATTAATGTGTACTTATTTATTAAGCGAGAAATAGATTTTTCTTTGAAATGTTTTTCTTGGGTTAAAAATTATTTATCTTGAATCAAGTTAATATTTTTATGTGTAGTTTTTTACCATTTTCTATTATATAAATAGATTACATTTGAAAATTTTTTGTTGCATTCTTTTCTGTACAGTACAATTAAATAAAAGAGATTTATTTAATTCCCTTGAAACGTTTTATGAAGGACACAAGTTTCATCGATTATAATTGTAAATATAGTCGGCGCTTGCTTTCTCAACGAACTAGTAAAAATAGAAAATCTAATTAAGTTGGTCGCTCGCTTTTACACGTCGCAGTCGAGAATTAATTTTACATTTCAGTACTCGCTCCGTTGACTTTATTTTTGAAAAAGCACTCGTGGTTAATCAAACGCGTCGACGAATATGTTGCCTTTTAAAGTATTGCCCGGTTCGATTCTCTTAGGTAAACGAGTCAGCTTCTCGTTCTCGCGCGCGCGCGCCCGCACGCGCTTAACAAGTTGACGACCTTGCGGAGCACCTGCAAAAAGAGAAAGCAAAAGAGAGAGAGAGAGAGAGAGAGAGAGAGAGAAGGTGGGGGAGTTCGGGGAAAAAACGAGGGAGTCACGGAAGCGTAAAGAATCGCGTGCAAAAATGCCAGCAGCGCTCGGTCTTCGCTGGCGAGGCGCGCACAATGGCTAGAGGGAACGGCGACTGCTAGATGGGCCAGGGGGTCGGACGGCTGCGAATAAGACAGCGTCGGTGAACTCGCTTGTAAACACAGGAGGTTCGTATACTCGGGTACCCGCGCGCGCTTACATTGTGCCCGAGCGCGGAGAGGAGAATGAAACGGAGCGGTGAAGTGCAGGTACTGTTAGTTAACTCTGCGTCGAGGCTTCTCCCGCTTCGGCCGAGTTACGCCGCGTCGTCCTCTCGTCCTTCTCGCTCTCGATATTGCTATCTCTGCCGCTCTGTTCTTCGGCTCCTCGAACTCCCACGGCGGTCGCGACGGCGACGGCCTTGTCCTTCGGAGCACGTCAAATGGTCCCTCTGCAATCTACACCTCGATTCCTTGGGAGCTCGGCGGGCTCGCGGGCGGGAGGCTGGAGACGGCGAAACCCGGGAAGCGCATTGCGTCCCCTTTCACCATCTAAACTTTCCTCCTCCGATAATCACCTTCTGTACTGGTTTGATAAACTTTACCCGAAATAATTGCATTCCAACCGCCCTGCAGCATCAATGGAAATTCCTAAATGGACTTTAATCTTCCTTCATTCTATCAAGTCTCCCATAATTAGCTAAATTTTCTTGGATTATTGGATCAAAATTTAAAGCTGCATAGCAGCTACTTTTCTCGTGATTATTTTTAATTTTCCTATCAAGTAAGAATCGATAGGTGCTTCGCTCGACTTTCCCCTTTAATCCAATTTTTAATATACCGTAACTTTTTCGTAACAATACTCTCTCTCTCTCTCTCTCTTGGTATTACTGTATAATATTAAAAACGTCTTACCTATTCGGTCGCTATCTACTTCGTCTTGTATTTCTCTCAATATCGGCAAATCTTTATCGATAAATCAGTAAAAGTATAATTTTTTTAATTAAAATTACGAAAGACAATTTTCCTGATAAATAACTAAGTGAATCGTAGAAAATCATAATTTTTTCTTATCTTTTTTGACTATATCTCATGCTAAATTTTCTGAAATCGCGAAAAATGTCATTGTTGCCAAGTTTTAAAAAAAAAGTTAAAATTAAAATTTTGCAAGATTAACGAAATAAATATGTAATAGAAATGCAAGTTTTTGTAACAGACAGAGTTTTTGCACGGCCGCGCAAACAACAGCAAGAGAGTTTTTTGCTTGAAACAAGCCATTAGTTTTATCGGTTAGTTTTTTGTCGGCAGTCGTGTGGTATACGGGAGTCGAAAGATGCAAAACACCGTGAAATTCGTTAGCGCGCGAGAGACGTCGCTCTCGCAGTTGGATGCGCGCGCTTCCACTTTTCTAGGCTTACTGGAATCGCCCCGACCCGCTGAAAGAGGAGGAAGGATGAGGAAAGGTCGTGGTTTCGAACACGGTAATACGAACGTAGAAAGTCGAGAACAAGCGGTAATGTCGCGCGAAGACGAGACTCCGCGTCGCGCAAACGAAACTCCGCCGTATCCTCTCTCTATGTCTCCCTCGCTTGGTTCCTCTTTGAATTCTGTCTCTCTTTAACTGAAACTTGAGAGTAATGGACAAGCCGTTAAACGAGCCGTTGAACGGCTAGTTGCGCGCAATTATTATCGCATGTTACAACTGTGCGCACCAGTTCTTCGATGTCTCTCGGCGCTGGCATGAAATCCTTGACGGTTTCCTCTCTCGTTTTCGCTCTTCCACCGCACTATCAGCCCGACTCGCTCTCTTTTTTCTTTTGGTTCCTCTCGTCGGAGTATCGTTTGGCGCACTGTTGTTACACACAACCGAGGTTAAAGTCCAAAGCCTCGGTAATATTTGCCCTCCCTCCCTTCCTCTCCCTCGTTCTCGCTCCAGCTGTTGCTCTCTTCGTCGTGCTCGCTCTCTCTGTCTGTATCTCTCTCCACCCACCGATACAAACGGTGATCAATAAAGCGCCCGTCGTCTGCTTACTGGTTAGCTTATTCTCCCTGTCTCGCTCTCTCTCTCTAGCTATCTCTATCTTCCTTTCTAACTCGCGGTCTCTTAAAATTTGTGTGTACCCGGTTCGGGTGTATGTATATATATATATATATATATATATATATATATATATATATATATATATATATATATATATATATATATATATATATATATACGATTGCCTCGTCGAATGTAAGCGAGCGTGTACGCGTGTATGAACTCATCGAAGCATTCATATGCGTGTCCGCGCGCGCGATTTTCTATTGTCCCTGCGTTTTATTCGAAGGTTAGTCCTCTTACTCGTCCTTCTTCTCCCTCCCTTCCCCCCCCCCCCATTTTTACGTAACCAGCTATTAAAATCTTTGCGCGGCGTAGGTAGCGCTTCGAGCGACTCAAAATTCTAGCGCGCGTGCTCGCGAGGAGAAAAAAAAATCGCCGACATCAAATATTCGATCTCGTCTACCTCTACGTTCTCCCTTTTTCGCCATCGTCTATGTGTGTAGGTCGGACCGCCGCGTCGAGATTTATCGCCGCGCGCAGTTGGCACGTTTGTCTCGGGCTACAGGTCGCATCCTTTTGCTGGCTCTTTATCCGCTATTCAATCCAGCTGCACAAACGAACATTTCTCGGGACCTTTTGTCGCGCGGTCGGGAGTTCGCTCTTGGAGCAGGTGCAAGCGCACGAAAGTCGATGCTCGACTTACTTCGAGGGCTCTATCGCGGACAAAATAGAGAGAGAGAGAGAGAGAGAGAGAGAGAGAGAGAGAGAGAAAGAGAAAGAGAGAGATAAAGAGAAGATAGAGAGAGCAGGACAAAGAGAAAATTGAAGGTTTTAATGCTGTTTCACAGACGAAAGACAGGCAAGTTCGGATGAATTTCGTTCGGTCGAAAATACGTGTTTGCGTGGGTGTGGTTTCCGCACGTCTCCATATTGCGGAGGTATCGAACGACCGATGCCTTGTGTAGCGAGTACAGAATGAGAAACGGAGGTAGAGAAAGAGGGAGAGAGACAGAGAGATAGAAAGAGCAAGGAAGACGGAAAGAAAAAGAGAGAGAGATAAATAGATAGAGGGAAAAGGAGGAAGAGTAAGTGACGTACGAAGGAATCGAGATAGAGTCGGGACGATATTACCTGGTAGATAGATTTGCAGACGGATGAAGGAAATAGAGAAAAAAACGATCAAGAGAAGAATGTAATTTTCATTTGTTGTTTTTTTATTCCGATGGCGTAGGTACTAGCTATCGATACGCGATATTTGTGCGAACGCTTATCTAATAGAAACTTAATTGTCTAATGAAAGCTATAACTGTAAAGGAATGCAAAAATAATAAAAATACTTTATCTTTCCACTTGTAAGATTATACGGGCCCCTTTCATATAACACGGGTACACGATAATGCGTCTTGTTTCTCGTAATATTTTCTCTATGATTCTTATTTCCGTCTTTTTCTTTCTTCATTTACTTTTGGTCAGAATTATTCCTAAATGTATTGAAGAAAATTAAATTTATTATTTATGCGAAACTGCTTTGATTTTTAAATATTTCATTACCCTCTTTTTCCGACAATTTTTTTTATTTTTATTTTTATTTACCTTTGATTTTTATTTATCATTTCGTATGGCACATATTATACATTTTCAGTTTAATAAATGTTCTTTTTAATCTTTTTTTTTTTCATTTTGTATTTATATTTATGAAATTTTATTTTACGCTAATTGATGAAAACATGGTATCTTGATTTTGTGCGTCGCCAGACAGTCAAGGGTAGACATACTATCCTCGAATGAATATTTCGGGCAATTGAGAATTCATTCTAGAATAATACTACCTTAATAGATTATTTAAAAAATTAATCTTATCTAAATGTTTTAATACATAGCAATTATTTTACGTTTGCTGAATTATTGATTTAATATGTTTATTTAACAAATGAAACACTTTTAACAAGCAGATTATTAAAATTATTATTGCGTGGTAGACGCAACGTTGAAGGTAAATACGAGTATCAAGCTACGGACACTCATTAAAGAATTCGACTTGTTATATTGTGAATATTTTTAATCAACAATTATTTTGTGCACTTAAACAATTAATGGGAAATATTTAATATTCTCTTTATTCTTCTATTAGTGTAAATAAAAAAAGAAAAACAAACTTTGAATAAAGTTAGCTTTAAATAACGAAAAGCTCGTGCAAACTGCATAACTTTTTAAACTAAAAGAATAGACCGACAGGGAACAAATGTATTCTCGTATATACATGTAACTTTGCAAGAGCGGCTGAGCGTTTTTACTTCAGACTTTGCTAATTAACCCTTGCGTAATTTATCTTAGAATATTTTTATCCGACATTTATCGATTACTTCTTTTTTTTTTCAATTCGCGATTAAGACTCCTTTTATTAAATATTTATTCATCTTAAAAAAGAAAATTTACGTTTACTGTAAAAATTTTTTCATATCGATTATCTCCAGTCGTTCGATAATTTTTAAAATAAAAAGTCTTTTCGAATAAATAAAAAAGTAAATAAATAAAATTAGAACCTATCCATTAAAATATATTATATATATTTTTATTTTTTAAAGCTTTTCATGTTTTTAACTAGATTATAATTCTGGATATTAAATGGCGAGTAATCAAAATTAACATCTTTTTGTTATAAAATTTTCATCGACAGTATTGTAATCGAGACTCATATTATTCTATTCAAGCGATTATAATTTATTAATTTTAAAAATTTATTGTTGATATGTATTATATTAATGTTTAAGATTGTTACGTCCAAATTCGATAAACAAATTTTAAAATACCAATGTATCCGTTAGATTTAGGCGTATGATAAAAAAGTATGCAGGGTAGTCACGTTATAAAATCAATTGCATGTTTTTGAAAATCGGTGACCCGCACCGAAAGATACTACGACGCGAAGCAAAGTTTTTACGAGGGCATCTTCTGGCCTTCGAGACGGCGAAATGCAGATGCGTGCTCGTGTGCAGGAAGCGAGCGGAGAATCGAAGAAAAAGTGAACGTTTGTTGCACGTCGTACCGATAATCGCGCCATCCGTAACACATAAGTAGGTTGAGAGATTGAGTTAAAGCAACGTAAGAGCAGAGGGAGAGGGAGAGAGAGAGAGAGAGAGAGAGAAGACGAGCAACGGCCATTGGCGATACGGTGCAGAAGCCGAGCGAGATATCTCTCTACGGCAGCGCTCAGCGGAAAGAGCCTCGGTTTCCGCCGGATACGCGGATTGCTCGACGAAAGAAACGACGAGGGCCGAGTTTCTATCCTCGCCACGCGAGGAGATATCGCTTTCGACGCGGCTCGTCGTTCTTTTACGTGGAATTGCGCGGTTCGCGCGACTCCTCCGACCGCGCCCGTACGTGTGCGCGTGCACTAGCGCACGCGCGTCGATGTGTGCGCGGTGCCGCCGCTTGCTGCGTGGCTATCGATAACGATCGCCTATTTATAAAAGCGATGAAGAACGATTGCACGTGCACACGAGCTCGGGAAGCAAAGTCACGCTTTGGGATGCGCTCGCATGGTTATGCTCAATTATATTCCCAGGCACTGTGCGCGGCATCGAAAGTGGAACTCGTTTTAAACGTCGCGAACCAGTATGAATTTTCCACGAAATATTTACCTTTAATGGAATATAACTTCTAATTGGAAAAAATATTTTCAATTAACTTAATGATCCTATTTAACTTTTTATTATCATTTTGTTTTTTTTTTTTTTTTATTTTTTTTATTATTATTTTGTTTTTTATCCATTTAAGCGCAAGTGTTAATATTGTTTAAAGTGCAATTACGTTACTTGGGATGTTAAGCAACTCGACACCAATAACACTCAATTCGGAAATTATTCCATTATTGAATTTTAAAATATTGTAGATAACCGTTTTGATGCGCATATAAAAAGGAATCGTTTAATTAATTCTGCGTCGGTCTAATTCAGCATTTTCTTGCAAACAAAGCTCATAACAATTATATTGTAATATAGTTAGAAATTATTTAAATTTCGCAATTTTTTCTTTGTCGATAAATCCGTTGTGCAAATTGATAAACAAAACCATTCAAAACGCTTAACGTTGCGATGAATACGCAATACTTTGGAATTTAATATCTAAAAATATAAGTTTTCTTTTGCAGATAGTCGTAATCGTAACGGTTGAAAGAACCTGATAATTTTCATGAAAAGAATATCAAAATGAAAAAAAGGAATAAAGCAAGAGAAACAATTAAAACAAGATTTCCGACGCGACGAACCGAGCTAGTGGCTATGTTTAATTGCATCTTCTTGGTCAAATTTCGACTTTTTTAAAAAAAATATGTCGAGATAAATGGTTGTTTGTGCAGATGCCACAATGATTTTCAATCCTTTCCTTCAACTCTCTCTCTCCCTCTCCCTCCCTTTCTCTCTCTCTCTCTCTCTCTCCATCTATCTATCTATCTCTCTCTTTAAACACGCACATATGAGTGTGTGTGTGTGTGTGTGTGCGTGTTTGCGTGCGTGTTTGTATAAATATCTTTGTTCCTGAATGAAACGAAGCTTCGTTCATACTATCTATTTTTTTCTCTTTCACTTGCCTGCTTTTTTCGTATATTCCTCCCGAGAGAGTTGCATTGTTTTCAAAACTTCGGGATGCGACTCGACTACTATTAATTTAACCGTAAAGAGTTTATCCCGTCTCTTAGTAATATTCTATCATTTAAAAAAGCAGAGACCTTTTATCTTACTTAATTTTTTTTTTTTTCTTTTTGCATTTTCTCCATAACTTAACAAAGCTCCCGGAATAAAAATAATATTAAGCGGAACAATGTGCAATAAAAAAATTAACTTTTTGTGCAAAGCTTCTTCATGTCTTTTCAGGAGTAATTGAATATTATTTTAAAATGAAAATTTTTCTCTTTCAAGACTAAATTAAATATCATCAATGCGCATTTAATCAGAATAACGATATTTTGCGTATTTAATTTTTAATTCGAAAAAGAAATTTGAAAAACTTTAACGTTTCCATAAAAGTCTTTCCTCGTTTAAAATGTAAATTACTTGAAATTCCGTCTTTGCTCGAGAAAACGAGCGTTAAAGTGGCAAGGCGAAAAGCCAATTGGTAAAAGACTATCGATCAAAGGGCATTTAACGAATTAAAACCGACATTCCGGTAGTACTCGGACGGGTCGCGTACCAGCGTCAGTGGAGACGGCGAGTACCGCGATTTTATTAAATCTGAAAGAAAAATAAGAGGAAAAATATTGTGGGACCGCGCGACGGGTTGCACGATTCCCGTCTTCTTCTTATATGTATACACATATTACGTATAAGTAAGTGGGGCAGCAAAGGAGCTCCCAATGGAGTACCAAACGGACCGCTCCGTTCTTCTTGTCTCTCGCGCTATGTCGGATTGTACTCCCTTATCCCCTCCTCCCCCCGCTTCCTCCCCTCCTTCAACTTACTCCATCAGAGAGAGAGAGAGAGAGAGAGAGAGAGAGAGAGAGAGAGAGAGAGAGAGGCCGGTGGATAGCTAGGAGCCGCCTGCACGGCGACAGATATACTCCTACAGCCGGACGCCGCCGCCACCCGCCACCGACACTAATTCAACCCCAACAAGTTGATGCTGACCGATAATAATATTCCATTAAGGCAGCGAGCCCCATACATCACCGGTCGTCACGCGGACTCCCTCCGCGTATAGCTTGCATTCGCCGTGCGATAGCATCTACATGAGGCGTTAATTACGTACGGTCCTACTGCGTTACACCGCCACTCGAGAGATATCTCCGACGAGGACGAAGAGCCAAAGCTGAATATACGGCTGACAGCCTCCGTTCCTCGTTTCTTCTCCGTTTCTTTGTACCCTTCTTTGGCCCCAGCCACGAGATGAAAAATCGTGTCAGCGATCGGCCAATCTTTTTTTCTCGGTCATTTTGCTTCCATCTACCTCGCGCGGAAGAAATGCTTTCCGATCCGCGACTCCAACTTGATCGCGATTTTAAGCAACCTCGGTTGAATATAATTTAGCGTCATACATACATTACGTTAATATAGGTACAAGTGACTACATAGGTACAAGAATCATTCGACTATATCGGAGGAATAACTTTAGAAGCGCGCTTATGCACGTTACGCGGAATTACACGGCTGCCTGTGAGTCTAGCGATATTCCAGTCGTACATCGCTCGCAAGATCAAAGCGACTCTTAACGATCGATGCTTTGCAGTCTCGGAGGTAGCCTCGAACGCTCGCACCCTCTCCTTCTCTCTCCGCTCCAAGTATTTCCGACAGCTCGATATAACAAGTGTATTGGTTTTTAACCGGTGTTGTTAAATCTATGTATGTGTACGCATACACTCACCATGTACATATATGTATATATACGAGTATATACACAATACAAATCGCTTCGGTCGTTGTTCGGACGCTATTGTCCGAGCGCGCGAGCAATACTGCAATCGACTCTTGCAACTCGGCAAGGAAAGCGTTAAAACTGCCAATAACTCGATCAGCGAGAGCAAAAAATTTTTTAAATAAAAAACCCATCAAAGTATTCACTCGTCCAAACATCAATTATAATACGAGATATATAATTTATTTATAATTCGATTGATAATTAATTAATCTCTTTTTTTTTTTTCTTCTACAAATAATATTTAGTTTTAGCAAAAACTTATTATTTTTGAGTAACAAATTGATTTTACAATTTATCGATTTCGTTTAATTAAATGTTAAATACGCAAAATAAAATAACCGGAAAAAAGTTTTAAACTGGTTTGATTGAATAATGATATGAAAATATATATAGTAATAGAAAGAAAAAATATGATATATAAGAACTTCAAGCTGAGGATAAAAATAAATATCCTTATCTTATCAAATTTTCTCTATTTATTTTATCGATAGTACTTCCACCGAAGCAATAAGACTCGTTTCCACATTCCAGCATTGAAGCAAAGAGTACGCGGTTAGAAATTAAATCCCACGCTCCATTTTCATGTTTCTTGTTATACATCTTGTCGCGCGTTCAACTTTTATGCGAAAAGGAAGCCATTTTATTTATATTACAAGCTATAAAAAACAAGCTTTATTTTTTCATTATGGAAATTATCGTTTAAATAAATAGTAAAAAAATAAGTTGATCGAACGCACGTAGCGAAATTCGATATTCTCTTAATGTGGCAAAACAAAAACAATTAATGTTAGCTAAGGGTTTTAGAAATATTTTGACTTTGACATGCATTTTAAAATACGATATTAATGTACATTATACATATATTTATCCGTGTATAAATATTATTTTTTTAAATATTATCATCCATTTATTTTTAAACAAATTTGTTTCTTTTTAATATTAATATTGTATTATAGTTAATTTTTCGTGGGACATATATTTCATACATGCTTTCACATCAATTTGAAAATGAATGAAAAAAAAAAAAAAAATGAAAGAAAGGAAGAGAAGCACAAAAACAAAAAGGGAAACGAGAAAGAACATTAAATTCAAGTGAATTCGTGCGTTCATTTTGCTGGACTAGAACAAAAATGCTCGCAGTTAGTTTTCGCAGAGTTGTGCAAGAAAAATACCAAATGCATCTCTTGGTATTCTGTGGCTGATCATCTTTCTCGTTCCGTTTATTTATCTGTCTCTTTCTCTCTCTCTCTCTCTCTCTCTCTCTCTTTCTCTCTCTCTTTCACAGCGCTCACTGGCGCGCTTGGAAAAGTTTGCACAAGGCAAGCGCGAATAAATTCCCGTTGACTTGGTTAATGGATCGAATTACAATAGCGTATGCAAACACGTGTGGGATTAATATTTATGTACAAAACATCGAAGATATCATGAGATAAATTTCGCCTACAATGACAATGTACTTTTTATAAAAATTTTGTTGCGATTCCAATTGTAACTACATTATAAACTAGTATCTCTTTAACGGTTCGTAAACGGTTTAAACGATCGCATATAATAGGACATTTAGTAAAATAACTGCATCGAAAGATTTAATCTTCAATGAATGATGTTATCTTCAACACTACACGCAGCAAATGTTTACATACTTTAATTCCTATTGCTTTCGTACAGTGTAACTGTACAAAACACGGCTTTTCTCTACAGACGTAGATTCTTAAAAATTTGTAGATATTTTATAAAATGTGCATAATGTAAATTTATTAAAATTATTGAAAAATTTAATACTTATTCGTCTACATATATACTTTCTGAATTGAATAAATAAAGTATTATTTTGAAAAATTGCAAAAAATATTCTTAAATCGAAAACTTGCAAACACAAGCAAATGTAAAAATTGCTATTTTTGACTAAGAGGATTTTTTATCTTGTAAGAGTGTAGATAAAGAACGAGACCATAAAAATAACGTACCGTTGTCAAACAGAAAGAAATATGTCTGGCAGTATACATTCGAGAAACTATAAGTGAAAAAGTACTTGTAATTTTGAAGGCTTCGGATGCTTAATTTATTCGTACATAAAAAATTAACGCGCCTTGAGATAAAAGGTTCCCGAAAGATTACGGAAAAAGAGCTGGGAAGAAGACGAATGACTCTCTCTCTCCCTCCCTCTATCAGTCTCTCTATCTCTCTCTTTCTCTCTCTTTCCCTACTTATATTTCTGTTTTTCTCCAATGCGTTCACATATTAAAACGGCCAAGGGCCGTGCAAATGTGCGCTGCAATAAATTTACGTTACTAACGCCTCAATCGCTTCGATAATGAACAAACCAAATGCGATCTTCTTCCCTCTTTTTCACAAAGGTTGACAAACAAGAGTAGAAAAGGTTAGAATTGTCGACGAAATGACGCGCGATGCTTGCTAACGCGATAAGGAAAAAATCCGAGCCATCAACGAGGCGATGCTTTATCGGTCAGGTACCGCCCGTAATAACGGTAATAACCGTAACATTGATTATTAGCTTGCCCAGCAGGCAAAAACGACGACCACTGGGACAAAAAGGGCAGAAAAAATGGAAGCTACTCGATAGACGCGTCCTGCGAGAATCGCCTACTCCCACGGGATGAGATTTTTCGTCGAAAGAACCGGACGATTTTCCCTGAACACGAGGAAATCCTCAGTGCTGCCGCTTTACGTGAGGCAAGAGTCACGCGAGTGTCCTCCTTGCAGACGCGACGATTTTTCGCCAAGGCCTAAATTACCCTCGGCTCGCTCCTTTCCCACCGTTGAATTCGTCCAAAGAGTCCTATTTTCATTATGCTAATGTTCCTTTACCCTTTTTTATCAAATTAGCAATTCTGATCTCATACTCAATTGTTCGGATAACTAGAAACGTGTATGTATTAATTATTCTCTCCTTTGCTGTAATGTCGAACTCATTTAGTTCGACATAAAAAGTTATACATAAATGTATCAGAGTTACCGAAACCTTTTTCAAATGTCATTTTTTTTCTTTTTATTTTGTAAATCTGTGCTTTAATTAAAAAAAAAAAAAAAAAAAGATATGTAAAAAATGTAGGTGTAGGTATAAAATTTTTCAAAATTAATTAAAAAGTCTCTTTCGCGTCTTACGTAAAGATGTTTCCCTGTCAAAACACGACAGGTCGGCAAACGAGTTTCTATTGTTCCGTGGCAGTCTGCACAGTGGCCTTTGCCTACTATTCGATTTATCCATCGGCAACCCACGTCGGATCGAGGGAGTCGAATGAAATGTGTGTGCGTTATCTCCCCTATTCTTCCCGTACCTTCTCTCTATTGCCCGTTTTGTTGTTTCGCTCGGCGCTTTTTCTTCCTTCCTCGCTGTGAGCTCTCTTATCCGAAAAGCTTGATGTACAAAACTTGACAGTGCGTGGTTTCACGCCGGTGACGCAAATCAATCGCTGACCGTACAGAGCATTTTACGCGACACTGCTCTTGTCATACACACGCCGTATGATCTGACGTGCAACATCGACCATTATATCGATAAATTTTTTATTTACCGCATTCTCTGAAACCAACCGCTGCGTTACTTTTCTGCGAATCTGTATTTTTTATTTAGTAAGCTTTACTTCCACGGATTATTTTTAAACGTTAAATCGTTTAATTCGATTTAAATACATTGTCGCTTTATTCGAGCATTAAGCAAATGAATTTTTATGATAAAAGTGAAAAACGTGTCGGTTCAATGTATTCGATAATTTGTAAATACCTGAAAATTTAATAATTTATCGTACAAACGCAAACTTTTCAATTTTTAAACAAATTATTTTCCAGACGACGGACCGACAAAGTTTATTTTAGCAATTATAAACAAAACAAATAAGAGCGTGTGGATGCAGAAACATTCGAGTAAGATTGCACGCGTAACTCCCAAAGAGAAAGCTCTTCCAACTGCGATCTGCGGCTCGCCATCTTCGATGAGCACCTCTTCGTTCAATTGCGCGGCTTCGGCGTTGGCGAGGAATCGTACGTCCCCGCGTAGAGTACGGCTTCTCGAAAATTATCGCAGGCTCGAGCAAATTTAGCCATCGCGATCGATCTTGCGGTCGGCCACTCGACTGCGTTTACTGCCCTTAGGCTCGCTCGCTACGGGTGAAAGTGGTGACACATGTCCGAGAGGGAGAGACAGAGAGAAAGAGAGAGAGAGAGAGAGAGAGAGAAAATAAACATGGGAGAAAAATAACAACTAAATCGAGTGCAATGGGAACCTTCGGTTGCTCTAGCTGCTGTCACGCGTACGTCGAGCCGCTTATGGCTATGGGAAAGGAATAAAAGCTGGCCAACTTTTGTTGCAGCCAGTGGAAAAAATAGAGAGAGCGAGAGAGAAATAAGCGAGCGAGCAAACGAGTTGCGGCGTAGAAACATTACACCGTATCATCAGGGGGCCGTGCGCGGAAACGCGCCACAAAACGAAAGTATGAAATAAAAGCAAGAGCTACGGTGATGGTGGCGTCGGTGGCGGCAGCCTCGACCTCGCTTCTACGTACAATAAATTTCTTTCCTTCAGCGATCTCACTTACACCGTTTTACCCTTCCCCCATTATTATTACCTGAGAGAGAAAAATAGAAAGAGAGAGAGAGAGAGAGAGAAGCCAGCGTGTACATGGAAGCTGAACGGTCTATACAAAGAGAGAGAGAGAGAGAGAGAGAGAGAGAAAGAAAGAAAACGACGTGGATCATTAAAGTGGCTCGTAACTTTCGCGCTTTTAGCATCAGGAGGTTTGTGTACGGTTTATCGGTAAGAAAGCCGCATACGTTGAGCTTACGCACGCCCTCCAAGCGAGAAACGAGTCTAAATTTCGCGGAAACTGTCGCTCTGATCTCTCATTGAATAATTAAGACGATATTATTGCATACCGCTAAAGTTACGATTCGACGAAGCGCTGGTTCGCCCTTTAACTAATAATCACAATTTTCTTGGAGCCCGTGATTATTTACATACCCTGCCTTTTCTTTTATCTTATCTTTTCTTCCCTCTTCCTTTCTTTCTTCGTTCCCTTACTTTATTTTCTCCTTCAGATTATTTAATTTGCTGTATCGCAAGAAGTAAATATTTTATTAAAACTATTTTTATTTTTAAGTAAGGGAGATTTCAGTGGAACTGAAACGCATTTATTTCCGACATTTGACTAAATTTTTATAATAGAAGCATAAAAAAAAATTACAATTTTTATTCTGAAGCAATGTTGAAAACATTGTTAAATATATTTTTATGTTTGCAGATGCTTTCTTCAATTTCTTTAAATATTAAAATATTGAAACGTATTGTCGCTTACATCTTCTTATTGAGCACATTTTTATTTATTCATTAAAATAAATTTGTAATAATGATTCTATCTTTTATTAGTTGGTACATGGAAATAATTTATTTTAAAAGAGCTTAAACTTTGTATTCCATATTACATTAACAGTTTTCAATCCATTTTTATAAGGTTTTGAGAGAAATAACGGTAAAAAATCTTGTATAACACTGTACATTATTTGATTTTAACAGTATTTATAGTTATTTAAATTTGATTCCGTCAAAAATCATTGAATTAAATTTTGTGGATTTGATAGTACATTTAAGAAAAATTAATTTTAGATTTAATTATTATAAACATTATTAAAATTAATCAATTTATGTATTAAAAATTTATTTTTATTTAAATTTTGTATTTTACCAAATTTACCTTGATTTTGCATCGAAATTGAAAATATTTTCAATATAGAGAATATTAAATATAAACGTATTAAATTAACAAATTGCTCTTGCGAAAATAAAAAATTTTTAATATTTTATTATTTACACGATATTTCGCATTATTTATTAATCATCAAATAAATAAATACAAAAAGAAAAAGTGGTAATTATGCATTCTCGATTACATTTCGCAACGATCCACTTTCCAGTCGACATGTCACCAGATCGTAAGATAGGAAGAGGTTGAGTCGATAACTGCTGCTGTGCCAATGCGCGAACATTAATTGCTCACGTCACCGGATATTTATTTGACCACGCCGCAGCAGCTACTCTGTCGCGTACAAGAAATACGAGTACAAGGACGAAAGGGATTGGAGGATGAGAGGATGGGGAGTAGGAGTGAGCAGAAAGCCGATAACTTTGTCGGGCAGTACGGTGAACGCGCGGCGTTTCGATGTTTCGCGGTTCAATGATCTGACTCTTACGTTTGCGACGCACCGACGTTCTTATGAATGCTTCGGGCGCGGATGAACTCGTTTACCTGCGTTGTTGCTTACGAGGATAATAATTCGAAGCAAGTAAACTGCAAAAAGAGCCGCGCAGGTCAGGCTGTGCATCGCATAATAAAGACCGGCGTGTTTCACGAGCGGCGCGCACCGCAATATCGAGCGCGCAAAAGTAATCGGGCTCCCGTCGAGGGGAAAAAGTAAACTCGAGCCGCGCTGTTGCCTCGAAAGTGCATTGTTTTCGCGACCCGGCCCTACGCTCTCGAGAAACCCTTTGTTCTCGCTTAACTCCGTGCGATCTCGGGCAAATATTTCGTAGTTGAATCCGCGCTAATAGTAAAAAATAGTAAAAAATGCTAAACTCGAGCTACGGTAGCTTAAAAGAATGTTCTTTTGTGCGAGAAAATTCCGCGACGTTCAGCGCGTTCTTCCGCGTGATTTTTGGCGCGAACCGTGACTCTCTCTTTCTCTCTCTGTCTGTCTCTCTCTCTCTCTCTCTCTATCTCTGTCTCTTTTTCGCCTTCTCTCTCTCTCTCTCTTTCTTTCTCCCTCTCGGTCTTTGAACGTACTCGGCCGCAATTTGCACATAAAGCGCTCTCCCGCCCAGCTTTCCTCCCGCGATTTGATTGCGACGGTCCATTATTGCCGCGCTCGCGCGTCCCAGATAGCGGAGCGCTCGGGGGGGTATGCGCCACTTGGAAATAATAAATGTCCCCTCTCGCGGCGCTTCGCTCTCGTTATCGAGAACAAAGCACCTAAGGAAGTGTTTCGCACTTGCCACCGAGCGCAAATGGACCATAATGGCGTCGCGATGCCTGCCTGCGTGCTGCCTACCGTGGCTTGCGGTCGACCCTGGAATTAGTATAGCGCCATTCTCGCGCAATGTTAACCAAACTTGCGACTCTGGTATTGTATTGCTCGCGAGTGCTGGCAGTGTTGCAGTAGTAGCAGCCGCCGGTGCTCCAACTCCCCAAAACGGAAGATAAGACGATCCGGCACTCGCGTCCCTTGCTCCTTATTTCTTGGGCTCGACTTTTCCACCGATAAACTCCAGCAAAGCGAAACCGCGCAAAGACTTGGCCCTTTTTCAGCGATTTGTGGCTTCTCTGTTTTTTATTAATGTTAAATGTCTGCCCGAGAGACAAGAGGGTTGACTTTTTCTTAATAAAAGAATAGTGGAACATGGAGAAGAAGAGCTCGTCTCTCTCTCTCTCTCTCTCTCTCTCTCTCTCTCTCTCTCTTTCTCTTTCTTCCCCTCTCTTTCATCTCTTTTGCTGAGCAAAGAAATTAGCATAAAGAGTGTCGAGGTCTCCGGGGTATCGGTACAAAAGACTGCTTTATGAATTCGCACGAGATCCATCCGGTCGCGTTCTGAATAATATGCACCTGCGACGCTCCTCCGCTCGAAAAACGAGCCACAGACGTACATGTGTACGCGTATATATGCCAGCACTTTGTTCCTCTTATACTCTCGGCTTTTCTTATCTCGTCTCCCCTGTCGCGTTAACCTTTCCACTAGACACAGGGTTATTCTTCTGCCTTGGTTGGAAAATTGCCGCCCGAGTGTCGGCTGAGTCTTTGGATTCCCATTTGAATACATAAATACAATTTCTTTCCTCTTTCCATATCGAGACTTCTTTATGCAAAATCAGTTTACAAAAAAAAAAAAAAAACGTCCTCTTCCAAACGAATATTTGGAACGGTTGGCTTCAAACGGATACCATTGTATACACTTCATTACAAAATAAAATACGATAAATATTTTTTACTACTTTAATTTTTTTACACTTACTTCAATAGACTGATTAGCAGCTTATGACAATATCTGACTATGATATCAAATAATCAAAATCCATAAGTAATATGCTAATATGTATATCAAAACTTGTTTATTACATACTATTTGTAAATAATAAAGATTATTATTATTATTATTATTATTATTATTATTATTATTATTATCATTATTATTTTATAAAAAGATATGCATCCTTTTACCGACTTAAAAAAGTGAAAAAATCAATTACCCATCAGTACACAGCAGGTATTTATTCTAAAAAATAATCGTAGATGAAATATTCTCAGTTGTGTGGACGCCAATAAAATATTTCTAATTAAATGAAGATTTTTTTATAGAGCTATAAAGCAATCATTAAATTTAACCATGACGACCAATGAAAAGCAGCAGCCCAAACAGCAGTAACGAACGCGCGTAGAGGAGCAATTAATTTGCAGAGTCGCAATATTGAACCCGTTTATTCGTACAATTTTCCCCTCTCTGGCTTTATCGCGTTCACTCCTCTTTTCCGTACAAAAGACCGAAGAAAAAAAGCAATATTAGGGGTCATGGCCGATTACGCGTCCTTGTTGGCTGGCCGCATATCTTAGCGCGGTAAAAATATTAATTAGCCGCAGACCACCGGTATATAGGTTGCGGTCGGACTCGGTATGCGATTGCGTTCCTCCATTTCTCTCGTTCTCCCCTGCGCATATACGCTCCAACGCGTTACCGGCGGCAGGACTAGCCCGGAACGACCGCGTCGTCCGTTGACCCAGCCGAGCACCGGCAGAAGCACATGCGCACACGCCCGGAATTTGCTGCATAAGAAGCAGTCTACATAAATTGTCGAGGCAATCCCGGCGCGCCTTTGCGCCGCGCGCCCCCGCGAGCTTAAGCCGCGGGGAGATGGGAAAAGCCCGAAAAGGATTGAGGGCGATGAAGGAAATAAGAAGGAAAATAAAAACCGGATAGTGGGAAGGGAGATGAAGCAAGTGGGCAAAAGATTCGAGTGCGCGGGAGGGGCGCGTTTAAATGACTCAGGCGGCCGAGGCAGCCCAAAGAAGAAGAGGCGGAATAGAAACGAGAATTGCGCGCTCCGTCGCTCGCTCGACGGATACTCCCCGCATATAATCGGATGCCGAGTGTGTCGCTCGCTCGTTCTCGTGAAAGCGAAGCGCAAAGGAACCTTTACCGTGCATCTCGGAAAACTCGAGTCAATTCGCTTCGCGGCGTTTGCTGGCTAACGCTCGCCTAGACGCGCGAGCGTAAATACGACCGAGGCAAGATTAATGCACAGCTGTTCCTCGCCCGCGCCTCCCAACGTCCATTGAACCCGTATCGAGCGATCCGCGCAATTTCCACGAAGATAACGAATACATCATATTCGCGAGCTTTGCAGAACCATAAACACACGCAGCCGTTGCAATGCGGACGATTGCCAAGCTCTTGCCTTTCCTTCCCGAGCTATTTGCTAAATTAGAAATGGAAGAGGAAACAAAGTAATCATTCTTGCCGGCGGTTGCGCGCATTGCTTGACCGCGTGTGTGCGTTTGCCTCGTAAAAAATCCTTACTCCTCCTCTTCTCTCTCCCCTTGCCCTACCCGAGCCCATTTCCTTTTTTGATTAGCCGTTCCGCGCGCCGTGTGCAGCGGAGGCGCACACGGAACGGTGCCTCGCCTGCTCTTGAAGAAGGAAAAAGAGCGAGTGGCAGGTTTTATCGGCGTATTATCGGCGTTTTATCGTCCTTATCGAGCGCGTAATATTTGCCTTCGAACGCGCTCCTAGCGCGCGACCTTTTAGGTAAGGAAAACCGAGAAACTTTTCGGCCCGAATGTACGTTCCCTTCGCTCTCGCGGCCGTTTCCGTTGCTCGGCGGAGTCCCCGGCGCGGGTTTAACGGTACCCCGGTGCACCGGATTGAAAATAACTTTATGGGTAGGCTTGCACGAGAGTTGGCTCGGACGTCGTCCGTGAGAACGCGCTCGCGTCGGATTATCGCGATCGGCCCGATTAACGGCGACATCGTCGGGATGGAAAGGGACGAAAGTTTTCTCCGTCGAGCAAACGAAGTCTGCGGGCTTTTTTTCCTCCTTCCCGCAAATCGTTATCTCGCGTGCAGGATTATGCAAGCAGCCGCCGACGGCGTGTTTATAAAATTAATAGACTCCTAGTTAATCGCTTCCCTCTATCTAGCTCTTCTCTTCTCTGAATCTTGTTTGGCACTTTAAACTTTTACGGGATTCGTGCCGCCGGAAGGCGGAAGACAATAAAGGAAGCGAGCTTGATGGGTTATAACGGCGATCTTTTCATTTAACCCCGCTCAAGCTTCTTATACAAAATTGATTTTTTCCAGAAACTTTTCTGCGTTTTACCTCGGTAAAAAAATTTGCAAAGCAGTCGAGGTGATTTTATCCATCCACTGTGCAGTCAAAAATTATCAATTTTAATTGACTCGTATCATTATGCGCCTTTATTTCTCCTCTTTTAAACTTTTCATAACCTTTTGATGTCCATTAAACCCGCGCGTATATCTAAATAATTATAACTATGACTTTATTAAACTATTTGA
This sequence comes from Chalcis sispes, assembly GCA_949987625.1. Lineage (NCBI taxonomy): Eukaryota > Metazoa > Arthropoda > Insecta > Hymenoptera > Chalcididae > Chalcis > Chalcis sispes. The sequence continues at coordinate 77,768,340 of OX465095.1, read as the reverse complement.
AATATGCTCTATGCAATATTTTTCTTTGATAATAAACTTAACTAAATCTTAACTAAATTTACTTGAAAATTTTTATAATGAATGTTTTTGCTTTGTTATTATATTAAAAAAAAAAAAAAAAAAAAAAAAAAAAAACGATAATAAAATATAGAGACATAAAAAATTTAATTAACATGAAAGCTGAATTTTTATAAAAGAAATTTGTTGACAATCTTAATAAAGTGTAAGTAGTGTTTTGCGCGCTACGATAAAAAAATTAAAAATAATTAACTTCTTCATCCAGATAATAAAATAGTTTATAATTGACGTAATAATTAACTCTCTTATGAAAAGTAAATTTAATTTTCTGGTTAAAAGCTTTCTTGATTTATTCATGAAATATTGGTCAAACTTTAAATTGAGAAAACAATATACACATATCGATTGTATAGATCTAACGATAATACCAAGAAATATATGTGAAATATAATACAATCAAAGTCTCTATGCATTATTAATTTCTTTACTTCCGAAAGTTTTCGCTGCATTTTATAAAAAGAAGCAAAAAGAATTTGAGCTTCTTGCGTATAATTATTATAATGAAAAGAAGGGATATTTTATAAATTAAATAAATGTTCTTTATATGCATAAGAAAATACACAAAATCGGAAGATAGCGGAGGCGCCATTGATTGCGAGTACGTTGCATCAGGAGGTTAAAAGAAACGAAGCAGCTCTTACTCGCAAATTTGCTAAACTGAAACGACGAAGAGCCGCAGCGAGTTGCTGGAAATTTGCGCGCGAGCTGTCAATGACTTTAATTTCCTCGAAACGTCACCGAGAAGCCAATTAGAGTCAGCGTTGATAAAGTTGACGCACCGTTCTGACGACCAACTGCCGTCTGACCCTTGAACGGGAAGAAGAGAGATAGATAGAGAGAGAGAGAGATATATATATATATCGACGCTCCATACACTACGTACTTCCAATTTCCTATGTACTCGTCCACGTAGTATATAAGCACACTGACGCTAACGAACGCGCGCCCGGAGCCATATACGTGTGAGCTTAGCACCGTGCTTTTTTTTCCTCGACACGTCGTACGTCGCGTCGAGTGGACGCTGAGTTGACCTCCGAGTTGTAAATCGAAAGAGCGGTGCTTAATCGAAACGCGCAACGGACCTCGTTGTACCGTTAGATTTGTTCGGCATTAATAAATAATCTATCGGTCTAGCCTATGTCACCTACATAGTACTTTGCTTCCAAATAACACAGATCCCCGGCTCAAACTTCGCTTGGAAACAGAGGCGTAGGCGATCTTTTATTCGGAAGCGAATATATCTAAACTCGCACATTTGGCTTTGCTAACAGTCGCTTAGAAAGTTTTGTCGCATGGAGCTCGAGCCGCTCGACTTTTTTTACCCCCGTTAATTGACCGATAAATTCTTTGGCAAGGCTAATTGCACAAAGGCATACCAGGCATTTCAAACGACTAAAATTCTTGGATTAACAAAGTGTATGCCATTGTTAAAATTAATGCTTTGTCAAAGCTTTCAAATTCTCACTACAGCATTATCTGCCGATGATCAACTGGTAACGATGAATAATGTGATTATTGAATTTCAATCACTTGCTGCGATAAAAAAGGTTTATTTTCACCAATACTAAGATAAACGAAATAAATGATAAAGGTAAAAAAAAAAAAAAAAAAAAAAAAAATAAAGAAAAAACAACAAGACTAGTTTTGGGTTAAATTTAGCAAGGCGTTGCAGCGATAAATAAGGATAAATGATGGATGAGGCGAGCGCGAGCTCCGTGACCGATATATTGCTCAGAGTATCGTTAAAGGTAAGGCACACACTCGCGCGCGCGCACGCTTACATAAAGTACATTAAAATCACTTAAGTGTTTACCCACGTTCTCAATTACAGCCGATGAACTTTGGCACCGAAATAATTATCTTTTCAGCCGTTATACGGGCGTAAGGCCGAGCTCGAGCGCGAGATCTCGAATCTGTGCCCTGGCGGAGAGCTACGTCGGCACGGCGCACACGGCCACGATGCAACAGCGCTTCTCTACTTTCCGCCGTCGTTTTCCTTCTATCGTATCTTACGAGCTCTTGTAGCCTTTCGTGTTCGTACACGCGACCCCGCGATACCCTCTTTAAACGGCCAATGTTCATTTTGCATTTTCGCGCTTCCTTTTCCTTTTTCCAGCCCAATGAGAACAATAAAGACCCGCGCGAATTTATCGAGCCAGTTTCTCTTATCTTCTATTGGCTAGCCTTAAATCTTTGTTTACCGATTATTTTAATCGACTAAAATTAAACATGTCCACGATGCCGTAATACAAAGTTCAAAAGGTATTTTTAACGACGTTGTGTAAATTCCACGACGGCCCCATGAATAATCGTCATTTGTTTTAAATGTTTCGTTTTGCATTGTTAAGATATCGTATATAAAAAGGGACGAAAACGACAATAGATGTAGCTTGCTTAAAACTAATTAGTTCTTTCATTTGGTATTCTTCTTATTCTTCTTATCGTGGATATTGGTAAAAGCCCTGGAGAGTGATATTGCCAAGAATGTAGGATTTAACAAAGAGACAGCGAGGAAGAAAAAGATAAAGAGAAGCAAAGTCAACGTCAATGCTCGGCGGGTATGAGAGATCTATCCGGCAGATAAGAAGATAGTAATCTCGGGCGTATAATAATTACACGATATTGTGAATTTTCCATGAAACGAACTAAAGCATCCGCAATACCGAGCAAGATATAAGATTGATTGGAAGACAGCACCGGGGAATACTGAATTTTTTAATGAGGTTAGCGGCGAGCATTCAATGACAGACTTTTTTTTTTTTTTCTCAAATTGATTTATGTCGATGCAAGCCTTAACGATACGTCTCATTTTTCATCGTTCTTCGCGGCTTATTATATTCCGAAAAACTTTAATCGTTATCTTTTGCATTATTTATGATGTATATATATATATATGTATATAAAAGTGATAAACTTTCAATAATTCGGCTCCTCGTTATTTTACTATAGCATCGGTTTTATACGTCGGCGGCGGCGGCGCGCATACGTAACTCTATCCGCCAAACGTCACCGAGTCGCGCTCTCCTCTTACCGATAATTGAAAGATTTATGTACGCGATAAATCATGTTCAATGATTCGAGCTCAAAGGCGCGAATTATTTTATAGTTGGCGAATTTAGCAGCGGTTTTATACGTATTTCCACGGATATCGCGCGAGCATCTTATGTGCTCGCGCGCACCGATTGATGAGGTGGCGGCGGCGGCGGCGGCGGCGGCTCTCATGACCATCGAAGAAGATCCACGAACAAATATTGTCTTTTGCGTATCTGCTAACTGCTGCTGCTGCTGCTGCGAACCTCCTAAAGAGGAGAAGAATAAAAGGAAGAAGAGAGGCAGAGAACGAGGAGGCAGAGAGTATAGAAGCCATGGAGGGAGCAAAGAGAGAAAGAGACCGAGCAGGATTTGAGTTTACGTATTCGTGGAAGCAACCATGCATCGAAAACGTGGGAAACGTGTAAAAGGGGGATTTTCCAGCGAAATCTCTCGAGCGTATTTCGCTTAGTCGTTTGCTTTCTTGCTCGATGCTTACCAAGGAAACGGCGAAATAATGATAAAAATAGCAAACAATTTTTTATATACGTTTCCCATTTACTTAAATCAAACGAATGATTTATAGAAAAGTCTCCGTTAAAAGCCACGTATAAATATATAATTCACGTTTATTAATAAGTAATTATAATTTAAACGTTAGACGCATTGAATGTTTACGTAATTTTTACTTGAATTTTGAGGTTTGTAGCGTTGATAAATTAATTTAATTATATTTCGTCGGTAACGTTTATTATTTATTTATTTTCAAAATTCTATTTATTTTATAATTATTAAAATAGTATTAAATGTTTGACTTTAATTAAATGTCGGACTTAAATTTTATATATAAAGCTTTCATTATAAATTGAGTCGACGAGATTTGAAATATATTTTAATATACCAAACATCAATAAAATTGATACATTTTGCCTTAATTAAATTTAACATTAATTTAATATTATTTACGCGTTGAATTTCGAGTCGATTATAAATCAACGAGCAGTTCGTTTTATCGAGCGTTCTGATAACGCAGGTACGCAACGAAGCTTCCCAAGGGATTTATCGCTATAAAATAGATTTGTTTATTTGTTTATTTGTCAAGAGGAGCTGAAAGAACGAGTTTTTAGCGCAGAGTTTTCTTCTCTCGACGACGCAGCTCGTGCAGCTCGTGCAGCGGCAGCGTCGTCCTGTTCCCGGCTCGCGTGGTCACTTGAACAACGAGTCCCTAATAGAGCCGACGTCACGGGGAAGAAGCGGAGAGAGAAGGGGGCAAGAGAGAACGAGTTCTTTTTACTTTCACATATTCCTTGCTCGTCGATGTACATCGTCACCGATCCGGAGTTCGCGGAACGGTTAAGTGACACTGAATTATCCATCGTGTAGCCCGTAGATGGACACGGGTGTTAACCTCCACTCTCCCGAGGTGGACTTGTGCTCGGCGTCGCGCTACGTTAATGCTCGAGCATGAGGAGTGTAGGAACGCTAAAGACCAAGAGAAATAAAGATGGAGCCTGCTACTCGGATACCGAGATAAAAATAAGGGAGAACGAGAAAGAGAGAAAGAGAAGGGATAAATGTCTGCTCGGTACAACATCGTCGCGCGTTATCTGCGCAAGACTGCGCATACATTTGCTACGCCAAGTAGTAGTTTCGATTCCTCCCAAACCTTTCAATCTTCCTTTTTCTCTTTCCCTCTCTTTCTTTTTCTTTTCTCTCTTAGCTTATAGAATTTCTCTTTCAGTTATCGTGTAGTAAATTTTCTACAGTCTCGCTTTTCTTGCTTTACTATTTTCACTTATATTTGTCTTGCCAGCTTAACATTTACTATCGAACGCGATCGATATTTAAGCGAGTTTCTTTATTTTATATCACATTTTTAGAATGTTGGGCAAGAACGAGTTGCCTACCTCGCAGAGGGAAGGGAAGGGGGGGGAGACTGTTCCAGCCGCGGAATTTAATCATATGGTCGAGATAAAAATTGCCGGGGATAAAACGCACGCAGGAAGAAAACATTGAACTTCATTATTTTGATGGTCATGATTTTAAGTGGACACACCGTTTCTGTCCCCGAGCGGTAAGCTCTCGCGTTCTTGAACGCGAACGGATCCCTCCCTCCCGTCTCTGCCTATTCCGCAGACTGGTACAAGAGCAACGGAGATTTGACTTAAGGAGACTTAAGAAACGGGGTCGGCGAACGACGTCGTCAGAAGATAGGAGGAGCCGAGCGCACACTTCGATGCGCCGCGTCCTCGTCTTGTCTTTTCCCTCGTCCTTCTCTTCCCGACTCTCCTGCTCCTCGACTTCTTCTTCTTCTTCTTCTTCTTTTTCTTTTTCTTTCTTTACACTATCCTCTTTCTTTTCCTCCTGAACGAACCATAAATATAAATCTCACGGGTAGAAGTAAAAGATCGAGGTCTTCTTTCCAGCTCGGTTCACCTAGTACGCATCTCTCGGAGTAAAAAGGAGAAGAAAGCGAGAAGGAAGGAAAGAAGCAGGGCTGCATTACCGGATCGAGCGTCTAACGCGAGCATCTTCTCTCGTCTTCGTCCTCCTTAGGTTCACCTCCGATCCCCATGTGACATTTTATTTGCCCGTTTCGTTTCCGTTTTCCACTTGCACTTTCTGCATCTTCGAGCGCGGGCGCGTATTCATCCCGGCAACAACGGCTTCGGCACGTCCCAAGCTTCCGAATGGTAATGCATTTACACGCGCGTAAAAATACATTTTAAAACGAAGCAACAAAATATGTGCATTAATTTTCTGGATAAAAGGTATAATACACCGGCAACGGACGCGATGTGCACCGAACCCTATGGGTAAACCCTCGACAGCATCTAAAATTGTCTATTTTATTCGCTTTCGAGATATTTGAAACGCACGCGCACGCGTGCGCGCTCGATTCTGAATAAATGTATTTACATAAACATTCGAAATTCTTTAAATAAAACGTACATTTAGAGTAAGTAAAGTAATAGCAGTACGAAGTAATCATTGGATTTCGTAAATCTGCTTCTTTTTCTTTTACCTCAATGGAGAAAAATAATAAAATTTACGTACATTGGTAGAAAATTGATAGTTTTATTTTTCGCAGTGGGGGTGCAATAGGAACTCTTTACATATTTCAAATACGTATTTCTATCTTCAAAATTCGTCGATCGTCTTATTCGTGCTAGTAAACACTTTGTCTTAGGCGTAAATATGAGAAAAAACGGTCAGATATCGAAGCAACTCGTATCAGTATAAATGCAATTCTAAAAGATGTCTCTCTCTCTCTCTCTCTCTCTCTCTCTCTCTCTCTCTCTCTCTCTCTCTCTCTCTCTTGATACTCTCTTCCTTTTTGTCGCCGTTTCGCAATAAAAATAAAGCGCTTGCTTATTTCTTCGGCTGTTTTTTCTTCTGCTTTTTCGAGTCGCTCGACATTGGCGTTCGAAGCGCAATGAAGAGTAAGCGGATTGTGGAATCGAACGTTGATGTAGTATTCTTGGTTAAACCGATAACTGTAAGGGAATACATAATACCGAATATACTTTTTATTTACAACGCCGGAGAAAATAGAGGCAGGATCTGTGTATGCAGAAAAAGTAAGAAAATTGCGCGAGCTCCCGTGTGCCGCTTGCTTTTTATTACCTCTGCGCATTTGTAGTTGCTTCGGCTTTTATTTTCTTTCAGACTCTTCCTTTGTAATTTTTCCTCGAAAATAATTTCGTCGAAAGAGAAACGTATACCTCTCGCGCCCTAAAATTAATCGCACTTGCTCGCTCGCGCAAAGCGCCGACGTATATCCAGTGGTGGCTCGCCGCACAGAGCTCGGTCATTGTCGGGAGAGAGCTCCCCCCTTCCCTTCGTTAATGGACCGACCTCCGAGGAGTCTCGGTCGCAAGTGCACCAAGGGATACTCGGCTCCTTCTTATTCGGCCAGAATTGCCGCACGCGCACTCGTGTCCCCCCCTGTCCTCTCGATGCTGTCTTCCTTTTCTCCACCTCGACGACTGCAATTTTCTCTTTTCCGTCGCTCGGACGCTTGCTGTAATTTTCCGAGTATATTTTTCGCGGCTGCACGTTAGCGTTGCGCGCCTGTTTCTTTTCCTTTACCGCGGCTTTTTTCCTTTTCATTTCTTTATTTTCTTTTCGTGCGCGTTATTACTTTCTTCCTTCGTATGGAAGTACCTAGGGGGAAAAGGATTTTCAAAGTGAAGAAATTGCGAATCGCTTCGAAATTTTCTCGATCTCCGACTTTCTTTCCCCGGCTGAGTAATTAGTTTTCGGTATTTTCGAGTTTCGGCGGTCGTACACCGTGCTTGCGTATTTTTCACCGATAGATCGGACGAGTCGGAGAGGAGGGCGGAAAATTCAATGAGGAAAAATCGAGGAACTTACTCTTACTATGTTACAGAATCCCGATGAAAATTCGTTATCCTCGACGAGCGGCTGCTATGCGTCGGCCGCGGCGCGGTGACTCGTCATCGAACGCGCGCGAGTACTCGAGGACAAGAACGAAATACCCTCGCGGGCAATTTTCTTAATAAATGATCCCATTATACGAGGCTGTGTAGCGTGTGCGCGCGCGCGCGCACGCGAGCGCGATAAAAACAGCCCGTTAAAATATCTTATATATCATTCTAACGTGAAATTGGATATTTATTGGTGACAGATGGGACATGCCAGTTATGCGGATCGGCGCTCGGCAATCAATCATAGCGTCGGACCACCAGCTCCCTCTCCTCTCGTTCGCACCGCGGGTCTATTGCTGCTGCTGCAGCAGCAGCAGCACCACTATAACTCCACGCGCTCGCGCTCCTCTTCGACTAGCGTAATGAATTGCGTCTACCGCAATAGCTCTGGTCAGCAGCGGCGGCGGCGGCGGCGGTGGCGGTGGCGTCCGCGGCCTCGGCGGCAGCGATCCTGGTTTGCTTGAAAAATAACCGTAATTCCATTGTTCCTTCCAGCGATATACGTATATTCCCCGAGCGAGCGAACGGCCGACCGACGGAATATCACCTGGGATATGGCTTTGTCGCTTCCGCTGCTCTTCCTCCTCTCGTCCTCCCGGCCGCGCATCCCAAAACAGGCGCGTGCGGCCCGCCGCTCTCTAAATGCCGGGGAGTCGAGGCGCGCGGCGACCTTCCCGAGGGAGACGAGTGGCGCGCGAGCCTCGGCGCGAGTCTCTCTCGATTTAATATGTTGCCGGGCGCGCGGAGCTTTGTAATTTCCGAGTCTCCAAGGCCCCTCCTCGGGCGTACTCTCCGTCTCGCTTTTCCTCCTCGCTGCTCGATGCGCGCGATACCCGCGCGACGGGAGGTCTCCGACGGCCGGCAAGCGCGCGCTCGAGCGAAAGCGGCAGCAAATCCGAACTGCTCGCCGAAACTGCGGGGCCAAAGCCAAGCGGCGCTCCGCTGTCTCTCCGTTTCATCTTTTTCATACATTGCGTTTGCAAGGGAAACCGATGAGATATTTAATGCTTCTGGCAGATCTCTGCAATAATCTACGGAAATTCTTTCGGAATTTCCTCGTCGATGCTTCGAGAGTAACTTTTCTTAAATTATAACTCCTAGCCTGGCCACGTTTCCAATATAATAAATTATTTTTAAATAATCGAGCATAAATAACGCTGAAATGCAATTTTTTTCGGTTCGCGCAATGTGATCGTAAACCTCCTTATCCTTGAACTTTTATTATCCGGTAAAAGTAAAAGTGATTTAAAAAAAAAGTGATGCGAAACGTTAATATGAAGTTGTCTACGTGAATCAAATTTTTTTAATTTCGCATCGGTCACTCAAAGACATTATCAAAGATACTTTTCACGCGGCCATAGGTCGAAAGTCTCAAGACTTCTGCGTTGCAATTTCAAAAGATTAATTGTACGATGCGATCTTAATAAGATAATGGCCAATGAGTGACCGAATGCTGAGGGAAGTTGCATCTCGTTTGAAAAACACATGACAGATAATTTAATTGTACACGATTTTCTCACTGATGTGAGATCGTCATTATGGCCGTTTTAATTTATTAAGCCTGTCCGGAGCTTTACGTCTTTTCGAAGCTAACCTTTCTTTCTCGCCTCGGACGCTTTGCCTCGGAAAATTTTCACGCGAGCGTACGTCCTTTAATGCTCCTGTCTGACTTTTACGTTCAATAATTGCGCTACGTATCTTCTGACGGGCTCGAGAAATTTTATTTTCATATTTACTATGAGCGTACGTATTATATCTCTCACTTATCCTTTCGCTTTTTCAATTTCTCTTTTTGTATTTATATTCTATACGTAATTGAAAATTTTATCCTTTGTAAACATTTATAGCAAATTTATGAAATAAAAAATCGCTTTTAACTTTTTATCGTTAGTCGGGATACCGTTTTTTAAAATTAATTATTTTAAGATTTAATTTTACTACTTTGAAATAATTATTTCGTTTCATAAAACGAACTTTTAATTTTTAAATTTAACGTGCACGGAATAAAAATATTAGAATTTTATAAAAATTAAAGCAGCTTTTTATTTTAGAATGAAAAATATTTTAAATTATATATCCATCTTTATGAAAGTTTTACAGATTACGAATAATTATATATGAAAGAAGGTAGGATAAGTAAATTCCGTGTAAATTTTTAATAGCATCAAAAATTATCTCTGGCTTCGATTTTTATTATTATTATCATTATTATTATTATTATTATTATTATATATTTTAGTAAAATGATGTAGCTAGCAAAAACTTTAACAGGACAACAAACAACGAGAGTCAAAAACGCGATCGCACCGAGATCAAGTAAAAATTAAGGGCTTTTGTAAACTACCGCTCAAAGCGCTCGAAAACCCTTTAACCTCATATGTTGGCAAAGGATCTCTTGAGTAGTCTATCAGTATGGAATTTCTTGCAAGATTACACCGTTCGCTTAACAGGGCGTTCATGCAAAAGGAAAATCGTTCCTCTTGTCATTCCGAACGTTTTCTCTTCTCTTCTACATAGTAAAACAGTACTCCCAAAATTAGTCGTTTTTTATTTCTAATTTTCAAATTTTTTAAGACTTACGCTATGATAATATCAACATTTTTATTTAATAGATTATTTGCGGTTAATTAATTCTTACGCACGCTACTTAGTATATAACGAGAAAATAAGACATTTAAATCACATAATATGAATAAAATTTAATAATGCTCAAAGTATTATTAACGTTTAGAGGTTTATTCAGTTTTCCTCGACAATTATCACGATGCACTGGTTTAACGCAACAAGTCTAAAGTCTCGCAACATTATTAGAGACATTTTATTGCCTGAGAAACTAAGCGTTGCTGTCTATAATGATATTGAGAATGAAGTTTTTGGAAGTTCATAAAGCCTAATGGGGAAAAGTTGCGTATTAACGTTCAATTAGCTTTTGATATTAATTCCTCTATCGTTATATGGTTGATCAAAAATGTTGACGCGAGTATCAAACTTGGCAGCGCAATTACTCGACGCACGTGTATAATTAAGCATGTAGTCACGTCAAAGGGCTCCGGCACGGCAGACCGAGCCTTGCTTATGACGCTGATGAAGAGGGTAACGTATCTCCAAAGAACTCTTTATATTTACAGGCAGCGATGTGTGCCGTACGCGCTTTCGTCTCCTCTCGACTGGTAACTTGGGTCATCCCCGACGCCACACGGGTCTCGAAAAATTCACATCTAAAGAGAGATGATAAAGAGAAAGTGAGAAGCGAACGCAATGACGGAGGTCGTAAGCCAATGAGTCATATGTGCATAAAGGCCTTGTCAATTCTATGAAAGGGTTTCCATGGTGGAAATCAAGGCATTTCCGCTACATCGCTCGTCTGTGAACGTTCTGTGTGTGTAAAGCAAACAGCGATGAATGAAAGAGACGAACCTAACCCCCCTTCTTGTCTTTAAAAGCGCTGCCCCTTTAAATCTGCACATGTGCATATATCAAGAAAGATATATAAAGTCAGAAAATTCATTTAAAGCACAGCTTCATTTTTTAGCAAACGGAAGTGGCGAAAGGACCGAGAGTGCGATATGACTCTCTCTCTTTTGGTTGCGATCAGTGATCGCGTTTCTAAAGATTTCGAAGACGACTTTCTATAAACAGCCTTTAGATAATCGTTCTTACACGAATTTCAATTCAAAACAAATAAAGAAAATAAATATTTTCTAAAATTAATCCGATACTTTCAGTTTTCATCAAAATAATTATCTATGTGGTTGGTTCAATTTTATATTGAAATTTAAACATTATTTTGTACGATATTTTATTAATATTACAAAACATATTTGAAAAATTTAATTATACAGCATGACGGTAATGAGTATCTATTACCTTTTTTTTTTTTTTTTTTTTTTTTGACCAATTGTCTTTTTTTTTTCTGTTCATATAAGAATTTTAAACATTAATCGTCGACCTAACACATAGATTTTTTTTTGAGAAATTTTGATCCCCGCGTGTGCTTATGTAAACGCACCCAAAAGCTAGAAAAAATTGGAAAAGAGAAAGAAAAGGGAGAAAAAGAAACTTTCTTGATCTGGCTTTACGTCGACGATAGGTAAGCGAACACGTGGTAGGCATTCCCAGATTCCCCCGAGATTGCAATAGCGTACGTGACTCGCAAATTCGATATATAATATCGACTCTGTCTCTCTCTCTCTCTCGCGCTCTCTTCTCTTGTTCACTATCTACCCATTGGCGCTTGGTCCTTGTTAATAAACGGAATTAATCGCAATCGTTAACGTAAGCTTCACTCAAAGAAACGTGATGCGTAATCCAAGCGACATAATGAACTCTTCATCGATTTTCATGATTATACATCATAATCATTCCCTTGATACCGGTTTCTATGCAAGTTTTAATTAGAAAAATTAATTTAATGCTTAATAATTGGAATTGATTAAAAAAAATTTTTCTCCCAATTTTTATTTTATCATGAGTATTATTGCAATCTCGTTTATAAAGACAAATACTAAATTGGGTTCAGCAAGTGGAATGATTAGTATAGAATTTATTTTTTCATTTATAATTTCGATATTGAAAATTAATTTTTAATATTTACAATTACGCAATTATTATTATGTGAATTAATTTAATTCACACAGTGTATAATTACTATATAGAATCCATAAATATTGTTACTTATTTAAATTATTATCATCGCAATTTGTTCAAATAAATTTTACTTTAAATTAATCGAGCTTTGACAGAATAAAATAAATAATTAACGACGTCGTAAAAAATGTTTATATATACAGAAAAACAAATATTTTATGTATACGTACGTTGGAACAAACGATGATAAATTTCATAAATTACATAAAATTATTATTTTTAATGCTCAGTTTGGGTATAATAAACTACATTGTCTAAATATAATTTATTTAGCAAATATGTAACCTATAAAATTTATATTTATTTAAATATTATTTGTACAGTAAGTAACCATCATTTGAATGTATCATCGTGAATTGTTATGGATCCGAAAAAAAAGCATCGTAGTATCATAGAATTATCAATCACTAATAAGTCGCTAAGTTTTTCATTGTTAATTAGTCGTGTCAGAACTCGGTAGTTTATAGAATTTTTAAAATAAAAGTATTTTGAATCATTACTCCAAAAACTAAATAATGAAATAACCTTTCATTTAACAAGAAAATTTTAATGCCGAACTCAATCCCCCTAATACTTTCAGCTTCATCGTATTAAACGCGAATTAGCGAGAGTTTTTTTCGAAACCTCGGTGACGTAGTCGTTGGCTCTGCAACCTTCGATGTCACCGTTGCAATGTCAAGTCTGCCAAGTGAGCAGATCACAAATGCTCGTCGCGTTACTCCCGTCTAACCACGCAAAAGCAGACGAGGAGTGAAACTCGATACCGAATCCCAGTGTGATTAACGACTTTCCTATTTCATTTTCTCCCCGTCATCTCTCTCCGTTTCCCTGTCCTTAACTAGCTCCTGCACTTGTTAAAGAATTCCCTACTCACGAGTTTTTTTTTCCGGTCAGCGATCTCTTTCACTCGCCTACTCGCACCTTTTTTCTTTATACACGAAAGCTTAAGATCTTCGCCCGACAAGAGAGAACATTGCTGTTTCCAATGTTTTGACGTTGTTGAATTTTCCACAAAGTTATAAGTGTTTGCGCCACAGCAAATAAATTTCGCGGCATTATAGAAAAGTAAAATATAAAGAATAACTTAATATTCGCTTAGAATGCCCAAAGAGATAAAGCATTTTCAATGAACTTGGATGGTTTAAAAAGGTTAAAGGAGACGTTGACGATTTATGGAAAACTGTATTCGCATTCTTTGACTAATCGAGGAAATAAACTAATACGTTGGATTATGCATAAGTTTATAAAAAAAAAAAAAAAAAAAAAATTGTGATTAATCACATGAAAATCCTAATATTGATAAAATATGTATAAACTATGAAATAAAATCTTTTAAATATTCGAGCCGAATATATTTTGAATTTTAGAAAATATCCAACTTTCACATTATTCTTGTATTTAACACTTATGATTATAGTGGCATTCATATTTTAAGATTTATATTATTGCCTATTTTCATACATTTTAAATATTTGATTATCGGGATAAAAAACGTCGAAGTTAAATAAAAATATTGATGAAAAAAAATTTAATAATAGATTATATAATATAAGAAATCGGTATATAACAACATACTCGTAAAATATTATCTTAAGTACTAAATTAAAAACGTTGAGCAGCCAATGAAAGAAACGAAAATTCCAAACTTTTGGATGCATGTCCAAAAAATATTATACGAAGGAAGAGTATTTCTGGAAGTTGTTGTATTGTGTCCAACCAACCCCTTCTTATTTTTCCCTTTAAAGATCTACCATTGTTCCTGCAAGTTAGATGCTTTCGCAGGCTCCTTCAATTTTCCACGAAACACGAGGCAGCGGGACGCTTTCTTTCTCTCACCCCGGTGGGTCTGCGTGAAACTCGTGGAAACTAGAATTTCCTCGGAGCTCGCGCTACGCTACTACTCGGCGTCAACGCCGAGAACGAAATAACTTATCGTGAAAATATATAGCGTCTCGGTGGAGGGCCGGTGTTTTTCCCGAGGTCGCGGTTACTCGCGGTACGTCTCACTTTAGAAGAACGCATAAAAGCTACCCGCTGAGTCGCTATCTGGTAAGTAAAAGCAGCCAATCCGACGTTCCTCCGCATTGTCGGATATATTCAGTACCGCGACAGAGTACTCTGCCGACGATTCCCGGAAAATCCAAGAGCCAACAATACCTCTTAAAATTATTATTGAATTTTCGACAAGCTTTTCATAGCGAATGTGCTTCTCCGGACAAACGAAATATCAACTTTGCCAGTTAATGATATAATCGGTACACAGACACTAAGTAAAATTGGTTCATCATTGTGTAAATGCAGCTGGGGCATTTTTCAGCGGCATTCAGCGCTGAAAAATATGAAAAGGTTCATTGAACGTTCGAAAAAGCTAATAACGAGAAAGTCGCATTAACTTATTTTTCCTAGGGAGTTAATGCATATGAGGTTTTACTTTCATTTAACGAAACAATACCTCGAAATTGCAATTTATAAATCAGTTTAATTTTCCATTGAAGTTCGAATGGAATTAAATAACAAGTATATATCGGCTCGTTTAATTGCTCGTATATCAATGACCGAGCGAGACGAATTCCTTAGATTGAAAAATGGGCTTAAAAATCGCGACAGAAGAATCAAGGGTTCGATTGACGTAAATGCGCCCGCGCCCGCGCGCCTTTTTTAAAAAATGAAAGAAGAATGTTTAATCAATAAGCTCCTTTTAGAGCGTGATTTACGCTCGACTAGTAATCGAATTCACGGAATGAGAAAGAAGATTCTAACTGGGCTAACTGAAACTCCTTGTCTCCTTCTCTTCTCTCTCTCTCTCTCTCTCTCTCTCTCTTTCTTTCTTTCTTTTTCTTTTCCCTTTGTTTCTTAATCTTCAGCTTTCTCGGGTTGTTAGATTCTTTTGCTAGCAGCGATAAACTCCTTCGCGCCTTGGCTTTGCTTCGATTTCTCACGAGGTAAAGAATTTTTAAAGACGAATACTTGATGGTAGGTGGACGGTTTGCGAGAGTTGAGAAGCAGCAACGTCGGCATAATGCAATATCCCGCCTACCTTTTCAATCCGATACCAGGAGCTAATTAATTACAGTTCATTAAGTGCTTTAATATTGCAAGAACGAAATCCGTTATGCAGCTCATCGTGCGCCGCACTCTTGGCGTTTTCTCTTTCTTTTTCTTCTTACATTATTCTTGTTTTTCTATGAACTCCAAAGGGAACAATCGCATTATGCGGTAAAACGTCACAATTCGAAA
This sequence comes from Chalcis sispes, assembly GCA_949987625.1. NCBI lineage: Eukaryota > Metazoa > Arthropoda > Insecta > Hymenoptera > Chalcididae > Chalcis > Chalcis sispes. Next base: position 77,752,897 of record OX465095.1, on the reverse strand, counting down.
GGTGGCCATTAAGCGGATTTTTCGAGGTTTATCACGATGTTCGAATTCTTTAAAACGATCTTATCGTCTCGACGCTATTAATTACTCGACCAAATATCTTTGAGAAATCGAAAATGGAAATCGATTTATTAATATATGCTGTTAAATTTTTATGTATATTTTAATCGATCAATTATCCGATGATTTAAATAATATAAATTAAACTTTTTTAACAAAAAAATTATAAACGTATCTATTTTGTCAAGAACTATTAAAACTATTACTAAATATTACATTTTTGCTTTTATAAAGATATTATTTATATTTAAATTTTTATTTTTATTAAAAAATCAATAATACATGATCTATTAAAAATTAAATACAGTTAAATTAATTTTAAATATTAATTTTAAAAAATAATCAAGTGCAACGAACTAAAAGCACATAATTGAACAACATGAATTATATATATATTTATTTATTTATTTTTTTTTTTTTTTTTCATTTTAATATTCTGTTAATGACGCTAAAAAAATAAAATAACAGAAAGAATGTAATCGATTACAGAACGTGCTTTGATTTATGTACAGCAAACCGTAGTAACAAGCACAAATAGAGAACCAGAGTTGAAGAGAAATACTTTAGAATTTTAATCGAGTATCTTTTTTTTAATATTACATCATCGTTGCCAGTTTATCGTAGGATAGAAAACAAAGTTTGTCGTCAAAATATTTACAACATAAGCCAATTTCAACTCACCAAACAAATTAACACGCGCAAGGATCGATCGTTTAATATATCGGCAAATAAAGTACCTGCAACAGAAAAATAAACAAAAAAATGATTCATTAAAAAAGACTAAGAGTTTAAAGTGTTATTGGAAATGAAATTTATGTCGATAATAGAAAGCTGTACACATATTTATATATATATGTTATGTGTCCTCGTTTATTTTTAATCGTAAATTGTAACGCGAACAGGATAAACTCTTGGCCACGAAATGATGAAATCAACGTTAAGTATGGGAGAGGCCGGAGTCTCGGAGCGGATCGGACTCTGTAAAACCCGTTTGGCCACGCGACTCAAATAAGTGTCTCGGCACGTTTTTCCCCTTCCTTATTCCGCGTGCCGCGCGCGCCTCGCGGCTGACATAACAGAGAAATAGCGACGAAACCCGAGCCCTCTCCCGCTTTCCTCCCTCCTTTTTGCTCTCTTTCGGCTCGAGGCGATTTTATTCGAGAAACAAGGTCGAAGCGCTCGCGCTGCCTCTCGTTCGCACTTGCCCCCATTCATTATGCGAGACTCGAAGAAAATTAGGTGTCTAAATCCAACGGTTTATCAAAGAAGCCTATACATATATGGAGCGACGACGTAACTCGGTGCGCGGAAGCGTTGCGGCGCATTATCCGTGGGTACACGAGCATCGTTTTGTATCATTCCGTGCAGCCTATCTCATTATCCTTTTGCCTCTGCTCGCTTGTCGCGCGATTGTGGATTGAGTCGGTCGCGATATCGACGGCTGACGCGTCAAACGCGCCCTGGGCGGATATGTGCGCACTTTTTATTGCGATATATATATACATATATTTTTTTTTATTATTATTCAAAATTAAATTTACCTCCTTTATTTTTTAACATCAACAAGACTTATTCTTTGAATATTTCAAATTTACAAGCTCTTAGTCAAATAATTGATTAAAATTTTTAAAGGTGAAAATTTTTTTTTATTATTATTTAAACGAATATATAATTTCATCAAAATTATTAAAAATTTATTGTTCGAATTATTAATTTAAGCGTTAAAATTAAAGTTGAAAAAAATTTGTAGTAAGATTAATAACTTGCTTTGCAAAATATTCGACAACGGCAATGGCATCAAGGGATTCGTCATTGCCGAGTCAAGCGACTCAAGTGTGGCAACACATTGACACATTCGGCCGATTTTATGCGACTGGAAGGGTCAGAAAGTACACTTTGTAGATTTTGCAAACATTTGCATCATAGTCATATTCCCATTCCTATCGCGGCGTCTCGCTGGCAACACTGTGTTGGCCTCGGTCTTTGATTCTGTCGATGGCGGGTTTTCTCTCTCTCTCTCTCTCTCTCTCTCTCTCTCTCTCTCTCTCTCTCTCTCTTTCTCTCTTGCTGAATAGCTTGCTCGCTCACGAGGCTTCCGGTGACGCGGGCAATGCTCGCGCTTAACGGGGTTATCATCGGAAACACTCGTAACTCGGCCTCGCGCGACAAACCGATGTCCCACAAAACAGGATCCACGGAAGCCTCTCTCGTATCCATATTCATCGTCCTACGTGAGCAGCTCGTATTGATGACTCTTTCTCTCTCTCTCTCTCTCTCTCTCTCTCTCTCTCTCTCTCTCTCTCTCTCCCTCTCTCTCTCTCGTTCGTATGCGCGCGTTCTCTGTCCTCATATTCCCATGCTCACCCGCATTTGCTGCACTCACACTTAAAGCAGTTAAATCAATCGACATTAACGATCCAGCTCCAACTGTTGTTGTCGGCGCCAGCACCGTTGTTGCTATTGCCTTTACTACCGCTACTATTTATCCGATTTATAATTTTAAGTTGTCGCGCATCTTTTTTCTACACATATCCTACTATTCCTTTATAAATTTATTATTCTTAAGATCAATTCAAATGTCACTGCAGTCCAGTAAAGCTATGTTATTATTTAACTTGACTACGCAAAGGCAGCAACGAACCTCTGACGAGACTAGTTAAGACTAATTTATCAACGACATCGTAGCGTTCATTTTGAAAGTATCGTACGAATAATAATAGATTAATGGATCTTTCCGCAGCAAAGCATTGAAATTTTGCAAGTTTATTTCGTTTTCCGTTCTAGTTGAGCTCGTGGCAACGAATTGAAAACACCTTTATTTTCTTTCCATCGAAATCGTGCAGCAATGGCGTAAAATTACTCTTCCATCCGTGACGGAACAGTCGACTAATGAAAGCTTGCACATAATGAACAAAGACAGTCCCATCGAGAGATTACGAACCCTCTCGCTTCGGGCTTTTTTGCGCGTTTATATCCATTTTGAATACGAATCGGGCCGCTGATGGAAAGAAAACTCCGGATGCTTTTGTTATACGCGCGGAGCCCGATTTGCCCGAGGCGCAAACTTTAACCTTCGCTTTTATACTCCGCGGAGGGTTGGGAGAGGGAGAGGAGAGGGAGGAGAACGCATCGAGTCTTTAAAGCGAGCGATTATATTCTCCGTCGGCGGTGATGACGAAGTTCGCGCGAGCGTCAACGGTAGCGGTAGGCCGGAGCGACCGTTAGCTTCGCTGCTCGCGAGCGCGTCGCGTCGCGTCGATAAATTCAACGAGGCGATTACGATTTTCGCTCGGGGAACGAAGTCGTTGCGCCATATCGGCGACGCTAGATCGTGCACGGAATCGCCGGCGAGTTTGCGCGGACGTGTCGGATCGCTCGCGATAAAATTAGTCGGGCCGAGGTTCACGGCTCGGTACATACGTACGGGAAAGCTCGCCGGAGTCGGTGGACCTCCGCTCCCGCGCTTTCTTCTACCGTCTATCTTTGGCCATCTTTAACGCGATAAAACTCCTTCGCTAATGGATTGAAGTTTTTCAATTGCGGTTATCTTCTCGCCGTCGATCCTCCTCTGTGCGCCGAATAAGCGAACGGGGACGCTAATTATTATGCCGAATCCGCGCCGAATCTACTTTTACGTGACCGCGCTCTTTTATCGCCATTCGATACTTCTGTCTTTCTTTCTCGCGAGTGAAAATCCAAAAGAAAAGCATTGTGCTCTAAACAATGTAATTTTGAATTATCCGTAATTTAATATTGAAACTTTAATGAAACAGAAATTAGTTTTAAAAAATATGTCTTCAAAATATATTCTTTTGATTTTAAAATAACAAATACTTATAAAATATTTGTTTACATATCAATAATGAAAAAACATCGATGTTATTTAATCCAATATAAAGTTCAGAAATAATAATTATCCATATAATTAAATAAATTTATACTACAGTATACGAAGATAATATAATATATAATAACAGTAATTTGCGAAACCGTTAAACTTGCGAGATAATATTAAATTTAGCAAATTCTCGGATTCAAGGCATTTGAAAAATGCTGAAGAATGTGGTACGCAAGTAACTCCCGCAACTCCCATCGAAAAAGTGCTATAAATTAATAAGTTAAGCAGACGTTATCAGTCTGAAAGTCTGTCAGTTCTTGCGTACGAGACTCGATGCAAAATACCGAAAGCCACGAAAGAGAAGAAGAAGAGAGAGAGAGAGAGAGAGAGAGAGAGAGAGAGAGAGAGAATGTGTCTTAGTGGTAAAATGAGCACATTCTCGTTGAAGTCTAACCGTACAAGCGGCAGTAAAGCAGACACATTCGCAGTGTCAGTTATCTCCTAATCAAGATTCGTTAAAGCCATTTGGATCGCCATTTCACCTACGACCTCGATTTTCCGCGATATCAAAGCCGACTCTCTCTCTCTCTCTCTCCAACCCCTCTCTCTCTCTCTCTCTTTCTATATATATATATATATATATATCTATTTGAGTACGTCCTTTCTACAACGACTCTCTTTAATAGCAACCGAACTCGAGCCCAGTTCTCCTCGTATAAGAATTCAGCTTACGAGTTGAGCCTCTGGTTTTTTCCGCGCTTTGACGTCGCGAGCGCGTGTCCTCTCACTCATTCACATAGATATGTAATATGCTTGTACACATTACTCGTACGTAAACAAAGCGAGAAGAGAAAGAGAGAGAAAGAGAGAGAGAGCAATTCAGACATTCACCGGAAGATGGTTCAAGTCCGCTTCTTTATTCGCAGGAGGCTCGTGCTCGTGATAAGACGGTTCACTCGTGAAAAAGCTCGGGCCTTTTAATGCCTGCCCAAGGCTATTCTAACTGCGTCAGTTATCCGCGATACTACGACTCTCACTCTCTCTCTCTCTCTCTCTCACGCGCGCGCGCGTGCTCTTCTCTCCTGAAAACAACCTGCGTCTTGAGAAACGTCAAGAGGGACTGTTATATCTCACTCCTTTCTTTAGCCTCGAGTCCTTTCCATGACAACCTGAATAAAAGCCTTTTGTACTTTTATGGATCTTGCAAATTTTTTTAACCGTCTTAACGCACTTTCTTTAGAAACCTTTCATTCCGTATTTGTGAATACAGTCCTTTTTAGGTAATGGAATTCAAGTACACGTATATAAAGTTTATAGAACAAATTTCATGATAAGAAAAATACTTAATTCGTTGAAAAAAAAACTATAATACTTCTAAAAACAAGTTAATCGAATAAAATCGAATGCGTTACGCCTTTTAATAATAAAAAATTAAAGTCTATCTAGTAAAAAAGTCAATATTATCTTAATTAAACAGGAAGTAAAGTTTATTAAATAGAGTTAATAAGCGCGCGATACCACAGCTTGTATCGTGAAATTGTAATCGGTAAACTTTTATTACGATGAGGACAAACACTCGATAATTGCTTGGAAGCTCTCTCGTAAAAGACACTCGGCAGCGCGATGTCGCAAATTGTTTACACGCACGAGGACTCGTCCGTCTACGTACCCTTGGCCTCTTTTTGCTTGTTATTTTATGCATCAAACGAGTTTACAAGAAACATCCATCGGAAACGGTGCACGAGGCTCGTTTGATAGGGCCGCGCTCGCGCGACTATACCTCGCGAGTGTTCCGCCTTAAAGATCTCGTGTGTACGCGCCAACCCGCTACCTCTCGAGTCGTTACATTGCCGTATCATCATCTCCCGTGTAAATATTCTCCACGTCACCCGCCGCGACTCGCCAAGAGCTCGCCTACTCGACCCGACTTACCGCTAAAAAGCAGACACCTTATAATATTTTCTTCGTTCATACGTACGTATCATATAGCTGAGCTATTTCGTTCTTCGTCGGTGTTTTTTTTTATTTTTTAAAAATTTTTGAGCCTTTTTATTAAAATTAAATGCGACATATTGAAACGGACGTTAATTCGAGGTCGGATATTAAATTTTAATCGCTCGTTTTAATCGCGCGATAAGTGCGTATTTGAAGAAGTATCCACTTTAGAAGTGTTCATTCTCAGGTTTAACGGTGAAACATTTCCAAAGCGCTTAAGCGAAGAGATAAATTAATTAAAAGTCCGGTGTGAGAAAGTTAAATGTTTGATCTCATAAAAATGATGTATGCCCGGGAGAATAGGCGAAAAGCTCGGGAAATCACTTGAATTCGAGAATGATTCGTGCGGCTCGTAAAAGAGGGAGTAACTCCTCGATCTGCCTCTTTGCCTCTCCTCTTTCCTATCTTACTTCTCTTATTCTTATTCTTATTCTTCTTTTTTTTCTTCTTCTTCTTCTTCTTTTCCGTCGACTTGGGCATTATCTCGAGAGTGAGTTCGCTCGGTGTGAAACGACGGCCAGGGGAAAAGCCATAGCCCTTCGTCTTCGCGAGAGAGCTGCACTCGCGCGCGCTCGCGCGATAATACCGCGGGCGGTTCTCCACGCGAGCAAACTTCGCCCGAGAATCGATGATGCAAATTTACATTCGTACTGTATGTAGCCGGAGAAAAGAAAGAAAAGTGTGCGGGCGAGCGAGCAAGAGAGAGAGAGAGAGAGAGAAAGAGAAAGAGAGAAATAGACAAAAAGAGAGAGAAAGTAGCGACGAGGTCACGGAAAAGTTTCGACTAGCTCGGCTTCCCGCTCACGTTGACCTGCACTTCGATCCGTTAGCGCTTATTTCTGAAACGCTCAAATTTCGCTTGAATACCGTACATTCAAATACAATACTTTTATTAATAATTTTCATTTCGGCGAAATTTTACGCTGAATGTGCCCACTTAAAATGTAATATTCGTTCTATTAATTTTATTTTGAATCATATATTTAAATTATATAAGAAAATTCTAATCGATTTGGAAAAGTTAAACAGTTGATAAGTATTTGGAAATTTAACGAATTACCATAATAAATACTTTAAGAAATGTGTAATAAAGTCCTTTTATTGTATCTTACAGTCTAAAGTATAAACAAGTAATAGGTGTACATTACATTTATTAGAGTTAACATGACACATTTTAGAAAATCGTGCACTTAAAAATAATTGGCAATCGGATAGTAGAAGCTGGATACCTCATAAATATTAATATTCTGAATAAAAATATCAATTTTTATAATTTAATAAACGTCAAAAATGAAAAGAGGCTCTTTGTCTATACTTGGTTTTTTATCGAAGATAATCAATTGCAGCCGATAGAATTTTAATAGTGGCATTATATAATTTTCACAGGATATTTTCAAAATCATTGACTATTTTCTTTAACGTTGATAATAGCTGTTACAAGTCCATTTAAACCGATAAAGCCTCAAAGCCGCAGAGTAGTTTATCCGTATCAATGTTTACTCCAACGGTCCGTAGAGGACGCCGTGTCTTGCATTTTAGCTAAAAAATTATTCCTGAAACGCAGCTGATTTTCCAGAGCAATTCCCGCCTCGATCGCCTCCTCGAGGGTTTTCGGATCGCAAGCACCGAGACGGACTTCCAGTTCCGGATTTCGCAAGCCACGTCGGAAACTCGCGAGGGCAACTTCCTGAACGAACCTCTCGTTCTTTTGGCCAATTTCCGAATCCTCGACGCCGTGCTCCCCGTAGACGGCGCATATCCTCGTAGCAAGCCGGTCGAGTCGCGCCCCGTACCGATCGAGCGGCTCGTCCGCGCCCTGTCGCGCGCAGCGCAGACTCTCCAGCAGCGCTTCCTCGGCACCGAGACCGGCAAAGCGCGCGCGCGCCCGCTCCAGGAACTCCTCGACGGACGTCAGCCTGTGAAGTCGGTGCTGGAACGCGACGCGCGCGCGGCCCCGCAGCTTGTGTCCCAAGGCAAGCAGCAGGGCGCGCTCGGATTCGTCGCAGAGGCGCGAGGCCACGAAGCGCACCGAGGCGACGAAGCCGACGAGCGCCTCTGGACAGCCGTCGTACTCGGGAATCAAAATGAGCCCATCGCGCAGGCTCATCCTTGGCAGGTTTACGAGGGTCGCGCTCCCCGAAGACGAGGCTGCTTCTTCACTGGCTCGCACTTCCCAAATGCCGCTAGGACTCGCAATGGTTTCAATTTCGGATTGCATCATTTCGGTCACTTGATTAATTACAAGAGTTTATTCCGTGAATTATCGAAGGCACTTCTTAAAGATTATTCAATTTATTTTAATTTTAAAGACTAGATTCTTAGAAAATTGTGAACATCTGTGGCGTCTTCTCGAACCGCGATTTTGGAGCGTCGAGTTTCGTCAATACCTGGTCGATCGACCTCGATTTTCTATAAATATAAAAAAGGATATCTAAGTCAGACTAAAATTAACAGAACTCTGTAAGCACTCTATCCGTTAAATGCAAACATTCTACTTTGCAGAATAGCTTACGAAAATTTCAAAATCTACATCGATCATGCAAATGAAAAATATGTTACACTAAACCTCAAAATAACCGCAACTATACGTATTTTTGATTTAATCTTTTAGTTACAAGTGTCGTTTACCATTGCACTAGATGCATTAAGTTAACATTACATTTCGAATAAATAAATGGTTGAAATTAGAGTCATTTGTTAACGAATGTTTATCGGGTATCTAAATATCATCAATCGTCGTGTATTTTATTTTTCTATACATAGTAATTAAAAACTTGTATAATAATGCTGCGTGTACTTTTTAATAAGGCTCGCCATTAAGTTAGCGACAGTTTAGTTAGCGAGGTTCAAATTGAAATATAAATGCGAGAACGAGAGAAAAAGATCTCGCGACAGGTTCCCACCGGAGGCTAATGCGATTTGTCAGATTATTATAGCAGCACTCGAGCGGCAAATCTCGACTCGGGCAACGAACGGCAAACGTCGGCTCTTCACCGGGGTGTATGCCTTCTCGACGTATAACTGCATTTGGTAAACACAACGGTAAGTTACGTCTCGCGGCAAGCGACTCGGGTGACAAAACAAAGTTTGATACGTGCGGGGAGCCGGGCTCCGGCAGTTCGCGGTCGCCCCTCGACTAGACCCGTCCTTTCCCGCTCTTCGAGAGGAGACGGGGAGGGGAGAGGAGGGAGCCACCAGGAAAGCGCCTGTTTACTCGGAAAAGCAATTACTCCCTCCTCCTCCTCCTCCTCCTCCTCGGACCCTCGCGTCGCGTCGCGTCGTGCGTCGGCCGTTTTTGCAAAGAGCTAGCCTGGATTTTCGCTCTAATCCAATTCTTTTTCAGCGGCCGCGTAATTAACACGTGACCACCTCGCGCGACGCATAGAAATGCCGGCAGCTCGCGGGCTCTTGGCCGCTCCGCGAAAAGTTGTCGAGAGGATTAAGCGCGGAGGGAGGCCGGAATTAGCGCGCCCGCGGACACTCGAGCGACCTTGTGCGAAAAGTGGAAAATTTTCATAGGGCGAAAGCGTGCGCGCGCATTCGGTTAAACGAGCTGCACTTTTCCATCTTCCCCGACCCCGTGCTCGGCGTGAATAATTTTTATGAATATTAGCCGCGACTGTGTCGCTGACGCTTACGTTTTAAAAATAATATCGCGCGCGCGCCCACAAATTTATACATCGCGTGTTACCGTCCTCTGACATTTCGAATTTTTATCATTTCATGTGGATTTTGTGCAAATTTATTTTACGCGTTTTAAATTCTATTTTGGTTGCCGGAAATATTTTAAAATATTAATGCACGTTTGCTTGTGGACGTTAATTCAGCTAAATACGATTGAGAGAATTTTTTCGTAGTTCGAAAAAGCTCGAGTATCGATAGAAATCAATCGGCAAAAATTTTTTACTTCATTCTTTGATATTTTACGCAGACTCTCTCGTTTGTAATTTTTATATGCGCGTTCGTTTCAAAGAGGGCTAGATATATTTCTTCAAATATAACGCGGTACGACGCCGAGCTCGGAGAAAAATTTCTCTTTACGGTGCGTCTGACGCGAGCAATCGCTTACTAAGCCGCGTGGATTACTGTGCATCGCGAATTCGATGATACTTTTGTCGAAACTTTTTACATTCTCGGATTGACGCATCAAAGCAACCAAAGCAGTACTCGAATGCTTTTAAATATTAAAAAGCAAATATGCGCTTCTTTTGCAAGGACGAGGTAGAAACGAGGACACGCGAGTTGCCTGGTATTTTGCCCCAAAGCCTCGGAAAGCGGCCACGCAGTCTTTGTGCATTTGCATGCAAAAGCTAGAGAAAATAAACTGGCTCGTCGACCGACGCAAAGTTAAAGCGAGCGCGCGCGCGCGATTCCAAGAAGCGATCGTAAAAGCGTAAAGGGAATATCCTCGCTTCGATCGGCGAATCTTGCGTCGCGAGCGAAACGAGGCCGCGAACGTGGCGTCGCGCAAACGACTCTTCGCGAGCAAACCACGCGAGCTTCGCATCCTGGAAATTATCCGTCACACCAGCCGCCTTCTCTTATCAGTCCCTTTGACAACGTGCTTGTAATCTTATGCGTGAGCTTTCCTGCTAATCGGCGAGAGATTCTCGAAAATAGATAAACGATGTAACTATAATATACTGTTAAAAAAAAAAATTTTATAGTCAAAATTACTGATATCTAAATGATGACTCTAAATGTTCGACGATTAGTTATCTCTGGTGCAAATCGCCTCGCTCGCTATCTAAGTGAACTAATACCTCGGTTACCGCAATTGCATACGTGAATTATCGACGGCTCTGCTTTTACATTTCGTTTATCATAGAAAAATAACTGCAGCAATTGATTTGTTTCATAATATAAATAAATATTCGACGCAAACGCGAGTCTATTTGTAATTAATATAATCGAAATTAAGCGGTTAATCATACATTTGAGAAGTAAATGCGCGTTATGGTTAACTTATTGCGAAGTAAAAATTCATACTTTTCTAGTTATTTCCTTAGTTTATTATTATAAGGAAACGCGCGATAAATAATTAAATCTTAATGTAAGTAAATATTATAAATGCATTTCGAGGCGATAATAACATTTCAAGATAGTAGTATCAAAGCACGGGAATCGATAAGTAGCTGGAGTACGAGTATAAATGTGGGAAAATGTCGTGCTAAATATCATAAAATTTCTTTCGGCGCGCAAACCCGCAGCGGCAACTTTCAACCGATATATGAACCGTCGGCTCTCCAGCCACATATTTACGTTCTCAAAGACGCTTATCGTCAATGTATATAATTTATTTACGCTTTGCTCCTTTTACCCCATCGTTAATCATTTATTTTTCTCCGCTCGTCTCTTCCTCGACTTATTATAACTACGAAAGATAGTCGTTGCTTTTAAGCCTGAGAATTAATGTGAATTTTTACGGTCGTTGAGTCGATGATCGCGCTCTGGATGAAATCGCCGATTTTAATTAATGCCGATTCGTTGAGCGACGCTAAATATATCATTCACGATGATGTTTTAATTATATGCGCTTGATACATAAAAAGTTTTTAACTAATGTAGCGACCGACGTAGCACACTGAGAGTCGTCAAACTTTTCAAAAAAAAAAAAAAAAAAAAAACAGATCGACGCGCGTTATTTTTAATTTAGATTTTATAGTGAAGCGGATTAAAGATTGAGAAAATAATTATATCAATCTAAGCGAAACGTTTATTTCGCTTGAAATTTTTAATTCAATCGATTATCTCTAATACGGTTAATAGGATTTATCTAATTGTCAAATAAAACGGATGTTTATTAATTAAACCCGAATATTAAAATCTTCACGTACATGAGAAAAGTATATTTAATTGAATTTTATCGTCTAAATAAAAATATAGATATGAATAATTTTACTTGAAATTTTATTAATACCGTTTTAATCAGCAAACTTTTAAACTATTGTATATAAATGATGTAATTCTCGGAGCAATTAAAAAATAATGCGATTTTAAGCTTCTCGAAAACGCGTGCCAATTAACATATTCGTGCATTCGAGAGCGCGCGCGCGCGTATACACTTAGATTCACATATATTGCCGATGCTCTTGCGTTCCCGCAGCTCGCTTATGTAAAAAGATAAAACTGGATCAAGTTGTAATATCGAGTTGCGAGTCAACCAGTTTTCTCATGTTAACCGCACCGAATCGCTTCGCGGATCGTTCACTTAACGATATGTATAAATATATAAACTTGTAAATGAATGTATAGCTGGGCGTCAAAGTGACATATCTCTTAGCGCTTTTCGACTCGGCCAAACACGTGACTTATAACCAGCCGATCTAACACTTGTTAAGCTTTCACGCTCATTCGCGCGTGATAATTTCGCCAAATGATCTTTATGACCGTGCGTTCGGTATCGAGAGTTCGCAACGGTAAATTATACGCTTAAAACTGTTAACAGTTTTATTTTTCTGCCCTTTTATTTTTTTTTCTTTTTTTTTTTAATAATAAATTTGACTAGAATACTTTTTTTTTTTTCAAATAACGGTGAAAAATGTATTTTTTGTTTATTTTTTTACAAAGCGCTCTATTTATCGAAAATAAACAGTTGCATGTATAATATTTATATTTTAGAGTCGTTCTGAATATAAAGTAGGAAAAATAACATTCGCTGAAACGTTGAATGTTGTACGTATGTAGGCTTTGTATACGTGTATGTGTGCGAAACGGTATAGTCGAAACACGCTTCAATAACAGCCGAGAGGGGAGCTTTTGTGGGCGAGAAATGACCCACGTTCTTTCTATCTCTCTCTCTCTCGCTCTCTCTCTCTTATTCATTCGCTTACTCGCATGCGATTCGTAGCGGGAAGGACGTCAAACGGTAAACTCCGGCCGGATAAGTCTACCGGCTCCGCTGTGTCCCTTACGGTAGCTACTTACACTCGCCGTGAAACCATTCCATTCGTTTTCGCAACATTAGTGCGAAGATACTCTTTGCATTAACGTAATTTATGTCCTTGCGGTAAAACTCGCACAAACAAACAAATGCGCGATTATTCCCAGAGTTTCACTGCTCCTCGCTCCCAGCTTCTTATCTTCATTTTCGTTCCTACGTTATGCTTTAGCGCGCTGTGAAATCCGCAGATTATGTGCACTTTTTTCTAAACGTCATTTGATTTATCTTTACAATTTTACGAACAAATTTTCCAACTTTATTCAGTAAGTTAATGATTACCCACACATAATAAATTAAGTAAAAGATTTGACGATTCCCACGCCATTATGAATGGCGACGGCCTTATATAAGCAATTAAATTACGATTATGTTTATCTTTCAAATCAATAAAGTGTCAAATAATTACGGTACCGAATATATTATTTTACAAATTCGAATCTTCTCGAATGTATGTTTTCGAGTGAAATAAGAATTCGGAAGAGGAGGCCGTCGGTAAAACTATTGGGCATAGCTGCTATATTACCCGCGAGTGCGATTCTGCCGTGTAAAATGTAAAGGGATAGATAAAAGAAGCGGAGATCGCGGAAACTCGCTTTGCGTACGCGAAGAAGTTGCATTTATTGCCCGACGTAAACTAAAATTACCACTGTAAGAGCGGTCTTTGCACCGGCGCGTAATTCCCATCGTTTCGCGATCCACCGATGCTCTGACTTTTTTGTTATTCTTTGACCGTTTTGCGCGATCCTTCTACGTACGTCTCGTACCTCACCCTCGCTCGGTGTGAAAACGCGGAATTCACGCTAAGCAACGGTGCGGCGTTCTTCCTTTGGTAACCGAAGCGCACGCGCGAGCCCTTGGCGTTTGTCCCGCGTTCGCTTCTTTATTCGCGTTTCTCTCGAGGTATCTTAGGATATTGCTCCGATCTCCTTTGTTCCGTCCCTCGCGCAGAGACAAAAAAGCGCAGTATCACCGTTACGCCAAATTTTTCGGCGCATTAGTCGGCCTCGCGATTAACGAGGCGAGCACGAGCAGACGCGGACAGCCAAGTCCGTCTCGCTCGCTTGATTCGATGGGGAAAAAAGCGCGTGGTATGAAAAACGCGGCAAATCTGACGCTAAACTTTTCGATACGCTGTTTTTATTCGAAAACAACAGTGCGTGCCAATCCCTTATCACTATTCCCGCGAGAAGAATATTTTCCTGAAAGTCGCACTAAATTAATCGGATCTTTTGAAATTTAGCGCGCTGCTCCTTAATTCGTTATTTCGCAGAAGATCGTGGCGTTTTTACTCGCGCTTTAATCGCAATTGCTGATCTGATTTATGAATATATCGATTTTAATTTTTAATTTGAAAAAATTTTTTCATTTTTTCGAAAATTATTGATTAACGATATTTAATATATATATATATTATGTATGTACTTTTGTATTTATTGGATTTAAACATTAATTTTACGGTAAAAAGAACGACGTGAGATTATTCATACGTGATGTTTGTTATTTAAAACAGTGAAACATTTGCGGCGAGTAAAATTTATCGTTCTAATATCGAGCAAATCGCAATTATAAATACAGCGAAAGTTAATTTAGTCAAACAACTCGAATTCAGATAGCCGGTGTATTATTATTTTGGCTGGAGTTAAATCTCGAGCATTGTTACGAGCTAACTTTTGACATTGTTAAAAATCGCAGACTGTTCTCTATGCTCATTTGTTATTGCCCCCGCTGCTAGGATCTCATTCAACGGATGCGTTGCGCGCACGCAAACTCGTTGTCAGAGCTTGAAACTTCATTTCTAAATTTTAATAAAATATGATATTTGAGAACAGTTGCAAATAATGAAGAGACAAAATTTAATTATAATACGATTATTAAAATTTCCCTCTACATAGCTAATTTTTCTTCTTATTTTGTAAAATAAAGCTTACCGTAGCGAATCGACGAATTCAAGCTGTTTCTAACGAATGTAAAACGTTTGGATAAAATGGAAAATTTTTTTAAATGTCAACTTTGTTACTCATTCTTCTTATTACTGCAGCCAAGCGTTTTCTCGGTGCTTTCGAAATTCAGCGTGGTTGAACCCGCTGGAATAGCGGAGAAAGCCAAAGAGGGAGAAAAGAGGGCGAAGAGAAGGAAAAACAAAAGAAGACATATAGAGAAGCGAGCTTGCCGGAGCGAAGAGAAACAGTCTCTGCGATAAAAGCAATTCCATAACAAATGCCTTTAGTACAAAGACAGAGGGAGAGAGAGAGATGTAGGTGCGCGGGCGTGCGCGGGCGCGCAAGCGAAAACGCACGGAAAGAAGGGAGCGAGGCGAACGGAGAAAGTGCAGCGGCGTACGTGCAGAGATGGGAGCATTATACGTGGAGAGGCAAAGAAAACCGCAAGAA
This sequence comes from Chalcis sispes, assembly GCA_949987625.1. NCBI lineage: Eukaryota > Metazoa > Arthropoda > Insecta > Hymenoptera > Chalcididae > Chalcis > Chalcis sispes. The sequence goes on along the minus strand of OX465095.1, from coordinate 77,737,674 downwards.
ACGGGAGAAAGCGAAAAGGAAGAGGAAAGAGAAACTTTCCGTTGGTCCGTAATTTTGGGCTCTACCGTTTTCGCTCTGGCTTTTCGCCGGTGGAGAGATAGATGCTCCTTTGCTCGCTTGCCCCCGTCTCGTACCTCTTTGATCCAAGACCGCGAGCTTCCGCAACCACCCACTCCGCTCGAAGGCCGAGGGGTCCATTAGCGCAGCCATTTGAATATTTGCAAACCGCGCAGCCTCCGCCCGCTCCCTTTGCTTTTTCGTGCTTCGGCGCGCGTGCTCCGACTGGAAGGTTAAAAAGACGCAACATACTGCTGCCGTGTCACTTGCACTCTCTCTTCTTAAACTGTCGCCCCCCTTCGTCGCCCCCCTCCGTCGCCCTTCCGTTGCCGCCGTCGCCGCTCCGTGTCGTTGTTTCCACGGAAACCAGCCAGCCACGAGCTCGTTGACGGAAACTCACCGCGAGTTTGCGCCGCAGCTCGCTCTCTGCTTCTAACGAGAGAAGGCAAGCTAACGTCCACGAGAATTTTTCCGCCGACGATCCCCCTCGCGTGTAACCCTGTCTTTCCACCCATATCTTGACTTTTCAGCAATTTTTCCAGTTTACCTTTTTACCGTTAAAATGTGCGGTATCTGGACATGCGTTCAAAGGGCAAAAGCTTTGGCCCTACTCGTCTCATTATGAATAGACATTGCGCCGGAACAATAAATAATCTTGGATACCGTACGCTCGCTAAGCCTTTATTCGTCTTTTTTCCGACCATCTGCGTCGCTATTTGCCGGCCGAAGTTTGTCAAAGCCGGCGCGCAGTCAAAGAGAGTACGCGCGAAAGCTTTCGTTGAGAGCTGCTCGAGTTAATTAATTTTTACATAAATATTTGCCGTAACCAGCGGAGCAAGACTAGTTTTAATTGGATAATGCAAAGGTACATTCCTCGCTCCCTTTTTTCCATTCTGGTGGCCCCCGTCCCATTCGGGACGAAAAGAAAGATGAGAACGAATGCGCATTATGTTGAGGCAACGCTTCCACGCGAGATTTATGTCGCTCTCGTTTCAGCCACGTGCGCACCTAAGTCCAGTGGATAAAGGAGGAGCGTCATGCGTCTTCGTAAAAGCTGACTTTCGCGCTTGGAAATTCATGCCTTGCGTTCTCTCTCTCTCTCTCTCTCTCTCTTGTGCCTTTTTCTCGCTAGTAAACCTAGAAGCGCATAAGGGTGACAGAGAGAAAGAGAGAGAGAGAGAGAGAGAGAGAGATTTCCGCACAAAAATGCTTAAGCTTTCTAATTGGCCAAAGATATAAAAAAAAAAAAAAAAAAAAAAACCATAAACAAAAACAAATAAACCATTTTTATGATCGACACTTTTTTAGAGCCCAATCGATTTTATTTTCAAAATAATAAAATGCAAACAGCTCATTATATACTATCAAACGGGCCTCTACAACAACCTGTTTTTGCTCGTTTAATTAATTTCTTTGACTTGATCTTTCTATTTATTTCCAATTCCTTTATACAATACGTTCAATAAATTAAATGTAATAAGCAACGAAAAATCTTTGATTTTAAAAAAAATAACACCAAGAGTGTTACTCATAAAAGTTAATTAAGACCTTGAAAATAGAATTATTTGAAAAAAAAAAATACAAGACGAAAAACCTACGCAGAGAGCAGATGATAAGAAGATGCGAAGAGAAGATGATTCTTTATGACAACTTGAACGTGCAACATCTTTTTCGCCCAAGCTTTTATAAGCGATAAAAAACATATTTCTTTTGCAGTAATGCGATGTTGACGAGTTCACGGATATATAAAAAATTGAAAGAGAGAGAGAGAGAGGGAGAGAGAGAGAGAGAGCGGAGATCGTTAGCTCGCTGGAGATCTTATTAAAGTAACTGCGAATTGGTGCAGAGAATATTTTTAGTTCCTGTTTTGCGCCTTGAATCTTTGCGAAAAATTCTGCGTATGCGTGCACTTTCGCAACAGAGGTATCTATGTGCCTATCGTAAAAGCGAACGAAGCAGGGCTTTCGCTCGCTTGTAAAACTGAAATAAAATCCTCCATGTATCCCTCTTTCCGTGTTTGCGCATATATACGAGTATATATAGACGTAAGCGTGCGAATAATATGTAAAAAAAAAAAGAGGGATGGGCATGAAAGTGTTCTTTGGCAACAGCGAAGTCAAATGGATTATCTGGCAACAAGTTATAAAAGCCCGCCGCATAATTCAAAGTCGAGATTTAATCACGGGCAAGAAAGACGACGACGACGACGACGACGAGGTCAGAGTATGTGCGTAGTTGCGGAAGGTTGAGCCACTACCACTGAATTGACCGACTCATTTCTGCGGCTTGCTTTCAAATAACTCTGCTCTCTGTATGCGTACCAGTGTGTACTTTACGCGCATTTATTAATCAAAAGTTAGCCAAATAGTGATGTAGTAATTATTAATCTTCCAAGAATTCGATATGCTCAACTTATAGCTGTTCTAAAATTACATTGTTATTATTATTATTATTATTATTATTATTATCATTGTTATTATTATTTTATTTTTATTATTATTACTATTTTTGTCACGATTGTCATCGGTATAATCTCTATATTATATGTATGACGCGTTGCAGTTTTATTCGAATTAAAAATTAATTATTCAAAAATGTTTTCAATACACAATTAAAGGACATTATACATGCGGAAATTTTAGTATTAAAGATAAAGTTATTAGAACGTTTAGGTGTGTGTGTGTGTGTGTGTATTCACACACACACATATACACGCTTTTTTACTCTCTAACAATGTTAAAGATATACGAGTTCATATGTATATTGATAGTGTGCAAAAAAGCGTTTAAAAGGAATTCGTTAAATTTTCAGTACACGTGTAACAGCTGGTACTATTATTATTATATCGGGGTGTATTTCGTTATGGTCGAATTCAGTGAAAGCACTTTTTCCAATAGTTTTTTCCTCGCTAAGGATAACGTACATTACGAGGTAGTAGTGGGCACGCCGGGCTGAGTAAAGTTTTCCGGGTTAGCTGGCGGCCGAAGTATAAAGAGTTAGCACGTGTTCTCCCCATTGATATTGAATTCTCGACAGGGCCGTTTGAATCTTTTACTCGCGCTGGCAAAACCTATCGTTTTCGCATCACGTAGATGCAGTTTTCAACTGATTTAACGAGCCCACGCCCGCGCACACTCACTCCCCTCGAGTCGCACTCGGCAAGCTCAAAGCGGAAGCAAGACAACGGACGTAACGCGCACAGAGAGAAAGAGAAAGACAGAGAGAGAAAGAGTGCGCTAAATGGAAACGCGAGAATTTCATCCTCGAGCCGATAGATATTCTAATACAGAGCTCACCATCGCGCAGAGCGCGCGTTATGTTACATTGTGTCTCGCGGTAATAATAAAAGCACACGGCGTTTACATCTCTCGGCTCTCTTTCTCTCTTACTCTGCCGCAATTCGATGAGTCGAACGCAGAGAAAGGGAGAGAGAGAAGAGGGGTGGGGGTTACATGGGGCTGGGGGAGGGGGGCCGAAGAAATTTAATTTAATGCATTCGCATTAGACCAGACTCCAAATTACTTGAAAAGTTGGATTTCGCTCGCTACTTGCGGTACCTGCTCTTGTACGCACGGAGATCTCCGCGTCGTGGCTGCCGATACCTCGACACCGCGAGCCGCGCGTTTCGAGGCAACTGTGCGAGCGCGCGCGCGTACATGTCTATACAGCGATTAGATATTCGCTTTTTCCCTTTCTCCTTCTCTGTCGTTCTTCTTTTATTCTTTTTGTCTCTCTTATTCTTCTTCTTCTTCTTCTTATTTTCCTTTTTCTGATTCTCTTTCTTCTTTTTTTTTTTCTTATTCTCATTTCTTATTCTTATTTTTAATCTTATTCTTCAACTTTTTCTTTTTCATTGTCGTTTTCCTTCTTCCTCGGCCGCATCGTCGATGCGGCTTCGGCTCCCTGCAATCTGCATAATGAAGCCTACGGTGTGCTTTTTCGCTTTTCTTCTTGTGCACGCTCTCGTAGCGAGGCTCGCTCGCCGCTCCGATACTCGCGAATAAGGCGCGAGCAACGCGGCATGCAAACCACGCTCCCTTTCGATCCTACAATGCGATCGCCTCCTTTTGTGCCGAAAGATATATGTAATTAAGTCTTTCCGCGCGCTTATCTTGTCCGCTGCGCTGCTTTTTGCCCTCTTGCATTACTAGTATATGCTCGTGCCATTGTAGAGGCACGTTCGATCCTTGATATTTGAACGCCCCGCGGATCTCCCTTTAAAATAATTATAAAATAGCAACTGGCCGGAACTATTTTTTTACAATCATTCATACGGCGCGCGTTTATAATATTCTTTCTGCTTTATAAATACGTAATATTTAAATATTGTTTTAAATTTTTTTAACGATATCATCCGCCAAAGACGATGAATTAAACAGAACGAACGAATTAAACTTCTTTTTTATACTTGAAAAATTTTAATTAATATAAATTTCTTTAAAAAATATAATGATCCATTTTTAAAAATTATAAAAATATCATCAAAAATAGTATATAAATGCAAAAGTTTTTCAAGTCTATAAGTATGAGAATATTCGAATTTGCCGTCAGGTCGCATCGCTATTCTATATAAATAAAATATTCTTTGAAATTAACTTTTTTTAATTATGCTATAAATTCAATGGGAATTATTCAATATGGTTTATTTCTACGAGATGGCGTTCAATTTATAAGAAATTTTTATTATATTTTAAATACAATTTTGTTTAGCGAAAGGACATTTAGTTAATAACTTATTAAATTTCGAAATTTTTACATATATATAAATTATTTTTTGCTTCGACGTACTAAAAATTCTTCTCACTTCTGGAAAAGGACCTATGTATCTATATTTATATGTATGCAAAAATAGTCTGCTAATGAGACACTTATTATTATCAATGCGCGAAAAGTTTATATTTGTAAAATGTTTATATATAAGAATATTGGAAAAAGAATCAAAAATTAGATGAGTATATTTTAAATAAATTTCTGGTACTTTGTAGATAGTGCTATTTTTTGTTTCAGATTATTATTTCTATTTGGTAATGGAATTAATATAAAATATAAAATGATAATAGTATAAAAAAGATAAAAGCTGCACTTGGAATATTGTATTTCCTTATTATTTGGCAAATTTTTATTATATTTCAATACTTTCTTTTTTTATTTGTATTATATTATGTAACTCTATTTGATTATTTAAATTTAAAAATTTCTACAAAATTTTTTTGATTATTAATTAATGATACAATACCCAGTTATTATATTACTTGCTAATTTTTTTTTTTTTTTTTTTTTAGATTTTAATACTTTCATTGCTTTAAAGTAAATCAATATTAACAATCGCAAAGACAAACATTGCAAATGCGTGTTTTCCAAATATATTAATGTTGAAAGCTTAATACAATCATTATTTCTCTTGTAGCGAAAAAAAAAAAATTTTCATACCTAATTGTTATGTTAATAATTACACAATTTTATGTACAATTAATTGTTTTTTTATGATTAATGTTATAAAAAAAAATAAAACGGAATAAATTTGAGATTGTCAGAATTTTACAACCTATTAAAATTATTGTGCATAATTTATAATTTAACATAGCGAATTATTATAAATAAAGCCATTTTAAGAACATTCCATTTAGTTTACATTGAATTAAATATTTAAAATTTTATTTAATTTAATGTTATAATCCTTTTGTTGACATTAAATAAAAAAATATCGATATATATTTCTTCTTGGAAGAGCATTAAAAATTAAAGTTATCATAATATATTAGTGTAAGAGTCGAGATTTAAAACTTGAATAAACGAATGTAGAATTTATAATAACATTATAACTCGTATAATAAGCAAAAAGGAATAATGCGATGAAGAAGAAGAGAATAAGGCAACATGGCTGCCGGCGGTTTTCTGAACATACATCAAGGGATCGAGCCGATATTAGTGCGCGCGAGTGCGGACTTTGTATGAAGTCGTTAGTTACGCTCCTTGGACGCGCGTGCGCTACAAGAAGAGCGAGAGATAGAGAGAGAGAGAGAGAGAGAGGGAGAGAAAGAGAGTGAAAGAAAGAGAGAGAATACAGAAAGACGAAGCCGTCGGTTAGATAAGCTATTAGATGCGCATAAGATACGGTCTCGCTGACTTTTAATTATCCGCGGCTGTAATGACATTTGCCTCAGCTGCTTATTATACAGTTTCAGAATCCACGAATAATGGAAAATAACTAACGTGATTCCGAAAGGCGGAGGTAACCGCACGAATTGGCTTCGTCTTTGCGTCAAAAGCAGTCCGGGGAGAGAAGCAGGAACGCGTGGGGTGGGGTGCCGCGCAGGATGTTCAAATTACATAATAACCGTATACACTAGAGTTACATTTTTATTTTTGAAAAATGAATAAACGTTGAAGACAATCATTTAGCAAATCATTTCATTACCTCGGTACTTTTCAGGTAATAACATTTTAAATGCGTTTGACGCAGAAAAACTCGCTGCATAACAGATTTCATCGCCACTACCAAGCTTAATCCCTTTTTTTTTTTTTTTTTTTTTTGCAATTTTTCCATGGTTTGATAAACTCGATCGAGTTTTTTCGAGCGAATATTGAAATAAAGCAAATTTTTTTAAGCGTGAAATAAAGCAAATTTTGGAGCGCTATCTGCTTTCATTAAACGATAATAAGATGACAAGCAATTAGCAAATTTCGATTAGTAACTTCCAGTTTCGTCAGCAGATTGATGCTTCCCCGAGCTCTGCTGCATTTCAGACTTGCTACTCTGGCAGGGAGCAACTTTGATAACAATTCAAAATTGTGGAATGATGAATTAATCAATCGCTGATTACAGTTCGTGCAACCGCATTGTTCTCGATTTCTCCAAGAGGGAGAAGACGTAGCAAGAGAGAGTAAGAGAGAGAGAGAGAGAGAGAGAGTGAGAGAGAGAAAGAGATAGCAAGGTATGGGTACCCTTTGGAGCACAAGGTACAGTCCGAACTATATTACGATGGACTGTGTAATCCTTCGCGAGCAATCTGTGTCCCTCCGAGGAGCTACATATGGCGAAATTCGAATCGATCTCGGCTCTCCCTCGTACGTTTCGTGTTTCCCTTTCCCCTGTGAATAGATTTCTAACTTGTCTTTCTTTTTCTATCTGTCTACTATATATTATTTAACGGTATATATAACGATATAATGATAAACAGATCAACGTGCGTAAAAAATTTTGAATGTTAATTACGATTATATGAAAGTTGACATTCGCAAAAAGTGAATAAGCGCCTTCGTAATAAATTCCTCCTTCCGAGACTTTCATTTCTGTTAAATGATATCTAAATATATGTATATATTACAATACGTACACTCTTATTTCTTATGTAGAAAAAAATATTCAAAACTTAACCTCAAATCTAACTAAAACTTTTAATTGCTTGTTATAGGTAAGTGGTTGGATTCTTCAAACGGGGAGACTTGGATAATTTACTTTAAGAAGTCTAATTTAATGAAGAAAATCACATAAGTAAGTTTTACTGACTTTCTTGATTGAATTATTACATTTCGAAGCTTTATGCTCAATTAATATAATTAATTTCTTAAAATGGTTGAAAACTCAACTTGAGTCTTCGCTATTAATTATTCAACTTTAAGGAACGTATATACACATATATTTCGAGCGTTTAATGTCAATAATAATCTAAAAATTTTATAGATTTTCGGAAATATACTCGCATGATATTTATTTTCCTGCTATATTTTTTTATTTATCGTCGAAAAATTTTCCGCTTTCAAACAGTTGAGTTTTTCGTTGCTTTTCTTTTTTATCGATTGCGTAACAATCAAAGACAAAGTTTTCTTCTTCTTTTTATTTTTTTTTCTTACAAATAATTCAGAGCACATTTGGTGCATTTAAAAAAATTCTCGAGCAAAGCGTGCGAAAGCGCGCGCGCACACACTCGACCGTTTCTACCCTACCTCGCAGTTTCTCGAGTATGGAATATATATATATATATATATATATATATGTATACGAATACAAAGAGCAAAAGCACACGTTCTTTCATCTCCCGCTTCGTTCATTCTTTCTCTCCCGCGTTACAGTTGCACCTCTGTTTTCAATCGCGACGCGTTTCTACACACATCCAAACACACATAGGCACACGTATACACACACTCACGCATACACGCACACAGGCACATACGCGTGCAGTTATTTTCTCGGTGTACTCTTTTCTCGGTGCAGAATTCAAGCGAACACGTCGAGAATAACTCTCTCGGGATTCGTTTATTCTTTCGTCACACGCAGTTGCTTATATACGTATATTCTAGTTGTTGTTGGCGCTGTCGCACCGTGTTTCTGTGGCTAGAAAAAGAAGCGGTGGAAAACGCCCTTACCCCCCCCCCCCCCTTGCTCGATAACGATACGCTGCGCCCGTTTTTCTTCAGTTCGAGCGAGAGACACCAAAGAAACCTTATTGCCGTCACACCGAGACAAGTGTTATTTTCTCGGTGTCAGAAAGCGAGTATCTTAATCTTGCATGCATGGATGGCACAACATATTTTTGGCTTCGAAGGAAACGCGACTCCTTTTTCGCCGGTTATCCGATTTTAGGGATATTATTTTTTAACGCGACTTATACTCTCAATGAATTGATACATTTTTTACTTTTTATTATTGATTGATAAAGAGTAAATCCTGAATAAAAAGTACATTATTCGATATCAACTTAGTTTTATAAGTCTTACATACGCGATTTAAAATACAAAATGAAAAATAAATTTAAAAAAAAAAAAACGGCATATCACAAATTTGTTTGAAAAAGTGAAAATATGCTAGTGATTTTCGATTACATTATTAATTAGTAAAAATATTGGCTTCAAAATTGAAAAACATCAGTTGCAATTTTATTGAACCAATGTACGGAATAGAGCCATAGCATAATTTGTAATGTACACTTAAGAAAAAAAAGTAACTATAAATTATTTATTATAATTGATAAAAAGAGAATATTTTAAACGTTAGCGATTGTTATTAAAAAAAAAAAAAAAAAAAGAAATTCATTTAGAAAGATGAGCTTGTGCAAAATTGTGTTTTGAAAAGAATCGCAAAAATTTTAAAAATCGTATTTAAAAAAAGGCGGTAGAGCTAGGAAACGGCACAAGCTAGAAAACAAGAAGGCGCACATAAAAAAAAAAGATACAGAAGAAAAAGAAGAAATATAAAGGGGAGGAAAAAAGGTAACGTGAAAAACGATCAAGACTCGGAACAATTTCCTTATTGCGCTATTTTGAAAAGTAATAGCCATCCCATTACACCGGCTGAACAAACTCTCTGCTCAAAGGCGAGCGAGACCCTTATCTGCATTCAAGGGAGAGACTCGTTCCCTCCGTTCCCTTTACGCGGCAACAACGAAGTTATGATACTCCCGCGAGCGCGGGAATTTTGTAAACGCTGCTCGCGCGCATACTCTGTGTATATAGACAAAGAGAGAGAGAGAGAGAGAGAGAGAGAGAGAGAGAGAGAGAGAGAGAGAGAGAGAAAGAAAGAAAGAATCCCTATACTCTTTCCTCATCGTCTCTCCCGGGGAATATCTTTCCTATTTTCTCGGTGATTACGCCGCGACGCTCTCCCTTGTCTTAGCCGAAGTAATGGTCAAGCCGAGGAAGAAAAGCTCTCCTCTTAAGTACTTCTTCCTTCGCGATCGTGCCGATCGTTGGCCCATCTCTCCGTTCCTACCTCCGCGGCTCGCTTCTTCTCCACCTCGTCGCAGCCAGCGCAAACGATCACGAGTTCCGATCTACGGGGACGCGCGCCTCGTGTAGCCCCCGGGTGTCCGCCTTGGGTTCCCTTCTCGTCCTCCTCGCTCGTTCCGCGCTCCTTCGATTATTTGCAAAGCAAGCCGGGCCGATATATTTACTTTTATACGGACGCGGCGGCGATCCTACATCGAGCATCATCGCGTAGGCATCGCTATCAACCTAACGGTAATCCACAAACGATATACTAATATAATACTAATATACTTCCCCGTATACTTACTTACGAGAAAACGAGACTTTGCCAACTTTTTTCGCTTTTAAGATATTCAGTGTCGTAATTTTTATCCATATCGCGCTTCGTTACACATTTATATTTAAAAGAAACCGAAATTTATCTTAAATTTTTCAGCGTTCAACTGAAAAATTCTTTAAATAAACATTGAAAAAAGAAAAAACAAATTTTCTCTTCCAAAAATTGCGTATTTTTTAAATGGGTATGCTTTTCAACGTTTTTTTTCTGTTGCTTTTTTTTTTCTTTCTATCACTGTAGGGTCCGCACGATCCGTTGGTATTTCGCAAATTAAACTGTATCAAAGCCTCGAGAGGATGCTGCGATGGAATCATGTCGATCGATTTCTCCAATAAAAAATATTCCGGCTTGTTACTTCAGCGTCAACTGTATATGGGTAGGAGATCCATGCAGAAACTTTGACGTGTAAATAAATATTATGTTTTTAAAATTATATTCATTTACTTTTCACGCGAGAAAAAGTCTCTAAAATACGTGATTCACAAATGGAAAATACAAAATAGAAATCGATAAATTATGTTTAAATTTATTGTTTATTAAAATTCATTTTTCTTTTAATCAAAAATCCGAGAATAAATCATAAGCCCACATAATAAACTCGATTGAATTTATCTCAATTTCCAACCTTGCAAACGTATGTAAAGTTATCATGATTAATTAGTTATAGAGAAGTAGAAATTATTTGCATATTGAAATATTGAATCGCAAGTAATTTTAATTCATCTAAACGTTATTAAAATTAAATTTACAATATGATTTAACTTAACAGTAAAATAATAATCAAACGCAATTACAAAACCTGAATAAATGTTTCAAGTAGAATACGATGAGAAAGAACGAGTGGGAGAATGTCTAAGAAAAAGGAGAAGTAGATAAAATCGAGCAATAAAAGACAGTGATTCTTTGACAGCAAAGCGTGCAAATAATATACATTTCATATATGTCTGTACAAAAGCGTCGTCGTCGGATCAAATGTATAAAATAATACAGTTGGTCATGTCAAGTTAATATCCGATACAACGATCGGCAAAGGAAACTTACAAAGTGTCGAACATCTATAATGAAAAAGAGACCAGAATCTTTCAAATGTCAATAGATGGTAAAAGGAGAGCATTCTCGAAAATAGAATCTTTTTGAGGCAGATATAGACGCGCAGTGCGCCAAGTCCCGTTACAAAATCGAATTGGTCACTTTCCGACGAGTCGGCAGGGTCATGGCTCGGAACGTTATTAATTTAACGACGTCTACGTGGCATATCCATTCACACCCCCAAAGTCTTCAATTACTAGCTTATTCTCGCTCGAAACCGAGCCAAGGAGTGCACATCGCATAAAATGGATATTCGAGACGGAGACGGCTGAGCACATAATTTTTCTTAGTCCCCGAGCTTGCGTTCGCTCGACAATTACGAAAGAAGAGAGAGAGAGAGAGAGACAAACAAAGAGTTACGCCTCGGTAACAAGAAAATAACCAACTGAAGAAAGAAAACCGAAAGAAAAAGGTGAGCCTTCGAAACGAGTAAACGATGAGGTTGAAAGAAGCCGCCAAAGCCGCGTGTGCCAAGGAGAAAGAGAGAGAGAGAGAGAGAAAGCGTGAGAGAAGGAGGGACGCGAGAGCTGGATCTTCGAAGCGAACCGCAAGATTTACCCGGGGGACTATTAACCGTCGGCAAACAATGATCTGAAAACGGAAGTAGCCACCACCACCGCCACTGCCACGTCGTGCTATACCTTCTTCCCTATGTGCTACACGTGCATTTACTTACTCGTGCATAGGTATCTTATGCGCATATTAGGCTCGCAATCTTGTACATCTGTGCCTTATCGGGATTCCGGGAGTCGCGATGTCGAGTGCCGCAACGAACCCACGCGAATTTTCAGAAGCGTAAACTAATTGAAAAGAATTAAACTAACCGGAAATTCATTGTTTTAACGTATTTTCTTTTTTTTTTTCCACCTTATTATTGTACCCGTTTAATTTGGATTTGAAAAATATCACGGCAAAGCAAACTTTTTTTCTTTTATTTTACATTTCCATACATAACACTTTTTTTTTTATCTTTGCATTAAATTTTCTTCAATATCTTGAAATTTTTCATTTGTTTATAATTAAAGTGAATTTTAAATGTGTGACTATAAAGTTTTTTAAAATTTCAATTTCTTTTATACTCGTTGTATTTGCTTTTCTGTTTTCTTGTAGCGATAAGAACAGGTTAGATTTTCAAGGAAGCTTTGCGATCTTCTTGTCTATTATCAACAGGCAAACACGTTTGCTCGCGCCTCACACATGGAGAGAGAAAGGAGGAAAAATGCAGAAGGTGAAAGAAAGAGGAAAGGGAAAAAAGTGAAACTCGTTTTTTTTTTTTTTTTTGAATTGTGTATCTTACTTCGTTGTTTGCCCTTTTTGTTACCTGTACGAAAAGCAGCATTTCTATCTAGCTTGGAAATAAATCTTAACTCGAAAGAAAATGCATAAATCAATATTTAAACGGGGAAAATGTTATTTTTACGCCCGGGGCCTCGATTGTTTATTTACCGTTGATAACATTTTTTCTTGATTTTTTAGAATTATCAAATCGCCCAAAGTAATCATTTAGAGGTCAACTTGTTCCGATTTTTCAAAATGAAATACGAGATCAAATAAATGAATGCATCCTTCTTTTTCAAAATGCAAAAAAATTTTGGTTTGCTTAATTTATTCTCATATTTTTTGTAAAAATGGTAAATATTTTATTCCCCCATTGATAAAATGATTGTTTGCGTTGTAATTGCGTTTTAATCAATAAACCGTGGTAGTTATAGCAACGATACAAAATTAATAGCTGTAATAATAGTATAGGTATCAACACGAAAACAAAAAAAAAAAAAAAAAAACAGACTTGCGAGTTCAAAATATTTCATCAACGATTATAAAAAGTGTCGGTTTAAATTTGCGAGCGGCAAATTTCTTTCAAGTAGAGCGAAGAGAATTATTATATCATTAAAGCATTATAAACAAAAAACTTAGATAAAGAGAAAAAGTAGGGGAAAAAATGATAACATCCTATTCCTATCGCAAAACATCGTGCGGTATAATTTTTAAAAATCAGCGCGCAATGGTCATTCGATATTTTTCAATTTTACGATCTCGTTTTTCCGGATAAAACCCGCACGCAAAGTGCATCGTGGGACGAAGAAAAATGGAAAGAGAGTAAATTGCATCAAAGTCGACGAATAGACGGATAAAGCGCAACAGTATAATCCAGCAGGTAAAAGTTTCGCCTTTCCGACTGTTTTTCTCTCGTGCGCGCGTTTGCACGAACGCGCCGGTTTACTTATAAACCGCGCAAGATTGATCCTTAGCGAAAAACCTCGACGCGGAACAATTTTGCGGTGTGATTTCTCCGAGAGTTCTAGATTTTACGGAGCTTTAATTCTAAAGCGCTTCGACTGCTTGCGTCGAAACAAAATTAAAGCTCCTATTTTATGCCGCTCGCGTATTCTTACATCGCTAAGAAAACTTTTCCCAGGGGAAATGATCGTTCGATTCGTCACCTACGTCTCGACTGCGTCGCCTATCCTCTCCGCCCATCGCCCGTCTTTCCTCTCATTAGAGCTCATTTATCAGAGCGCATTTCTCTTTTTACAATCGTGGTATGGGACGCTTTTGCATTTTATCGCTCGTGGACTTTGCCGAACTGTTGAAGAAAAAGCCGAGCGGTGCCGGAGAATCTAGAAATCCGGAGGCCTGCTTTGCAGTTCATTGCGAGCTGTTTAAAGTTCTGTTTAAAATTTAATGACCCTACAGGTCGTTTTGTTTTCTCGGATAAGCCGGCGCAATAATTTATCCGGCTGTAAAAGCATCTCGTTTTTTTTTTTTTTCTTTTTCCTTATTTTTCTCTGGATGCTTGCACTCAGCAAAATTGTTTAGTTCTCCTGGCTATTTTCTCTCGGCCGACCTATTCTTTTTGTTTCCTTTTTGTTTTCTTCTTATCTTTATCATTATATCTTGCAACTAATCTGAATCAAAGGTGGCTTTAACACATACTTTATTTAAGCTTTAATTAAAGCAATTTAAGTATCATTTTTAAATTTATTATATTATTACTATGAATCAAGTTAAATCATTATATTATCACCGCTAAGCTCGGAATCAATGCTCGAGCTTGAGATTTATTAATTTTTTCAAATTAAAATAAAGTAAGAAAAGAACAAAACAAAATAATAAAATATTTTTTAAAACGTATATCGAGAAAGTGATCGTCCGGTGAAAACGGGTTCATTTAACGATCGCGAACGTAAATTTTGAATGGGCGAGAGCGCAATTCCAATTCACGTTAAAATCGGACTCTTAGAACGCAAAGATAAAGAAAATGGAAAAAATAGTGAAAATCCAAAGGGAGGAAGAGAGAGAGAGAGAGAGAGAGAGAGAGAGAGAGAGAGAGAGAGAGATGGAAGGAGCGCGATGCAACGAAGCTATTTACGAATTCAAAATGAGAGAAAAAGGGGAATTTCCGAGCAGTTAATTCCACTATAAAGTTTCAACAAAGGCGCAGTAGCTCGTATCGAGAAAAGACATTTCTCTCGTTTTTACTCTTCCTTGTTTTATTCAAGGACGTAGCCGCGCTCGCGCGCGTCTCCACCTCCGAGTTTTCCGTATCGCGTCTCTCCCTCTTCTCCGTCCCGTTAGCGTTTTCCTTCGCGAGTTGCGTATACCCGAGCGCGTTCCTCTATTTTTCCCTCCGCGCCCCTCTACTTTTACTTAAGTCCCCCCTTCCCCTCAACTCTGCCACCGTTCCATCGTGGGCTTTTGCACCGGCAAGGGGAAGGGACCGACATGCATATTCACGAGGCGCGTTATTTAATGCGAACGCGAGAAGACATCCGGTTACCGAAAGCACGGCTACCTCTGGGCACACGCGAGAATCACTTACCCATTCCGCGAAACGCGCACGCGCGCACGCGACTGGATGCGCGACTGCGCGGAGAAGCGGTATCTCTTTTACCTAAAGTACACAACTTTTGCTATTTTCCTTTTATTTTTCCTTTTGTCGTCGACAATAACAACGAGGAGGAAAACCAGGATGAGAACGCTCTATCTTTCTCTCTCTCTCTCTCTCTCTCTCTCTCTCTCTCTCTCTCACTTCGCGCACGCTGCCCTTTTAATCTCTTTGTTTCTTTTTTGAGAAAACGTACCACACGACGTTAACGTACGCCAACGTATTATTTATTATTATATCTGCCTGCAAACTCGTTTGCCGGCTACCTCCCTTCGTGAATTATTCTTTCGCATTTTTTCGACGCCTCTTCGCGTTAAAATTATTATCCAAACATTTATCAAGACTCGCTATCGAGCGCTAGTTTCCTTAATTGCTTTTACATTATTTTCTTTTCTAATAGTTGATTAATTTAACTGTATTATTATTTCACATATCTTGAATAAAATTTTATTATTTGATAAATTACATAAATTGTTGAAAAAGATGTTTCCGTGATTAATTCTTATAAAATTTCGCGTTGATAATGATGGGAAATAAATGTCGTTTATGGTTTTATGAAATACTCGAAAGATCAGTTATCAATATTAATACTAGGAAATAAAGACTGCCTTCAAAGAGAATAAATCAAGTTAAATAAAAGCAATGGATGGGTTAAATGATGTTAGAGCCTTTGATATATCGAGTGATTTATTTGGTATGCATAGAATACACATAGAGATTTGAAAAGGCGAAAGCAAACAAAAACGTAAACTTTTGAGTGTTGGCGCAATAAATCACGAGGTCCGTGACGTTTGAGGCGGAGGTGCGTAAAAGAGACTTCTTAACGGTACGATGCGAGCGAGCTCGAGCAGAAGACAGAAACTAAGAGACGAAGAGACAGAGAGAGAAAGAGAGAGAGAGAAAGAGAGAAAACAAGTCGCGCGAATGGCTATTAAATTAGCCGTAACGATCGGAAGTGTTCGATAAGTTATTGGATTACGATTGCCGAGCGACATTCCCACAATGTATCGGGCCACGATTACCGCTGAGATGATGCATATCGCCATAATTCACTGTCTCGCCTATAAGTTATGGCAGTTCGTGCCCACGTTGACAGGCATTTATCGTCAGCGCCTCTAATTGACACGTTAATTTCCCACCCGGCGAGATATCTCCTCGGCTTAATTGGGACATTATAGGTAGGCCAGAAAAACTCCGGCAAAAGCGCCGCGCTGCTAGCCCGGCCAGCCAGTCAGCCAGCCAGCCTTTTGCCCCAAGCGACGACGACTCCCGCGCTTTTTGCGCTCCAAACCGATTAACTCCGTATCATTTTATAAACGATGAGGTTAATAAGCCGCGAAAAAAATGTCCCGCGTACGTTAACCGCGCGCTCTCTTACGTTTCTCACACTGGCACTGGTACTGTTGCCGTTGCCGTTGCCGTTGCCGTTGCCGTTGCCGTTGCCGCTAACGCGCAAATCCAGTCGCAGTTCCTAAGAACTAATTTTTTTGAATTTTAACTATTTTACGCTCACCTCAACGAGTAAGTTCTTATATTTATTACCAGGTATTAAATTTTGCGAAAAAGCAATCTATTTTTCAGCGAAGGTTTACTCGAAGCTCTCTTAAAAAACCGACGCGAGTTACGATACGAATTCCAGTTCGACGATTGATTCCAATCGAACAACGCTAACGAACATTTCGACTTCTTTTTTTTTTTTTTTTTTTTTTTTTTTTTATTAAAATTTTTCTTATTTTTTATTTGTATTTTCACTTCCATGCCCGGGGATTGTTTTAGTAACGTTTATCAAAAGTTCAGAGGTGAAAGGTGGTTCGAAAATATTGGGGTTAATTAAGCAATGTACGAGGGAGCCTTTCAGTCCCGGCGGTACCTATTGCCGCGCGCCCGGCTATATTTTCGCAATGCACCGCGGTGTATGATGCGAATAGGTAGGCAACGCTCGCGAACGCGATCGAAAGAGCTAGAAAGAGGGGGTGTGTGTGTGTGTGTGTATATGTGTGTAGGGGGGGGGAGAGGAGGGACAGAGGATAGAAAGAGAGAAAAGAGCTAGAACGCTTTGAATTCAAGAAGTTTGTTGAAAAACATCGGCGCCCGGCCTTTCATTAAACTCGAACTGCGCAGCGGATAAAGCTCTTATCTCGAAACTAGTTCAATTAGATAAAACTGGCAAGGGAGAGCGAGCAACGCTCGCGGCTTCTTTTTCTTGTCTCTCCGTTTCTCCATCCTCCCATCTCGCCATCTCTCTCCCTCCTTTCGATTCTATTTTATATTACCTGGCTCCTTCTCCGGCCCTGAAGCCCGAGCGACGATCTCTTTCCGAAGCGGTGCGCGACGTTGGAACCTAACTTGGCCGAGCGACGACCAGAGCCAAGGTTATACGGGCGATTAAGGATTACAAATAACTCGTTAACGCGCTAAATTAAACCCCGGAAGTTCAATGAATCCTGCGCCCCGCAATCGTCTGCCGGTACGCCATCTGATTTATGCACGTATTATATCGCTTTGAAAATGTGATGGCTTAGCATTTATGCTCTCGCTTATTTTTATCTCTTCTTTTCCTATTGTTCTTTTCCGGATATTAGACGCAAATGGAAACTCGGATATTCGCAATTTCTTAAAATAAAGTTTTATGCGAATGAAAATGAAATTTATGCAACGACACTTGCATTGTCTACGAGATTAAAGACTATTTTTACTCCGATACAAGAATCGGACGCGTTTTCTATACGGCCTTAAGCTTTAACTCTTGCTTTAATTAACATTCAATTTAGAAAGCATTTTCAGCTAAATGTGAATTTCTTCAGAGCACTCGAAAAAGTTCCGATTGTCTTTTATTTCTACAGAAAATCTCTTCTAACTATTATTTATGCAGATTATATACCAAGTACACTTGTAATACGTTTGTAGTGATAATATATTGTGCACATATTTCACTCGTATTAAAATGTTAAGTGCTGAATAAATGTCATAATTTATATCGCGTTAAAAAATATTATTACGCATTTAATATGCAACGATAATCTTTTATAATATTAATGCATCGCACGTGTATTTTTATAATTTTTTTTTATTTTTTTTTCTTTTTTAATAATGTGAATATTGAATAACCTGGAATATTAGAAATTGTCAAAAATAGAAAAGCGATATCGTACTTGGTGAACTAGATTTACTGTAGTAATTAATTTTCATTATTCAATTATTTAAAGATTGTAATACGCTTTACCACGGTTTTACAATCAAGCATATGTATGAATAATAATAATAATATGTTCGCACGAATCAAGATCAAATGATATAACGTAGCAAAAGCATCGATTATTATTGGGATAAAGTTATTAATAAATCACGATAATGAAAATGAAAGGCTGTCAAAGACGGTTATGTTTGTATGGCAAAATTTTAAAAAAATTACGAATTCGAGCGTCGTGCTCATTGTTATTGCATTAGTCTCTCGGACGAGATCTAAAGGTAAGAAGGAAGGAAGTCAAAGTTAAAGAGAGAAAGCAGAAGCTAGTCGTACGATAAAGCGAGTCTCTGCATCTCAATAGAGCGGCGCGCGTCTGGTGGTTTCCTTGTGCTATTGTGCCGAACTCCATTGCTCGTACTAATTATTTCCAAGTTAGTCGAACGATTCGCCACAATGTAATGACTGAGAGGAAACGAGCTCGTGCAATCTCTCTCTCTCTCTATCTATCTCACTTCTTTACCATTCCCTCACTCGAGTCTCGGTAAAACGAGCTATGCCGAGGAAGAACATAATATCGCACTCGCTGGGCAATCCGCTGTTTCTATACCTATCCTTTTCTCTTGTTCTCTTTCTCTCAATCTTGCTCTCTCTTTCTCTCTCTCTTTCTCTCTCTCTCTCTCTCTCTCTCTCTTTATTTCACTCAGTTACTCTCGGTGCCGTAATTACTGGAATGAATCAGTATAAGAAGTGAATGTTAACGCTGTGGAAACATTTGACACGGAACGCGGCGCGCATCACTCGCGTATTCTATATTCAGTTGGTTTTGCGTTCTCTCCTCTCTCCTCTCTCCTCTCTCGCTCTCTCTCTCCCTCTCTCTCTTTTACGCGTGCGCGCGCGAGTTTACAGCCGGCAGCACGAAGCCGTGCAAGGTGTCAAGTTTATTACCGAAGAAAACGACCTTGGACTTTTTCGTCTACCGATAGTTGAACGCACGTACGTTTTCTTTGTATGCTCTTGACTATACATTATTTCCGTCCTAAACGAATTTAGAATCTCATTAATTTTACACTTACTTTGAACAAATATATTTGAACCATAGAAAAAGGTTTACACTTTTCGCCATAAAATGCGCACAAAGACAAGAATCGTTCCAATGATTTCGCCTCGAAGATATCCGATGCGTGGCGCTTTGCAATATTCGCGATAAACCAACGCAAATAGTTTTCTTACTCCATAAAAAAGCTCATGCTTTAATATCTTAACTATAATAAAATAATAATTTAAAGTTATCTAAAATTTCATTGAAATAATGACAATAATTATTTTTACGCGTCAAATGAATTTTTTAAAAACTACAATTTTAATGAACTTTTGGACTAAAATAAATACATCTTTTTGCTAAACAATGTCCCATGCGACCTATTTTTTTATTTTGCATTAATTAAAAAAACAATACAAGTATATGTATTGCCAGAATTAACAGTCGATGTAAATATACTAACAATGGTAAAAAATATAAAAATTTGTTCACGTAATTTAGTAAAAAAAAACCTTATTTATTCTTATAGTTGATAATAAATATTTTACTAAAAATACGACATAAACCATTGACACGCAAAGTTTGGGCTTCACCGGTGAGGTTCTGATCGAAACTTTGAATTTAGATATTAATTCCAGTTAATAGAGATTCGATATTTGATTATCCCAGGACCTCTTTCAAATCTCGAAATTCGTCCAGTGTTCTCAATCAACGAACCGCAAATCGCAAACGAACCCCATCGGCAATTGATCTCTCTCTCTCTCTCTCTCTCTCTCTCTCTCTCTCTCTCTCTCTCTCTCTCTCTTTTCAAATTGAATAAACGAAATTTCTCTTGGTAAAAATTGCACGGCGAAAAAATCCGACAGCTTGAAAATTTTTCGAGATCTCGGCCGACATAAATCGTACGCACCGTCGAGCAGCTCGCGTTCGACGCCGCTCGTAAATCAAAGAGAGCCGGCGAGTGTCGGTCGGCGCGTGCGAAATTAAATTCCGAATTTTCCGGGGGAATCGAAGCTTCGCTGCTCTGGCAAGGGACTCGCGCGCGAAAGACGGGGAGGGAGAAAGCCGCGTTGGCTGCTCGAAAATTACAGAGCCTGGATCGCGCGCGCGCACACGCGCGAGCCACTACTGTACGTCGTCTGCTAAGGATCCGAACTCGCGACCGTCGAATTGCACTCGGCGTCGTGGTTCGCTGAGAGGGATGGAGCGAGTGCGCTCCGACTTTGGAAACTATGTTTTCTCTCGCGCAAGAGTAGAAACTCGAGATTACGGTAGGAGAAATCAAATGGCGAAATGTCTCTTCTCTTCGCTTTCGTTGTCGACGTCTACCTTCTCGTTCTTTCGACTCGGGCACTTGATGCTGCTCAGTCGAAAATATCTCATTCTCTTCCTCCTTCCGATCGAAATTCGTTCTCAACTTGGCTAAATTCGCGTCTTTGACTCGAGGAACAGATCTACAAGTTCGTTAATTTCTCCATTCCTTCAGTCACGAAGAAGCCGATGACTGCCCGGGAACGAACAAGTTTTCGAATTCGCCCTCGAGTCGAAAGCAGCAGCGCCAAGATCCTTGCGCACTTCGCGCTTCCGTCGACATTGTTTTGTAAGATTTTTCTTTCCCTCCCCTCCCCCCCTCTTCCCCACGTCCCCCTTACTCTGTTCCCTTTAAGCTGGCTTTCCACTGTAAGATTAATTCGCGGACGCGACAGGTTATGCCCACGGCCAGTTTTCCCCTGGTAACTTTTTTCTATCCCTTTGTAATTAAAGCCAGCGCGGACGCGACTCTGCTACATCGTTTCAGTTAGTACCTAGCGTTTAAGCGCGTCGTCGCGATCTTTATACCTTCGTAGCGTCGAGTCTCAAAGTGAATTATCGAGACGGGCTTTCCGCTTCGTCGTCGATTTTAAAGAAGCTCCCGTCGTCGATGCGTGAATACAAAACCGTGAATGCGAGCGGGGGGAAACGTAGCGCGAGATAGGAAATAAGAGTAAAGTAAAAGGGTCAGTGCTCGCGCACTCATGTGGAGAAAGACGTACCTGTACGATGCTGCAGCTGCGTATCTCGCTGTCGGATCGACGAATCGCCGGCGCAAAATGCTCGCCTCGTGAGGGGACGCGCGCACCGATGTATCCTCGCTGCTCTCTACGTGCAATCGTTCGCGTACAAGCCGAGTCGTTCGGAGGTGCGTTCGTGCGCGCGTAAAAGAGCGAGCGTGTGTTGAGGTTGTGCCTAGACTCGGTATCTACCTGAACCTGCACTCTCGGAGCCCGATGCCCTTGGCTTGAGCCCCGTTCACGGCCACAAGCAACACAGAAATGCTGGGATTGCAAGGCGTGCGGGCTCTTTTCCTGCTAGCACGCCGTGCACCTCGGGTGGGAGGGGGTTCGCGCGTACCCGGTCGCCGTCTCGGCAGGTGGAATGCCCAAGCCGCGCGCTCTCCCTCTCCCACGCTCTCCTCTCGCTCCTCTTTTCTTCCTTCTCCTCCTCCTCCTCCTGCGGCCGTGCGTTATCTCTCTCTCTCTCTCTCTCTTTCTCTCTCGCTCTGGGGCGCTCGCGAATTATCGGCGGTGCGTGCACTCGCGACCGAGGGACCTTCGGGGGAAGACGAAAAACCCGCGGCCCGTGCGTCGAGGTACCTCCGCCGCTCGAGGAAGGGGACTGCTCCGATTGCGCGAGCGCTTTCGTAATTGGTCCCCGGAAGAGGAGTCGCGGGAAGTCGTGACTCGAGGGAACTCGATTTTCCCCGCATCCAAAGATGCCTGCCACTTGATAATTTCAGCGTCTACGTGTCTCGGGCTTGTAAGACAAGCGTGATGCGAAAATATTAGGAATAGGGAAATTCGCATCGCTAATTATTTTAAAAACCTTATCTCCAACTAATTTTATCTTGTTTCTCGATAACTACTGCGCGATAATTTCTCTTGTCGGCTTCGTCTCTTTGTTGAAACGGCTGCAATACCCTTTGCAGATCGTTATTGCGCTTACCCGATCCGATATTATGGTTTCGAGCACAATAAGCGATCTTCGTTATTGTTGAGGGACACAATTATATCTAGCTAATAAACATTTTACTAATAAGCTAATAAGCAGTTCTATCAAATAAACATTTTTATTCTGATTGTTTCTAATACAAAATCCCTTCAAACACTCGTTTTTTTTTTTTTTTTTTTTTAATACTAATAGTAAATAATATTTACTTTACTCTAGTTTCAATCTACTTGTAATTTAGAAATAAAATAAAATTTTAAGATTTTATTGTAACTATGTGCTGTCTAAGATCGTTTAAATTTTCCAAAAGATTAGAATCGTCTTAAAAAAAAAAATTTCACACTGCAAAGTTAGCACCAAACACTTAAGCATTAATGAGGATAAAGCAAAAAAAAAAAAAATAGTTTACGAGTAAATGCTACGACACATTAATTAAAGATTCGATGGCGGTGGTCATGCTTCAAAGCAGCAAAACAATTTTTAATAAAAGTTATCACGAAAATACGAGCTTACCAATGCGACACTTGATTAAAATTGATTTGAAACACTATCAGACGTATCACCGTGCTTAAAAAATCGCGACGTCTTGATCACTCGCTAAACTGCAACTGCTGTCCAGTGAGAAGTAGCGAGTGTCTTTTAAAGGTGTCTACTATGTTTGATTGGTCAGGTGAACTTAAATTTAACAATGTATTCTTTCTAAATTATACTTCCGTTACTTGGCTACATAATTTTCTTCGCATGCAATACCCAGCGATAATCATGAAGATGAATAGGGCAAATAAGATGTTAAAATTTAGCGTCGAAAGATCATGTTTCCGTTTACTAAGCACGTGATGTTTTTGAAAAAAGTATTGCCTTTTCAACGACAGACTTTGGTCCTTTTATCCTGAACAAATAATATCATTTGGACTAACAAAGCATCAGATTTTGCACCTGAGGCCTGCGGTTAAACTATTTTATATTTTTCCAATAGTACACTTACAGTTTTGAATACACGAGTATGGCCCAACAATAAAAAGTAAATTTTTTAAAACTTTATTAATTGAAAAATGTTGTGTTAAATTTATAAAGCGCAGTTTATAAAATCCACAATGGCGTTTTTTCAAATAAAAAACAACTCGATAATTACCTTATTTGAATTAAAAATAGAAAAAATTTTAACATTTATTTATTTCCTCTTCTAGAACAAAAAATACGTTGCTGAAGTATTCCTTTTGCAACATTAAGTATAGTAAATTAATGGCCAAAATTTTTCAATGCCACTCAATTTATACTTTGAGTGGAAGGAACCGCAATAAATTTTGAAAGTAATCATCTAGCAGTCTCTCTAATTTTTGAGAATGTTAAAAAAACCGGTAAATACGAGTAAAAAAGTCTATGTAAATAGAAAGTAGGTGATCATTTAAAAAAAAAAAAAAAAAAAAAAAAAAAGGCAATAACGATGTCCGTAAGTAGCGGCGAGCGTAAAAATAACGGAGAACGAGAACCAAAACACATATCAAATAAAATACTACCTAAATTAATACAACGGCATTTTCTAATTTTTATTCCTTCCCTTCCTCTTTCTTTATCTCTTTCTCTCTCTCTCCCTTTTTTTACCTCGCATTATCTCTCTCTCTCTCTCTCTCTCTCTCTCTTTCTATCTATCTATCCATTTATCTATCTATCTATCTATCTATCTATCTATCTATCTATCTATCTTTCTTTTTATTCGTGATTTCATTTCAGATTTTGAAGGTTCGCAAGCGTTTTGCCGCGATTTATCTTTTCGCATGCGCGTGACGCTTCCCCGACGTTAGCAACTTTCTTCTCTGCATAATCATCAGAGTCTGAGTAAACCCGGCTTACTTGTAACTCTCTTTAGTCGACAGAATAGACACTTGGGAGACATTAACATATTTTGCATGCCTTGTCGAGTTTACTTCGGAGTAGTATAAAATATGTTTATAAATTTGATTTTATCGTTTTCTTTACTTCCTCGTTTAAATGCACAAATCTAATCTTCTCGGTAAATTATATAAAAAAAAAAAAAAAAAATAATCACGACTTATTTTCAATAAAAGTTGATGAAATAATCTAAAATTTTTCGTTATATTATTCATTCAGCGGATTAAAAAGACTTACCGTCATACATTTAAATTAGGACCGACACTTGTGCTAATATTTTCAATTAAAAACGTATTAAGAATAATGAGTATAAATTAGTTAAGCTTACTGTTGCAAATAAAACGTAGAAAAGCTTATCGTGTGCGAATGCAAGACTTTGATAGCTTTCATTTCTCTCGATTAGGCTAGCTCATTTTTTAAAAGCGTCATTAATTTATAAAATAACGAACGGTGGTTTATTTTCAACTAGTTTTATAAGTAAGAGCCTCATGACACGATATTTATACCATACATCGATCGAAGAACAATGTAATGATTCGTTCGAGGGGAGAAGTAAAAATAATTGCAAGCATAATAAAACGACGAGAGCTTCCGACGTCGAAACTAACTTCTAAAAAAGATACTTCTCGACTCGCTCGACTCGAAGACATTCCGGTTGCAAACTCGTTTTTGGTTTCTTTGTCAATAGTCTGTATTGAGCGGCCTCGATTCAAACGCGATAATTATAAGGTGATACCGCTCGCTCAATTTTCGCTTTCTCGTGCGCGTCGAAACGACGCCTCTTTTTACGCTCGCTTTCGCGACGCGGCAAATATTATATGTATACATATATTTGTATATATACATTGTGTGTGTACAGATATTAGGAGAACGAGAACGTCGGCGACTCTCCGCGATGCGAGCTAAAAATAACGAGCGCGAGTCCGCTGCACAAAAAGAAAAAGATCTAGAATAACAAGACTCCCGGCGTTATAGGTTTGAAAAACAATTTTGCCGGTAAATGGGACTGCCGTCGAAAGAAGAGACGCGCGCGAACGGCAATGCCCGGGCAGGTTCTCCCTTGCGCGGCTTGCGCCTCCGCGTCTCCTGAAACGATGCCCAATAACGCCCGAAGACGCGACGGGAGCACGAACGAGCACGCGAGTCGTGGGGATCCGCAAGAGCCCCGGCATGCGAGAGAAATTAATGGCGAGCGTGTTTCGTTAGTTTTTGCGCCTCGATATGTCGCGCACGGTGCAACTCCTTACTTAGCTCCACTTCTCCTACTTGTGCGCGCGCTTCGCACAGCTTCGCTGCACCTTATACCATCCGAGACGGTCATTGATTTATCTATCGACCCGACGAAATATAGTAATATCCGTATAGCTTACCGTTGATAAAGTCCTTGAAAAAATTTCACCCGTCCAACGCTGCCCCAACCAATATTACACATACTCGTATACCATTACAATACACGCCCTGCCGACGCACAAGATTATAAAACAGAGACTGAGAATCTAAAAGGAGCGGACGTAAACTTGACGCATTATATTGAAAAGCAATGATCGCTCGAAGAAATTTCATAAAGTTGATAAGGAGCAAAGGTCGCTGTGTAGAATCTATTGACCGCACAAGAGTTGCGCGCAAGAGGCGTCTGCGTTCGTTTTCCATTTTCATGCCCATAGAAATGTGTATAATTTTCCGGTTTTGCTTTTTTCTCTTCTCTCTCTCTCTCTTTCTCTCTTTCTCTCTCTCGCTCGCTTTCACTCACTTTCCTACACAGTATTCTTCTTCGCGGGCGCGCGCGCGAAATAAACGGCGCAAGTGTCGGATGTCGTTTATGCGAGGCTCATAAACCTTCCCTTTCGCCATATTCCGCAAATATGTTCCCATTCTCGCGCCCGTTTCCTTTAGACCGAATGTCTGAAAGTGGGTAACAGCGCCGCGCAAATTTCCCGACTCTGCCGCTTCGTACCCTAGCGTTTTTTCTTTCTCGGTCGCGCAGTTTATTACGAATTTAACTACGCTGACGGCAATCGCTGGATGTGTTGTACCTTTTATATACGACGTTTTCTTTTTTTTTTTTTTTTTTTTTTTTTCTTATTATTACTTTTCCTAATAATTTTTAAAACTTTTTTTACGCTACGCGACCACGACGCATGTGTGCTTTAACGTTGAATTTTAAATTTATTTCCCTGGTGAAAAATGAACTCTAATAATTTTAATTTTAAAAGAAAGTTTGTGTTGGCAATTTTGAAAACGCGTACGGTGAACGTACACACGCGCGAGCGCGAGCTCGCACGCACACTTGTTGAAACTTTTAAAATTACATTGAAGAGTATAATAAAATTATTAATTTTTTAATTTTATATTAAGTATATGTGAAATTTAAAACAAAAAAAAAAAAAAAAAAAAGAAAGAAAAAATATATTGTACACCAGTGAATAAATATAAAATATATGTATTTAAATCTACGTACTTTTGCTATCGACAATTAATGTACAATTAAATAAATAAATTTTCTAAAATGCCGAGTACTCTGTTAAAACTCTTAACAGATTACATGCGAGAAAGAAGAAATTAGTAATGCAGCAGTTCTCCAGACTGATGGAATTATTATGCAATTCAAAAATTTCCATCCTTAGATTTCTCATGGCGCTTTGCGCGTCAGACAAATGGCGCCGTTGACGCGTGGGAAGGCGCGAGAAAGATGGAATTTTTGTATACGAATTTCGTCTCGGTACACAATTGTAAGCGATATGCAATCACACAGTACTGTACCGTTATCCAGCGTGCTTTTTTTAATTTGATTTTTTACTCGCAACAAACGAGCTTCGAGCCTCCTTCTCTTCCTCGCTCTCGCTCGCGTTCTCATATTGCCCGGCGTTTCGTCTTCAAAGATTCGTATCTGTACGGTACTGCCGGGGGTAATTAGGCAGTTCCGGCGCTACGAATAAAAAAACCGAGGAATGAAAAAACAAGCCGTAAAGAAAAAAGGCAAAAAGAACGAGTGGCGTAGAGTAAGAGAGAGAGAGAGAGAGAGAGAGAGAGAGAGACCGAGACCGAGACCGAGAGAGCGAGAAACGGATCGTGCGCTTTTAACTCCCGTAATTAAGAAAGATGACGTAATGCTGCCGAAGCAAGGCTACCCGGAGTTGAGGCAAAAGGCGCGAGCTGTACGCCGCGCGAGCCTCGTATATGCATGTGCGTGGATTTAATCGACAAAGCCTAACGGTCGACGCCGCCGCAAGGCCGAGCGCGAAAAGAAAAATCGTGACGCTACCGAAACGACGATTGAATATATTGCATTTCCGTGAATTGAACGCCTCGATGGGTGCTATTAAATCCTCGTCTCGCGTTAACGAAGCAAACTCTCTTTACACCGCACGAGATCTCTCTTCTATTATCGTCCTCTGACTCGACGAATTTTTTTCACTTTTAATTTGCGCCTCAACGATTTTTACACAAACGATGCGCTCCATACGTACTCCATATAAGCTTACTCGATTGAAGGGGAAATATAATAAAATTAATTTAAATTTTTATCATTTATTTCCGGTTAACGTATTTTTTTAGACTCGCAAATATCCTTATTTTATAAATAAAATCCAACTATAATAACGAAAAAATTCGTAGAGTCGTAAAAGAAATCATTCTGTATTATTATGAACAAAAACTGAAACAAATTTATAGTCTTATAATCGCTCAGCATAATATAATTGAGTTCTTAAGTTTGAGGAAATTTTAACGTCGTTTTTAATTTTTTAGAATCATTTCCAAGAGATGTTCGGAAATTCTCTCCTACTTTGTATTCTCTGATAAAGTCAACACGATGCCGGCATATAATTAATAATGATCGAGATTTTATTATGCATTACCTTATCAGATGCGACAATTTCATAAAATACAGAAGTTAATTTTATGATCGGTATAAAATTTCAAAAGATCTTTGAATACTTATAAGGCACATAATTTTTGCATGCAAGTACGTATTTTACATATGAGCATCGAAAGATTTATACGATAACTGAAACCTGTTTAACGACAGTAGCTAATCCGTGTGAAATGAAATAAAATAGTATTAGCAGTGAGAACTTTAGTTATTATTTCTTTATTTGTGATAAGAGTTGAATAAAAGTCTTCGCATACATATCTTCATTTAATTAAAATTAAATTCATAATTAAAGGATAAATATAGATACTACACATTTTTTTTTTTACAATGCAGCTTTAAACATTGAGAATCGCGAGTTGATAAACAACGCTGTGAGAGATTACCTCTAAATCGGCTTAGTTTGTCAGACACTTTGTAAAAAAATACAATTTTTCCACAATGAAGAGCGAGAAAGAAAGAGAGGGGAGTAGAAGGCTCAATAGGCAAGACACTTTTCTCATAAATCGAAAAGTGAAGAGAATCACGTTATGTAAACATGCAGCTCATCATTGCCATCGCATTTTCCCGCTTAAGTTCGTTCTATCTAATAAAGCTATGGAGCGCGTGGAATATATTCGCACGGTAATAAGGAATAAACGCAC
The DNA here is from genome assembly GCA_949987625.1 of Chalcis sispes. Taxonomy (NCBI): domain Eukaryota; kingdom Metazoa; phylum Arthropoda; class Insecta; order Hymenoptera; family Chalcididae; genus Chalcis; species Chalcis sispes. The sequence continues at coordinate 77,708,981 of OX465095.1, read as the reverse complement.
GGTGTATCTACGAAGCGCGTATGCGCTCGCGCAAAAAAGTCGTAAAGGGGGCCTTACCCTAGATGATGTCTGCGCGATTCGAGTCGATATCTCGAGCACCGCAGCTGCCGGATATGCTCTGCGAACGCGCGAGAAATATATCTTTGGTTGCCTTTCGAAGCTTTTTACGAAGCGCCGCGACGAATCGTTAATATATTTTTATTGTTAATTATTTTGCTTTGCGTTCTTAATATCACACTCTTGATAAAAACATAAACAAAAATGAAAATGTTGTCTTGTTTAAAAAAAAAAAAAGTCGACTCTAAAATAAATATTTAAACGCGTTAAAATCAATTTACATGCATGACAGTTACAATTCCATTATTCAAAGAACTTCTTTACGTGATAATAGGCTAACTAAGGTACGTCGAAAGGAACTTCTCGTAAGGGCAAATCTGCGCGAGCGCAGATAATCAGGTTTATTTTCTCTTACGCGCGAGAATTACGACTCAATCCACTCTTCCTTCACAGCTCTATGATGAATGAAGATTATCGCGTTAACGTTAAAACGATTAGAATTGGGTTACTCTCTAATTTGGTAACTTGAATTTCATAGGATTTCGTTGAAAAATTTCAAGATTTAAAAAATTCGGTTTTTCGTACGAGCAACTCGTTAAAGTTGAACGCGTTAGTACTTACGAAAAAAACTTTATCTCTGTTATCTCGCGCGGATTTATATTTAAGGCGCGAAAAAATTTGAAAGAAGGAATGCACGTGAGAGAATAACTTTTCACGGTATAAAGCGAAGGAGGATGAGAGAAGGAAGAGGCGGAGGAGGATTTCCTTCGAGAGAGGGAGAGAATGAGAGAGCCCGTTAGAGAGAGAGAGAGAGAGAGTTTCGGAAGCATCGAGAGAAGATTAGCGAGCGAACAAATCTCGCGCTACGGGCTTAGTTATGCCGTATGGTTTAATCGCGAGCGCGCACGCAAAAAGATCATCGCTCGCTCGCAGGCGCTCCGGCTCAACCTTGAACTTGCGCATAGATCGCGAGCGAGCGCGCCGTCACCGCCACCGCCGCCGCCGCCGCCGCCGCCGCCGCGGAGGTGAACGCGCTCGGGCATTCGTCGCGCGAGGGAGCGAGCCCGTTTCGATTTACGTAACGATTCCGTGCGCGCCGCGAAAACCGCGCGAAGACAGACACGAGCCGAGAAGGAGAAGAGAGGAGGAGGGGGGGGGGGAGGAAGGACGTGTAACGAACTCGTGCGATGATCCCGCGTGTAAAACGCACTCGCTTCCCGAAGCGCGGCTCATGGGAGACGCGCCTCTTCTTACAAGAGGAAATTGCGCGGATTACCTCATCGTCGCTCTTACATGTTAATTCGCTCCTTTTGAATTGCAGTCTGACGCGTGTTTTTAGGTCGACGTACTTGGATGGAAATTTAACTGATTCGGTTAAGCTGAAAAGACGTTGATTAACCACTAATAAGCCCCTGCGGGCGGACTCGAAAAAAGAGATTTATTAGCAAACCTTAAAAATTACGCTTTGTTATAAAAACTACTAAATTCATTATTTGGATAAATTCTTATTCCAATTACATTACTCACATTTTATTATACTTGGGTAAACTTTAATTTAGTTAAAAATCCTAGCTGCTAAGCTATTCGTTCAATAAATAATTTGTTTAAATTATATCCTTTAATATCTTTATGAATAGAAATTCATTTTTATTTGCTTGAAATTTGAAAAAAACTTTTCAATTTATTTTATCTTAATTCGTAATTAAAATTCAATATCATCTCTATAATTTGAAGGCAGCGATTTGTTTTAATAAAAAACCATACGAGTTTTATGAAATTCAAATTTAGCGAAATAATTATTATTTGACTCGGAAGCTTATATTTTAAAGTCTATGAGATACATTACATGATCATCGATGTATTTCGTTTAAATTTTGTTTAATTAGTCAATTTGAGATTAACAATAATAATAATAATTATTATTATTATTTTTTTTTTTACAAGTTAAATAAAAGCAAGAAAAATATTTTCTCTTTTGGTAAATGTATTTGCTATTGTTTGCGAAAGCAATGACTAAATATTTATAAATCGGTAAAGACAGTTATAAAAAGAAAATGTTGAAATATAATGAAAGCCGCGAGGAATCGAGAAACCTAAAGCAGCATCGCGAGCATGAAAAATCGAGCGATGATTTCGCGGTGACAAATAACGAGTTACGAGCGCGTTCGAGCCGACGCGCATAACTCGCGCGCGTCGGAAGACGGCTCGTGCGACTTCGCCTCCTCGAGGTTTAGCTACGCGAAGAGAAAGGACGCAGGTGGAGAGTCGAATGGGAGGAGAGGATCGCGCGTCGCCAAGACTTACGGCAATTAAACTGTCAGACAAGTTCACTTTAAACTTTCATCCTGGCTTGCCGGCGCCAGAGTCTATCTTTCCCCCTATCTTTTCTTTCGCGTGCGCGCGTTCTTTCTGCGCGACTGGCGCTCCAGCGGCGAGAATACGTCGCGTTGCGCTCGAATATTGTTAATCCGGTGCTTTCTTGAATTAAGCTCGGGGAAAAAAACGATGGAAGCACTTTTTAAAACCCAAAGCCTCGGGCGCTCCTTTTTTCCCCGAGCACGAGGGTGAAATGCGAGAAAAGTTTCTGCTTATGAAGATCCATCTTCGCTAAAGAAGGCGATTCTTTTTTTTTTATCTTTTGTATCTATTATAAATTCATGAGGAGGGATCTTTTGTTTTTTTTTTTTTTTTTTTAAAGAACAAACTATTCAATCCAATTATGAGTTTATTGTGCTAGACTTGTAATAAGCATTATTTTAATTCTCGAGGAATAAAAGTTTCATCAATCGACGACAGTAATTATATACGTAAATTTCTTTTTTATGCAATAATTACTTTTAACATATAAACGCAGGTTAATATATTTTATTTTCTTGTACCGCCGTTTTGAAAAGTAACTTTTGTACAAGTAATAGCATCGTTGTCGTTTTATGGCAATTCGTAGAAAAGCGCTTCATTTTTTCATGAAGAACAAGAAGTCAGGGTCGAAAAATCATTTTTCATTTTCGTGGAAGCGAGGCCAATTACGTTGACTCCACATCCTGTTTTGGCCTCGTCGGAGAGAGAGAGAGAGAGAGAGAGAGAGAGAGAGAGAGAGAGAGAGAGAGAGAGAGAGAGTGAGAGAGAGAGAGCGGCAAAGCAAGCCCGAGCGGACTCGACGACTCCAGATCCCATCCCATGAATATGAAATCGCGAGGATTCGCGGAGGGACAGGGCCGCGCGCGCAACGTTGACGCAAACTCCGCTTTGTGATTTCCATTTGGCTTGTATTTTCTGAGCGACGAACGGCCGTAGTTAAATTTGCTCGCGGGAGCGGGCACAGGGACCCGGGCCACTTTTACCATTTCTCCGCTTCTTCCTTTATCTCTTCCGACGCGTACGAGCACAATGCCGCCGCCGCGGGAGCGAACTCTCTCGCGCGCGCGCTCGCCGCATGAAATAAAAAAAGCCGCTGCTCGGGTCATCTCTATTTCGGTTAATAAAAGACTTAATTTTAACATTTTTCACCTATCCCGTTCCGGGCACTCGAAACTTTCTTCCAATTAAATTAACTTTGGCATTTTGTGCCGAAAGTTCTAGTCCGGGACATAATTTTTTGACTAATTATAATAACGCTCGTTGTATTTCCTTAAAGTGCGATGAAATTTATTATCATTATGACGATTGCCCGCTTTACAATTCAACTAAAAGAACGTTCGACCATATTTCATTTTTCAAAAAGCCGAAAGTGAATCTACGTTATTTTAAAATTATTATAATTTATCGTTTAAGCTGTCTACTCAATTAATACATTATTGAGTTTATCGATAACGATAATTCTTTTAAAGCATTCGCGAGAACGACCATGATACGTAAATAATAATCCTCTTTCGACCTAACGAGTGAATATGTAACGATAAACGTTGCGATAAAATATATTTTAGTTACAAAAATCCTTATATTTTTATACTCTTTACACTTTTGCATTGTTTTCATTATTTTTATTAAACATTGGTTAGCTATCGGTGGTTTGACAATAATGCACTCTGATTTTTTTTTTTTTTTTTTTTACCAAACAATAAGTCTTGAGCAGTTTATTTTACAGTAAGCTACTTTTATCGTATTATTATATATATATTCGTTAAAGTGATAGCACAGTACTTGATGGCTATGAGAAAAGTTTATAAGTAAATCGATTATATTTTGTTATCGAGATACTAAACAATATGAATTTTATAATGTCTCAAGTGCAAGATTAATCGAGGTCTTACGTATACGGGAAAAATCTTCGTCATTGGCATTGGCTCCTTGATCACGAGAGTCGAACCATACGTATAGCGCATCGAGAGCGCGATGTCTTTCTCCGCACGCGCGAGATTTGCCGAGGGCGATCACGACGCGCCGTGAACTTCCGTTCCGATCTACCTCGCGCTCTTTCTCTCTCCTATTGGTCCCCGTTCTTTGGCCCTAGAGGGGAGAGGAAAAAACCGATCGTCGAAAAATAAGGGGTACACGAGCCCAAAGCGCTCGCCGAGATCCATCTTGCCGTGAGCGCGATTATCAAGCCGCGGCGTTTCGTGAACAACCCCAATGTGTTTACCTTTATGTTTAAAGCACGAAATAAATACTCGCTCATGAGACGACGATTACGTGAATTATCCGACTTTATTTTTTTCCCCTTGGACGCTATTACAACGCGATCTTTAACTGCGAAATATATAATACTATCTCCTTTTATGCCTCCAACGCCTGTAGAATAATCTCAACTAAAGAATACCGATATCAAAGTTTATTCAAATTTATTTTCAGAATTTAAAATAAAAAAACAATTAAAATCGTAACAAAGATTCACCGACAAGTTATTGTGCAGCGTTTTGTCTTTTAAACTTTTAAAACAATTTTTTACATAAAAACTTTTATATACTATATAGTGCCGCCCAGTGAGGTTTGCCCATCTTAAGCGAAAATTGGTCAAGTTAAAAAGTTTTATATCTCAGAGGAAAATAAACATATTTAAATAATTCAAACGTCATTTTGAAGTTTAAGGCAATATCTTTCAAATCCATTTTGTTTTGCTGAAAAGTATTTTACAACTGATAATAGATTATTTATTTTTTTAATGTCTTACGTCCACAAAAAACTGTGGGCAATTTTTAACGGAGTAATCAGATTTCAAAAAAACATAATAAAAAAAAAAAGAATGTTTATCTCTTCATTTTTTTTTAATTTCTTTATTGAGAATTAAAGAAAGCCAAGAAAAGCCGTTTTAAAGCTATAAAAATTTATGTAAAAAAAGTCACTTATTTTTATTATTAAATATTCCAGAATCTTTGCATTGTAGAAAAAAACTTTAAAGAGATAAATTATTTGTTTTTACACGTAAAATAAGTAAATAATTTAAAAAAAAAAAAAAAAAAATGATAGAAAAAAAACAGTTTTTTATTTTTTATGCATTGACTTTATTTTAAATAAGCATTTTTTACAAAATGAAAATAATATGCGTTAAAATTTAAATACATTGAAAATTATTTATTTCTAGCGCGGATATGGTTTTTTGCATAAAAATTAAAAAATATTTGGAAAAAATTTGAAATAATAAAACAAGGTAAACGACAGAAAGTATGTGGAATGTTAGAAAAAACGAAACAAAATGAAAATGACGAAATTTTTACATCCGATTGCACTTATAACTCCGTTCTCAATAAGTAAAATGTGCGCCAATGTTAATAAAAATTAAAACATTTGCGATGCATATCATTGGTATTATATTGACATTATTATCACATTTGCATTAGTAGATGTCGTCACATTTTTATCTACCATATATTGTTTTGTATTGGGAAATAGATAATTTATTAAAGAATTTATTAAACTTTTTATCTATATTTACGATTTTGTTGAGATGATTCGACAAGTATACAACTTTTTATTCTCACATTAGTAAACAAAGTTAACACAAACTAAAACTATTAAAAAATTTGTACACAAGATGGCCAAATTTAAACAAATATCTTAGACCGAAAAATTGAAGAGCTTTCTTCACTACGCACTGGAACAACGAGTGCAGAATTGTTACAAGTATAGTTCTCAACGTGCCCGATACGCTGAAGATGCAAAAAGATTTATTTTCTTCTAAAGCAATTTTCTTTCATACCAGCTCATACTAGTATTTCCGTTTGTACAAAGAGGTGTGCGCTTTTTCACTGCTTTCGTGGAAAGCCAAGCGGTGGCCGACCGAAGAATATCAACGACGGTGACGTATACACGTACATGTAGGAGAAGAAATTTTAAAGTATTTATGGTCTCTTTTGTCGCAAAAAGATTGAGCGAGAGTATAGCCAGTGAGAAAGAGAGAGGGCGGAAAGGGAGAGAAAAATAAACGGTCACCCGATTCCCGCGCGTTAATTACGCCCGTTACCCGTTGGTTAGGATGCCAATAAATAAACGCGATATATTGCATTAGGTGCATTATATTCCGAGGAGCATCGAGCTCTCGCTCTTGCTCGTTCCTTCTTCCGGTCCCGCTATTCCGCTATCGTCGTCGCGAGGGCGTGTAAGAAAGCTAGCCGTAGAAAAACGGCCGATGGAACGAGGAAATCGCGGCCCATCATAAAGTCTTCGATGTGCGCGCTAATCACTCGAGCGCCTCTCTCTCTCTCTCTCTCTCTCTTTCTTTCTTTCTTTCTCTCTCTCGAACCTCTTTCTTGTTCCCTCGTTTAATAACGAGCTCGCGCGCACGCGTGCGACGCCGCGGACGTTCGCGCGGGAACGAGCTCATAATAGTTTTTAATATCGTTCGAAGGAGCGCAACAGCGCCGAGAAGACTGGGAAGACTTTTGCGGAATACCGGTTGAATCGCCCTCGGTTGGCTCGATTGCGCTTCCAACGGCTAATGGACTGTGGCGACTATGGGAAGTGCTCCTCGAAATGCGTCGATTGTGCTCTCGCATATGTGTATGTCCCACGCGCCCTTTCTACCATGATCGACGATATCTCGCCGCTTAATGAATGGACTGTCGTCGTCTTTTCTTTTCAATCTTTTACGCAGCTACTCCAAAGAATCCGACGCTCCGTATAATGCCGCTCGTCTTTCTTTCTTCGCGTTTTTCAAACATCCAACGCGGTCTTAATTTTTTCAATGAAATTATAATTTATATTCTTTCAATAATAAACTTAACGATTTATTTTAGCACATCGATAATTTATTCAAACTTAATAGCTCACGATGGTATTATATTTAAAAGTTATTTTAGGTCAATGAACAAATATATTTTTTTTCTATTTTTTAGTTTTATTATTTTAATGGATCATAAATGGATAAAGTTTGAATGGAAGCACACAACAATGAGTCCAGATTAAATTTAAATTCGATAAAAAAGTTTTTTAATTATCAAAGCATCGATATTTTTTATTTTCAATCTTATCGTTGGGTTGTTTACCGATATAGACTCATAACCAATTAGTTAATATTGAAATGATAATAGGAAGGATAAAATACATTGTCAAAAAAAATAAAAGCGTATCAAAAAATAAAGAGACAAAATATCCGGTTTTTATTCAACAATATATATTTTCATGCGTTACGCGTTTTTCACGTTCGAGAAAATTAATTATTCCGGTTCTGGAAAAAGACTTTACACTTGTATACTCGGCTTTTCTTTCTGCACTGCGCCTCGTGTTTTAACGCATGGATAAAAGAGAAAGATAGAGAGAAAGAGAAAAAGAGAGCTAGAGATAGAGTGAGAGAGAGCGAGAGAACGAGAGAGAGAGAGAGCACAGACTTTATCGTCATGATATCAGCGCAGGGGCAAAACGGGCTGGAGTACAATGTACGGGTCCTGTTTTAGCAGCCTGAAAATCGTCCTTCTTCGTTTACTCTCCCCTTCCATTGCTTTATACGTAGCCAAAGACGCCTTAGCCAAGTAGGACCCCGGTGTGCATTTTGATAAGAGGATTATGCGCAACCAGCTCTATCTGTATTTCTCTTCACCCCTCCCAACCCCCTCTCTTTCTCTCTCTCTTTCTCTCTCTTTCTCTATACGTGCAAACAGTAATCAGAAATGTGTAGCGCGACCTCGTACCAGCGGGTGCGCGATATCAAAAGAGGACTGCGGATCTAACGCGTTCCTGCTGCTGCTGCTGCCGCCACCGTTGTTTCCTCATCCACGCACTTCTTCTTGCTTGACGTTGGCTTGAGCACAGCCGCTCCCCTATCACGTACGCACTCCGACGTTATGCACCGCGCATTTCTTCGCTTATAATTTTCATTTCTGCGCATCAAGCGTAAAACATGAAAATTTCTCGGGATAAAATCGTCCAAGTTGAGTCGACGTAATCCTCGATCATAAAATAAATTGCCACGAAGACGATGTTAAGTAATGACTTAGAACCCGCATTTCTCCATCGGTCGTTTTACGCTCTAAGTATTATTTTTTAAAATAACCGCTTTAATAACTGCTCTTTACTGAGCTTTAGCTCAGAATAAATATTTACTTCAACGCTTACATTATTACATAACGCATTAACGTACTTTACCGTATTGTATACGAATTAAAGTACAGCGGTTTGGTTTAACAAAAATACGACAAAATTTTTTTATTCGCTCTACTTAATATGCGAGTAATTTTTGAATTTTCAAAGAAAGTAATTTGAGTGGATCATCAGGGATGCGAGGAAAATGTGAAAATTAACATTTTTTCACTTTATGCGAAGAACAAAAGCGCAGACTTTGTATTTTCTCTACTCCGGAGATGGTTTTCATTGTGAAATTTTTTTCTCGTTAGAAAATCAGGTCTTTAGAAAGAATAAGAAAGAAAAAAAAAAAAAAAAAAGAAGAAGAAGCAAAAAAAGAAAAGAAAATCATAATCTTCGCCCCTTTATTTTCACGCGAAATATATTATCTTTCTAAAAATTCTTAATTATATTATTAAATCCTTCAAAAAATCTGCAAACAAAGTCCACGAACAAAGTTGAGTTTGCACAGCTGCGAACGCAGCAGCGGCGATAAAAAGTCCAACCTCATCAGCTGAACAAATTGCTTGGGTACAACGAGACCTATCCACTGGCATTTAAACTTTGTAGTTTAGCTCGTGAGGTCGAGAAAAAAGGCACGGGAGGAAGGAAAAGAGAGCCGCGCCTGCTCGGACACGAGTCACTTTTCACCAAAGATCTATCTGGCAGCCAACAGCTGAATTCAAAAAAAGAGAATTGACGGAGATGGAGGGGGAAGAAAAATGAAGGGAGTAGGAGGCAGGGGGAAGAGCCGAGAGAAAGGACAAGGTTACCGCTCCAGCTGCTTCTTTCCTTCTCGTTGGTGCGAATAGTTTGCGCGCGAGCTCGCTGTACGGGCAACTGGTTACGCGTATGAAATAATCTCTTATCTGGAAGACGAGTTATCTAGTTCGGGCATTGAATCGCCAAGGCCGTGGAAGAACGCCGGCTGAAGGGTTACGCCGCGGTCGTCGAACCCGCGCGCGCTTTCTCTCTCCCCCGGTCGGCGCGCTGCATTCAGCGCGGGGCTCGAAGACGCCGATCTGGTTGTTCCGAGCGTGCGTGCGCGTGCCCATCGCCCCCGCGCGGTCCTTCTTCCCGGTTTAATCTTTCGCTGAATAATCGGCTTCTCTCGGTCTTATCGCTCGCGCGCTCTCCTTGTTCTCGCTGAAGACCTTATCGAGCTCGAAGCTTTCCTTCATGCGCGCGTCTCTCTCTCTCTCTCTCTCTCTCTTTTTTGCTCGACTCAATGTGCGTCTTCGCAATTTTATTATATAATTGACATCTACTCGGTTCGCGTCTGTGCGCACTACAGCGAAGAAAGACGGGCGGCGGTACGTCGCGGCGCATACCGGTTTTTCTTTCTCTCCCTCGGTGCCGACTGCTTCTGCGTCTTTTGTTTCACCTTTTCCTTTTTGCTCGGTTACATCAGTGTTGTGCCCGCGGCAAAATATACCTGCTTAACTTTTACTTCCCTTATTTTATCCCCTCAAATGAAAAGAAAGAGACAGAGGGGAAGAGGAGATAGAGAAAAAGAGAGAGAGAGAAAGAGAGAGAGAGAAAGAGAGAGAGAGAGAGAAAGAGAAAAAGCAAAGTGAAGGGTTTTGTCTAGAGTGCATGGACAAGCGGCGGACCGAGACTCTGCTGTAATTAGGGGCAACTTACAACCAGTCGCGGACGAATAACGTTGGCTTTACTCGTCATAGTTTATCTGTTGAAAGTATCCAGTCATGCTACATTGCATCTGGTCTTGTGCACCTGTGTAAAAACTATTCAATTTACTCTCATTATCAAAGGAAATCTTTGAAACTATTCTAATTTTATTAATGACCGAAGAATTTCATTCCAAATTAAAGTCACTCGCACGAATAGAATATACTATATGTGTATAAATTCGAAATGTCTGCAGATAAATTTACCTCGAAAGAATATCGGGGACGCATTACAAGACGTTTCCTTTCTCTCTACTTAACTTTGAGTGGTTTTCCTACGCGGGTTTTTTTTTTTTTTTTTTTTTTTTTTCATACTTTCGAATCGATTGAACTACTTATGCAAAAATATTATTCTTATATTATCCTATCTTGTTATATTGCCAGAAAATAAAAGATAATTTTATTAAAATTCCCATAAAAAAATGACTTACAAAATTGATTATCTTTTCAACGATAATAAAATATTTTGTTTACGTCAAGCTGTGTCGGCATTTGAAATTCATAGAAACACTCGAGTTAAGAACTCCACCGCTATCGTTGAAATAATTTTTCTAGAGTTATATAAAGTTGTACTCGAGGACGCGGGAGAGGAAGCCAACAGAAACGCAATCTAAGAATACGATAGGGAAGCTCATAATAAAAAGGTACTTCGGATCTTTCATCGGGGGTAGGGTGTGGTACGGGGAAATACTCCGTCGCGACCCAAGTATTCAGTCACTTGACTCGCTCCCCGTGTACCACCCTGACAAACCTTTCGCACCTATTCTTCTCCATTCGTTCCCTCGCGCGTTTGTCAACGGCATCCAACTCCGCTCTTACGCGCATCACTCTCTTTTTCTTTCTCTGTAAAACCTACATTCTCAAGGTTGAAGCTGTAATACGCCGACGCTCGAGTTAACTCTTCGCCAAAGGTGCGAGTATGAATAAGACAAAGCAAAAAAGCACCGGAGGCGCTTATTTTCTTTTAATTTTTGTTTTCTTTTTTCTTCTTAACTTCGGTTGCTATGTGCACCGCTAGATTAAGTATTTTGTCTTTGAGTTGAATATTTGCACAATGGAACAACTCGGCACGGCTATCAACGTCAAATTTAAATTTGCATAATTTTCTTTTTCGAAAATCATCATTTTTTAAATTATTTTCTCGTTGAAACGAGGACGTAAATCTACAAAGTTAATAAAATTATTTAAAAAGACCTTTTTACGAAGCAAATTTCTACCGTTTTCTAGTAAACGTATATAAAATAGTAGTTACTTTGGTAAATAAAAATACAAGCAGAGAAGGCTGTGAGAACGGAGGCAATTTCTTGCGTACTTCGCCGTCGTCAAAATCCAACGTTAGCAGCCCCGTTACGTATCTGCAGGATGCCTACTGCGCGTGATTCTCTGCTTTTTTCTTTTTTCTAATTTTTTTTTTTTTTTTTTTTTTTTTTTGTTTTTTTTTATGCTTTTTCTTTTATTTTATTCAACGTCTTGCAATTTTCTTGGGATTTCTTCATGCGACAATTGTAAACACGTTGCTCGTCGCTCTCGTTCTAGACTTATAATAAAAGTTCCGAAGTTCTGGAAAAAAATTGCAATCACACATTTACATTTATAATTTATTGACTTGCGCATCTTTCAAAATATTTGCCGAAAAAGAATTTCAATTTTTTCATCCAACGAGTTTACTCGCGAATAGATATTTAATTTCGTTTATTATTAATTTTAAATAACCGAAATTTGTTTTATAAAATATATTATTTTCTTAATACTGTATATAAATATCTTTACACAAACATACATTAAAAGGGATATTTGTTCATTGATATATAGCGTTAATTACCAACGAAAATATTTTTCCTTTAAATTTCTTCGAAATGAATTGTTGGTGCAAGATTTTACAGATGAAAACGCGACAAGACTTATCGAAAAATAAATAACATCTGTGTTTACCCAAAATCATTAAATTTCCAGTTGCTGTAATAAAAATTTCTTACGATCTAAGTATTAACCTCGCTTGTCAATACCGACAAAAATGCCTTATGTTCATCGGAAGACTAACACAGATTAAAAAAGAATGCAAGCTTATAAAAAGGTTTGTCAGTAATAACGTATTATTTACGAATTTCCGAAACGCCGGAGGAAAGAAGCCAGGGGCAGAGCGACGCATGTTTTTGTCGTTTTTTTTTTGGTTGCCCTCGGAGGCCCGCGAGTCCCGTATGTATAAACGCATTCGGGATTTACGAATCCGCGCACGTGGCTTTTCAAAGCGCCCACGCGACGTTTACTTTAACCTCGCCGGCGGACTTTCTTCTTCTTCTTCTTCTTCTTCTTCTTCTTCGTCTTCTTCTCCTTCTTCTCCTTCTTCTCCTTCTTCTTCTTCTTCTTTTCCTTTTCTTTTTCTTCTTTTTTTTTTTATTCCATTACTTTTGTTTTTGCTCCTTCTTCGTTATCTTTGGGAAAGAGCGAGAACTAGAAAAATAGCGAAGAAAGAAAAGGAGATACGAACCCTTTACGAGCTTGCAATTGACAGCTTGGGGAATTTTACGATACTTCAGGCTGTTGTCAGAACTTTAAATTGCCAGGATGCTCGCTTACACTCGCTGAATACCAGAATAATTTTACTTTTATTTTTTCCTTTCTTCCTTTTCTAAAGAGATCTCTCTTCTTCTTCTTCTTCCAACTCGGGCATTACTTTTAATTGACTATTTTTTAATTGCTTTCTCAAGTCTATAAAATAAACATCGCATACGTAATATATTTATTCTTCTTTTGCTACGAAATCAAGTTTTTTTTTTCCAATTATTTTGATTGTAAAGTAAAAAGAAATTGTGAGCTATTATTGACTATTTCAATTTTTATTTTCTTGTTCATACTATCTATTTTGCAATCGGATATTTATAAAAATTAAAATAAGCACGTTTTTTCAAGTATAACTTGACGAAGCACAACGAAAGATTAAGCCTTGGATTGATAAATTTATGTTCAACGGTGAGGAAATTTTTAATTTATTATTTAGAAAATTCTAACGCATAAAGTAGATATTTTTACGATAACTAACTTTCAAACGTATTTGTGCTTGATACACACACACACACGCGCGCACGCGTGTGCACGCACGCACACACACACACATATATTTCTATATACCATCATAAAAAATACAAAGACAAAAGTTATTGTTCTGGCTTTGTTATCTTGCGGTTCGAACTCGGAGCAATATCATTATTCGCTCGCGTGTGGAATTTCCCTCACGCATACTTCGGATGAACGGCAATGTTGCTGCAAATAAGAAGCGATTTCCGAAGGGAAATTCCCTTTTCTTAGCTTCTTCTATGTATCACCTCGTGCGTCCTCTATTTCTTCCTTTTAGTTGCTCCCTTCCACTTTGCCTTCCGTGGATTTAATTTGCTTGCCAGCTTTTTGTCGCTCGACTTTGTCCTCCGGTTCTCTCTCCCTCTTGGCCAACAGAGGGAAGCGAAAGAAACGAAGGGAGAACGCACTGCATCGGCAACAATAATAGTTAAAATCCACTTCCGAGAAATTCTGTTAATATCACCGAGTCTTACGCAAAGCTCTTATTTTATAGGCTTTCATTGAAACTTCCTAGTATAAGAAGATATTTTCTCTCTCTTCTTGATGCCGCTACATTTACTTGGGCTGGCGGATGTAGCATCATGATTGAAATGCAAGTTTATACTTTTATTGCTCCAAGGCTACTCCATCTGTAAACTTGTTTCTGCTTTCGAAAATAAAGGACTCCTCGCTACGTTTTATTCTAATTCTCATGTTAAATACGTCTACAGGTCTCGCAACGTGAACGCAAAATGTACTTTAAAAAAATTTACAAGAGATATCATAAATTAACCTTTTAGAAAAAAAAAAAAAAAAAAAAAAAAAAAAAAAAAATGTTTATCATTATTTTTCTGCTAATTTTTATTTACTCTTTTCTCTCCCTTTTTTCTCGTCTTACAAGTTCATTTTACATTTTAATTTTTAAATCTTTTGCATTTTTCACGACGAAGAAAGGATTTTTTTTTTTTTTTTAAACTATTTATTTTTAAAATTAATGAACCAGTAAAAATTGTTTATTTTTAATAATATAAATAACAACAGAAATAATATTTTTACTTTATTTTTTCAAATTTTAATAACTCAATGGAATCGTATACTTGTATTTTCTTAAATATTAAAATTCATAAAAAAAAAAAGAAAAGAAAAAACACCTATGAAAATTGCAGAGAGTTACAAATTATATGCCACTCACAAAAATTTATACACATTTATTAAATAAAAAATTTATATAAATTTATATAAATAGGCAAACTCATTTTTTATCCAACTGAATACACTTTAGACGTTCTTTCTAGACTCAAAAAAGCAAGTGACATTAAAATTACAGCTGTTAACGAAAAATTTTTTAATTCCGCGAGTTCAAGGATTTAAAAATCAATCGCTCAACTTCAAAGAAATTTAGATTTATCAAATACCAACCGTGTATTCGTTCGAGGCCGAGATTCGTTCTTTTTAGCCTTCATTGTTTACGAGTAGAGCGTGAATAGGTGTACGCGAGCCTTGCGCGTAAGCCCAACTTTACTTCTTTAAAGGAACGTATGAATCTTACCTTTGCTCTTTCACATTCGTTTTCTAAACTCCACTAAATACACCGTGTAATTAAATACTTCAATTTACATACAAAAAAAAAAAAAAAAAAAAAAAAAAGAAAAAAAATAAGCACGTTTATCTTGTTACATCAAACCAGAGATTATTATTTTATGTAACTATTTTTCCAAGAAAACTCGCCACATGTTTATATCATTATACAATGTTACGCTGATAAAAATGTTATAAAGATTTCCAACAAAGTAAATTACAACGACGAACTTATAAAAACAAAGGTGAATAGCTTTAACGCTGTAAGAGAACGGATAATTAGACGGAAATTAGAATGGCGGGAGAGTAAATTTGCCGTTTTGTAGAGTGCGCGTATAAGAAAGAAAAATGTCGAATAGTTGGCGGGCAAAGTAAAGACGAAACGTCGTTGGATAGATGAGACGCGAGAAGGATGAGCGCGCGGGTAAAGATATCACTGCGGCGGCGCAAGTTTGATTTGTGTGATTTCTTCGGCGATTCGGAAAAAGGTGCGCGACCGGGTCAATTGAAAAAGAAGATCAATCGATCCGTTAAACGTCCTCGGTAAAAACCGCTGTCCCGGACAGTTCCGTGAAAGTTGGAGAGCCGTTACGTTATGTGTTACTCGGTCGAAGAGGAAAACTTACGTTCTCGAAAAAAAAAAAAAAAAAAAATAACGAAAGAATCGACGAAAGTCTGGCCGCGCGTAAGTCCGCCCGGGCTGAACGTATACTTTGTACGCTTTGTGTTTGCCTCTCTCTACATTATACACACCTGCACCTCTTCTTTCTTTCGATTTCTTAGCTCGAACTTTCCAGTCATTAATTAGAACTAAGGCGCACACACATACACACACTCTCACTCACTCACCCACACTTTCCTTTACTCGATACTTCTGCTTTATTTTCCGAGGCTTTACTTAAGTAAGGTGATTACCTATAAAACACATTATTTATAGAGTAAATTCAACCTGCTAATTTAATCATTTTACTATTTGTATATTATATATATATAAATCTATTTCTTATTTCAAATATTAAAATAAAAATTATTAATAAAACGTAAAATTAATAAAACCCTTCTTTCTTTTTGCAAAACGATAAAGTTAATTACATTAAAATATTATTAAATAACGAATGGCTTAGAATTTGTTTTACTTTTAGTATACCAACGATAAGGCGTACAAGCGTCGATTTTTTACGCTGAATAGGCGACTAACGCTTGGAAGTTGAGGGTCGAGAACAGATATCCGATCGAAAACTTTATTACGGTGTATCCGCAGGAGATCGCAAATGCGATATTAATGAAAAATCGACGATCCGCCACCCACTGCGTCCGGTAGCAATAGACGCGTATAAACAATCCGTTAAGACTCGGAACACGAGTTTGCCGCTGCGTAATTAGCCCGCGTCACCGAGTTTGATTTTTTCCAACGAATGTTTACGTCGGGCACACTGAGTAACGTTAACGCGAGAAATGCTCAATGGCGGAGATTAATTCAGGAAACTGAATGTTGTTGCTCGGGCGATGTTTATACGCGCGGTTAACCCGTTGGAAAGAATTACCGATGCGCTCGAGAAATTAATAAATTCAAGCCAATGCATTATTTATGAATGCGTTGACACGATCTCCCGCGGCTGCTGCTGCTGCTGATTTATCCCCCTTCCACCGACCCCGATAGAAGCTTATATAGCTCCGATGGAATAAACGCTAATAAGTTTTATCCGCGTGATCGCAATATTTTATAGGTTATGCGCCGCTTTAACATTTAAGGGCGAAAATCTTGTTTACGATTGCTTCGATACACGCGAGTAAAGATAGTGCCGGCCCTTAGCGCTGAAATTTACTGGCGCTCTCGGGCTCTAACTTGAGAAAGTGGCGCCCGCCCGTCTTTTGATCTAATGGATCTATAAAAAGAGCCCTCTCCGGCTTTTTGTTGCAGCACACTCTCACGGGCCATTGCGCAAAAGTGATGGCGGCCAAGTTCCTCGGCGAGCCGACGAAGGTGGTCACCGGCAGTCACGATCGCACCTTGAAGATCTGGGACCTTCGGAGCCGAGCTTGTGAGTTTTATTTTTTCTTTTTCTCCTTACTCTTTCCTCCTCCTCCTCCTCCTCATCCTCCTCCTCATCCTCCTCCTCCTCCTCCTCCTCCTTCTCACCGTATTTCTTTCTTTCGTTTAGTCGTTTAGCTTTCGCTAACTTTCCAAATTAATTCGTCTTTCCAAATCAATGCGTCTCTTCGAGATGGAGTCAGAGTCCGCGAATAGATTTTCCATTAAGGGATAATCGTCGAGGAAATTATTTTATCGCGCCATAAACGATCGAACTCGTTGCTGTGTTACGCGCTTTAATGGGATCGATGAAATTTGATTGAATAAATAATAAACTGTCATTTGGATTGGGGACGAGGTAAAAGGATAAAAGTTTCATTATAATCGGAAAACATTGGGCGGTTTAAACGCACAGTTCGCGATGATAATTGTTCATAATCACGCGATATCCTGGGCGCGCTAGTAACGCTAAATTTTGTCGATTGCTCGGAGGGTTAACGAAATATTATTAAAAACAGAAGTATATCTCTTTTTCAACTTTGCTCGTAAATATATTTTTTATTTCTTCTATTACCCATGTCGTAGTGTCATGGGTTTCAATCGTTTCAAGATAGTGTCAATGGTAACAAAATCAGTATGCATCGTTCATATATAAATATATCTATTTATATGTCAATGTATATATTTCACGAGCTATCTCGCAATCAGCTTGACGTTGCGTACGTGATTAATAATAATAATAATAATAATAATTTAAAAAGGATATAAATAAAAAGTAGCTTATTTTTGAAGACTTTTAATTCTTATTGATTTCATTTATTAAAAATTTTAAATTACAATAATAGAATTATTATTATCTTAAAATTAATAATATATATATATATATATATATATATATATATATATATATATATATATATATATCAATGGAATCGTATAGAATTTGTATTTTAATTTACATTAAAGGTAATTATAATTTTTAAATGACTCAAATTGTAAATTTTTTCAATTTATTTTACCGCTGTGAACTTGCTCGAAGAAATTTTAATTTATTAAAAAACTGCAGAATAAATAGTTTTTTGCAACTCTTTTTAATTATTTATTTAACATTGTACCTATAATTTAAGATTGTATAATTTTCTAAAATAACAACTCGTCAATTTTTAGAATTCAATTTGAGATGCAAAAAAAGATTGTACATTTGAAAATGAAATAAACTTCTTTATTTAAAAACTTGGTTAAGAAAAACTTTCGGAAGTATCGATAAATCGACGATAAAAAGTAAATATACTTTTCAAAAATTTGCATAAAATTTCTTTTGAATGTACGACACGAAAGTTTCTATAAAGATATCTTTTTGCACCTTTCGAAAAAGTAGCCTCTGATATTGAACTAGAATAATAAATAAGCCATCGGGGCGAGATTAAAACGTAAAAATTAATAAACATTTTTCATAACGTAAGCGTGAAAAGAATCGATGGAAAAAAAAGGGAAGAATGAAAGCCATGGTGAACATAAGTCGAAACGAGTCAAATGACAGTCGAGTGACCTTTTTGTCGTAAAGCCGACCATCGGAACTACGCTACAAATCAATAACGGACGATGATTGCGCCAAAACGACACCGATGAAATGTTAATTGCGCAAATAATTTTCGCGTAAAAGAGCAGGATACTCGGGAGGAGTGCAAATGAGACGGAAAACGATAAGAGAAAGTAGGGGCAAAGATGGATGAAAATAAAAAAGAAAAACGGTAAAAAGTACGTAGCGAGGGGACGAAGGACATCCTACGAGAGCCGGCAATGGGTATATATCCGAGCGAGCGAATCCCTTTTATTGTCGGGTCGGGAGGAAATTCGATGCCGTCTCCTTTCCGTACTCGAATTATTCAAGAAGTCGCGATAAGTTGGATTCGCGGTATAATCGGCCCCGTGAATAGTCACGAGGGTTCGAGAGTCGCTGCCGAGATTACAACGCCCGTGGGAAGTCGAGGACTTTCTTGTTTCTGGGCCAACGCAGACTACTAACGCAGCGGGCAAGCCGCAGGACGACGGCGACTATGACGACTACGACGACAACTACGACGACGACGATGACGACGATGACGACGAAGACGACGACGAGCGGAATCGAATTTTTGGCAGGTCCTCGTTCTCTCCGAGAGAGCGCCGCCGGCATACAAAACAAGTAATTAGTTTTGAAGATTGGCCGACGTCGTTTTTATTCGCGAAACTCAATTAAATGCCCAACATTAAGGCCTCGAGCAAAAAAACAACCAACTAGTTGACTCGTTCGAATTCCTTACGGCCTTGCTAATGCGCCCGTCCACATCCAAGTTTTTGTTTTGCGAAATTGGGATTCTTCCTTTTGTCTCGATTCACTGAATTTTAATTAAAACGTTAGCATCGCACCTTTTTTGTTTATAGATAATTTCATTATGATTTTCATAT
Source organism: Chalcis sispes (assembly GCA_949987625.1). Taxonomy (NCBI): domain Eukaryota; kingdom Metazoa; phylum Arthropoda; class Insecta; order Hymenoptera; family Chalcididae; genus Chalcis; species Chalcis sispes. The sequence goes on along the minus strand of OX465095.1, from coordinate 77,689,631 downwards.
TTACAGCCAAAAAAAAAAAATTATTTACTTCAAATGTCATCCTTTATATATTCGATCGATTGTTTTCTTTTCTTATTATAAATAAATTATATTTGATTATTCCTATCGATGCGGAAAATTTGAAAAAAATCGAAAGCATTACGTTTCGAAGAACAGTTAATTCAATTTATTCTTGAAAACGATACTTCGCGTAAAATTTTGATTCCACAAATATTTACTTTTTTCTTTAAAATATAAAAAATGTTGTTAAATAATGTTTTACACGTTGTGTTTTATAAATTGACTTTTTCATCAACGATAAAATCGCTCTCGTTTAATAAGCTTAAAATTTGTTGTTGTCCATAATATTCGATGATACATATGGCATTTTTAATTATTTCCGGCTAAAAAAATTAATTAAAGCCAGTATCGTCATGAGAAAATTTAATATTCGGTTTGACTCAAATTAAAAATGTTTCACCTAAAATTTGATAATAACGATTTTTTAATTAAAATTTTTATGAGTTAAATAAAAATAACACTAAAAAAAAAAAAAAACAAACAAAAAAAAAAAAAAAGAATGGAATAAAACGTTTTAAAATATTTAATTTAAAGATTCAATTTAAAAATTATGGCTTAATGTTAACTGCAGAGCACGAGGAAAATAATTCCGTAATTTTTCGGACAACGTGGAGGAAGAGAGGAAGCCAAGATCCCGACGTCGTTCTCTCAGATCCACCCAGTGTTATCGGCTCTATTTTTCCATAGCGCGACGAAATTGAAGTTCCGAGATGTAAAACGTCGACATTCCTTCGACCATGCGCGCTTTCCCGGGAGATATTCCAAGCTACTCCTCCCCGGTAGTCCGTGAAAAATTTTACTGTCGGACGGAGGCTTGCTCTCGCTCCCTTCTCGCGCTATATACTTTCTCAAGTCGCACGGATTCTCCGCGTTGTCGTATTCTTCCGAGAAGCCTTATCCCATTTTGCAACCCCGGGACCAATTGAATTTCCTAACGGTACAGCGTGAATAATAGAAATCGATCCTCCGCTGCTGGCTCCGCTGCTGGCTCCGTTGCGGTGACCGCCAGCGCTGCTGCATATTCGCCTTCAATTCCCGAAGACTTGCGACATGTGTATGCTATACTCGAGGCCGCGGCTAAGTGACAATCGTTTCATCGACGTGCCCATCACCTGGGACTTTACTATTTTCCCATGGAGTTGCGAAACTCCTTCTAACTTGATAATATTGGACGCGCGCGTTAATTGGATTTGCGGCTGGCTTTTTCGGTTTAACAAAAAATCCATTCGCTCTCTACTGCAATATCTATTCATGAAGATTTTGTTATTTACTTAAACATTTCAAGTATAACATGTCGAGAAAAACAAAACGCATTCGACGAATTTGAATTTTTAGAGCATCATCGAACGGATATTAATTATTTGAAAGTCATTTTCGGAGTAAATTAAAATCGATTTTTCATTAAAAAAACATCAACGATATTTAATTTTTTTAGTTAACAGCAGTAGTAAATAATTCGTCTCTCAACGACTCACACTGGTAATAAAAATAACACGGGTATTCGAGCTACAAGCAGATTTCCATGGCCGTGATATTTGTATAGAAAAATAAAGCGCGCAAGCGACAACAATTTCATCGACGGTGCGATAAGAAAGTCGAGTTTTATTCCCGCGTGTGCGGTTGTCGCACACTTGTTTTCTCGGAAGGGAAATCTCACAGGGAGTCGGAGGCGCGAGTTCGCGGAAGACGGTTCGTACACATGGCAATGATTCGCCAAGATTAGATAGCCGAGAAAGGAAGAGAGCAAGAGAGAGAGAGAGAGAGAGAGAGATGCGGGGACAAAGAAAGCTCGAGCAGCTCTCTAGGCGAGTCGACCGCGAACTTGGTCTCGGCGAGCGATGAAAATTACGCGGGCGGCGACGTTTCGACTTCGCGGTGGATCGATGCCGATGCACTACTCGAGACTGCAGGACTCGTTCTTCTCCCCGGAAAGTCCTTTGATTTAACCAAGTAGCAAGTATACACGTACGCAAAAGCAGAATGCAAATTGGTCGGCATCTCACTCTCTCTCTCTCTCTCTCTCTCTCTCTCTTACTTGCTCTCTTCCCCGAGCGCAAGCGTGCAAAATATGGGCGTTTGTAAGCGCAAAGCTCGTAATTTAGCAGGTTTACGGCCTCTGCCGCACTCCTAGCCACAGTCACATTTCCGCATGCGTCTTCTCTTCTCCTTTTTCTTCTCCTTTCTTCTTGAGCTCTTGTTTCTTTACCTCTGCATTCCCCTTCTCTCCCTTTCTCGCATCCTCGGGCTTTCCTGCGCATAGCGACAACAACAACGACTTTCACAAGAGAGAGAGAGAGAGAGAGAGAGAGAGAAGAGAGAAAGAGAAAGAAGAGAAAAGAGAAAGAGAGCTTTCCGCGAAGCGGGAGCCCAACGCGACTGTCATTCTTAATTGAAGCTAAATTAGGCTCGACGGTTTACTGGTTCCGATCAAAGAGTACCTACCTCTCTCTCTCTCTCTCTCTCTCTCTCTCTCTTACTCATTCTCTTACTCTCGACGTACCTTTCTACGTCTAGAGCTGCCGCTCGAGAGAAACGGCACCGGTGCTGCGGGCGCAAACGACGCCGATGTTCCCGTTTACTCTTACGTTTGTAACAATTTGTCAAATTAACGACAAGCTCCCTTAAATTTCCCTAATTTATTTAATAATTATCTCCTTTCGTTCAACTGATGCTTGAAAAGTCGCCTTCAAAGTATCACAATGTAACGAATGTGCGTTTGCGCGCTCGTCACAATGAGCACCGATCCGAGCGTTGCATACTTTCGCATGTTAACCTATAATAAATCAGCGTTATTTTCACATTAACCTATAATAATCTATGAGCGTGCCTCTTGTTTTGTGCTTTTATCTCCCATATAATACACACAAAGTATATCCTATTTGATTACAGGTGTCGAGACAAAGTTCACTGGTTCGAGTTGCAACGACCTCGTCACATCGGATGGATCGGGCTCGACAATCATTAGCGGACACTTCGATAAAACGATTAGGTTTTGGGATACTAGAACAGATTCTGGATCAAATGACATCGTTCTTCAAGGAAAGATTACTTCTCTAGATTTGTCTCGAGGTTGGTATACAGTAAATTTCAATTTTTCAAATTCAAACGGTATAATGTTATATAAACGAAGATACAAAATGAAAATTATATTTGAATATTTTTAAAACTCTCTTATCAAAGTACTTGAGTAAAAAAGCTATTTACAAAAAAGGACTCGCTGGAAAAAAATTTCTTTTATTATGGTCAATCAGTTATTGAATTTTTATGAGCAAAAAATAAAGTAACTACGGCTTTTCGCAGCGGCAGTGAATACTAGGTTGTTCAAAAAGTTTTGAAAGCGGAAATGAAGATACTTTTTTTTGTTGGTGAAATCACTTTTATTGCTCAGTATAATCTCCCATAAGTTCAATACACTTGGTCCAACGGTCTTCCAACTTGTTTATCCCATCATGGAAGTGATTTTCTGCAAGGCCTGCAAAATACTCCTATACGACGGCTATAACCTCTTCGTTTGATGACAAATGCTTCCCACGAAGGAATTTCTTGAGGTGTGGAAACAGCCAGAAGTCAGAGGGAGCTAAATCAGGCGAATAAGGTGGATGCTGCAACAATTCGTACTTTAATTCGGTTATTTTAGTGATGGTTTTTTTAGCTGTGTGAGCGGGTGCATTGTCTTGATGAAAAATGATTTTTTTCTTGTGCAAACCGGGTCTTTTTTCACTAATTTTTTCATCCAATTGGTCCAAAAGGTTACAATAATATTCAGAATTTATTGTTTTGCCAGTTTGGAGATAATCCACCAACAAAATCCCTTTTGCATCCCAAAAAACTGACGCTAACACCTTCTTCGCCGATTTCTGGACACGAACTCGCTTCGGTGCCGAAGTGCCTGGTTGACACCACTCTTTAGCCTCTTGTTTTGATTCAGGGTCATGATGGTAGACTCAAGTCTCATCCATAGTGATGAATCGACGCAAAAAATCCTTTTTATCCTTTCGAAAACGCTCCAAATGTTGCTCAAAAAGTCGCATTCGAACGTGTTTTTGTTCCATTGTGAGCGAATGCGGCACCCATTGTGCACAGAGCTTTCTGAAACCCAAAACTTCATTTAAAATATGACTCACACTGCCTAATGAGATGTCTAGGGCCTCTGCTAAATCTTTCTCGGTCAATCGACGATTTTCCAAAACCATATCCTGTACTTTTGCTATGAATGCTGGTGTTGATGCACTTTTTGGACGGCCTGAGCGTGGATCGTCTTCAACGCTTTTTCGATCACGTCTAAACTCTAAAACCCATCGATGCACAGTTGAAAATGAAGGAGCAGATTCCTTTAACACTTTCACCATTTTTGTATGAATTTCCGTTGCTGATAAACCTTCCAAAACAAAGAATTTTATCACTGCACGATATTCGGTTTTTTCCATTGTAAAAAAAATACACTGACACGTCAACTTCAAATGGCTTGTAAGCAAACAATGAATTGACAGAGTGGAATGAAACTTTGGGTATGTTTATATGAAAGATAAAATATTAAAATGGCGTAGAAATTTTGGTTCTTCTACTGCTCTATAGATGTCGCTTTCAAAACTTTTTGAACAACCTAGTAAAAATTCAATATACTTAAATCCGTCACTATTTGTGCAAGCATCGCCTGATTAAAAAAATAATAACGTTATATGTCAAGCAATATTTACTTTCTAAATATTAAAAAGCAAAGAAATATTATTTTTTCTTTTATTTATTCATTTATTCATCTAATTATATATTTTTTTTTTTTACAGATGCTTATTATCTTTTAAGCTGCGTGAGAGATGACACGTTAAAACTTCTCGATTTACGAATGAAATTGATCGTTGATTCTTTTAGGTAAGTTTATAGAAATTTTAATCCATAAAATTTAAATGAATGCATGCTCTACGCAGTGTTCAAAATACTTCCATAACCATGAAATTATTTTTCACGTTAAAATATGTAATAAAAGATTATACGAGAGTATGCGATATTTTAATAAATAAAAAATGTTCATTTCAACTTGTACATATTGCTTCGTTAGTTAAAAGCCGGTCATCGATTTGAAAACGAAACCGTTTGTGTGAAAAAGTTAACGGTGTAAAAATATAACTTGTTCGATTTATCGCGATTGCTGGCCGACAATCACACTGTATTCAGTCAGTCGCAAGAAAAACAATAACGCGCTCAAAAGGCTTTAATTAAAAATTCCATGAAACAATTTGTATCTTGTATAACCCGCATCGGAAAGCAATAACTTCATAATATAGTATATATTTACAAAGGCCTTGGTATTTGTGAATTTTCCTTGAAATAAATACTATATTCGACAAAATTATTTTAGTTTTATTATCGATCCACTGGAAATTTCATTAATTTAAAACTAATATTAATATGCGGACGTTTTAATGTACTTTATTTACCAATATTACTAATAAAACTAATCACATGTAAATTATTCATAAAAAAAATTCGATAATATTATATGAAAATATATTTTTGTAATTAAACGAATAACTAAATGAAGCTTAAAGCGGTTAAAAGCCTTATATAATTTTTTACAGCGCCGATGGTTTTAAAGTTGGATGCGATTGGGCAAGAGCTACTTTCAGTCCAGATGGCCAATATGTTGCCGTTGGCTCTTCGGATGGTTCGGTCTTTATTTGGTCGGTATCAACGACTAAAGTTGAAACAGTGCTGAAGGATCATACGTAAGTAGATCGGTTACAATTTTACCCACGTATTATTACAAAGTTCAAAGTCATAACTAAATAATAATTTGAATAAAAATTTTTTACCCAACTAGAATTTGGCTTTCTCAATGATCATTTACCTCGTTGTATAAAGAGTTACAGTGATTTAATTTAATAAAGACTTTTCATTGTTCCAATTAACTTTTAATTTATTTAACGAATTGTTTTTTCTCACAAAACTCGTTTCAAAAATTTTAATTATCTACTTTATTGATGAGAATATAAGTAATTGTAGGAAAAAAAAAAAAAAAAATTAGCAGTCTAAAATTAGGTTTGACATGTTTTAATAACAATATTTTTTACACAAGTTAAAAACTAATTCGTTTTGGTATCATTAATAACTCGTCCGAATTAAATTTATCAACTCGTATATTTTTTACTGAGAAAGGAAAACTGGTAAAGCAAAAAAATTCACGTACAAACTTAAATTGATACAATATGAAATCATTTTTAAATACGCTTCTCTCTTTTAGAGTAACTAATTTATTTTTCAGAAAAGCCTGCTCTTAGTAACTGTCAGAAAGAAATATGATTATCGTGCTTTGATTTTAATAGTTTCTCGTTTTTCAAAGGAAAAAAATTGCATTAAAGAGAAAAGAGGAAAATTTAAAAAAAAAAATTTTTTTTTTTTTTTAATAAGTTATTAATTTAATTTTTACATTTGCTTTTGCAAATGTTTTTAATTAATATATTTATAAGTGTATTTTAAATTAAAGTCACTTTAATTAAATAATTAAGATAATCCTTGAATTAAATTAATATTTTTTTAAAAAAGAAACTAAACCATTGTATTATTATAAATATATAATGGCAATTAGTTGCAATGAAACATAACACGGCTTTAACGAGAGTAAGGACTTTAATTTTTTATTATTTCTTACTGCGATGATCATAAAATAGGAAATATAATTTGAAAAAATTCAATTTTCATTAAAAAGTAGCAAAGTTCATGTATCTGCAGGAATTTTTCAGGTAACCCAAACCCAAGCAAAGCGCTAAAAAGAAAAAAAAAAAAAAGAAAAAGTCATGTATGTTTGGATTGCTTCACCGGATCACTAATAATAACGAAGAACCCGGAGCCATTACCTTTTGTTTAGCTGCTCGACGATGCCCTTTAATGAATTTTTCCCGTTGGGCGTAAAGTGGCACGCGTATAAGAAAATAAAACGAAGGAAAAAAACGAGGGGGATAAAATAGACTCGAGGTTTCAGCTAGAAAGAGTTAGCATTAGTATAGGGGAGAGAGAGAGAGAGAGAGAGAAAAGCCGTTGTAGAGTTGTGGGTTGGCCGAGTAAACTCAGCGGGTGGTACATACGCGGCGAGTCGGGCGTATCGAAAAAATGTCTCAAGCACCGGTCACGTACGTCGAGCGTTTCACTGTTATTACTTTAACGCTGGCTGACTTAGTCGAGACACGCGCGGCCCACTCCGTTCCCTCGTTCCTTTCCGAGTCCGGCGCTCCGCTCCGCGTAATTCATACGTAGGATTCGCCTCCATCTCTCCCTCTTTCTCTTCTCTGGGACGCTCCCGCTAACTCAATAAGCGCCCGCGACGATTGCACGTCGCGAAAGACGCGCGGAGGTTCTTTGCGAATTCGCTTGCGCGCGCGATCGCCGAAGTTTTTCTCCTTCTACTACGCTGACATCCCCCTTGTACCGGCTTTTACAACCGTCAATCAAATTAAGATTATCGCATTTGTAAGGTACAACTAAAAATTTGAAAAATTTTAGAAAACGACGATATTTATCTTTTCATTAGAAGCCACGTCGCATTAATGAAATCTTGATCCGAACAATCTAATAATCTACTCATAAGATCGTCTTGGCAATAATTATTATATTTATTAAATTTTTTTCATTTTCCTAATATCGCACGATATTGAAAAGAAGATCTGTGTATCTGTGTAAAATGGATTTTACGCGGCAAACGCTGATGGCGTCCGAATAAAGAGACGAAGAAAATTTTCGTTGTTTTCATAAAGTTGTTAATATTCGACGCACAATATTTATTATCATAAATTATTTCAAGCTTATGATTGTTGGATCGATAAATAATATATATGTATGTGTGCACTATGCGTGTGTGTGCGTATGTGTGAAGAAAATACAGTTTAACGAGAAATTCATAAAAGTGTAAAATATGACGGCCATCGAGTAATGAAGGAAGTCTTATAATAGTTTGACTTTTTGCGAGCGTTAATTAAAATGTTGAAAATACGATAATGCTGATGAGTCATTTCATTAATAACGCGAAGAAAAGTGCACAGCCATACCGGCCATTTTAGAGAGAATTTCATTAATACGGATTGCCACTCGATAGCGTTCGAACCGATGCACCGGTAAGACGCTTACTCGTAAGAGGGGCAGCACTAACATCCGCAAAGTATAGCGAGCAAGAGAGATAAAGGAGTAAGAAGAAAAGAGAGAGAAAGAGAAAGACAAAGAGAGAAGAAGGGCGGAAAAGGGTTCTGGCTAAGGTCGATCACAGAAGCAGAATTAGTCGCAATAAAAATTTATTTTGCGAACATCGTAACCGCACTCGCGCCAAAGCTCGCGTTAAGACAACCAAGATAAAAAAGGATAGTACGGAACAGGAAACGGAGGCAGAGAGATAGAGAGAGAGAGAGAAATTTGATTATCGAAACAGCGGGAGGTGGTGCGTCGTGGGCGGCATCGGCTCTCTTTTTTTTTTTTAGATCGAGCCAATCTCATTGTCGTTGCTCGCAAGCAATCGATCGATCGGCATCTTTCGCTCGCGCCACTTGATTTCGTTTGCCTTCGCAATGATCTCAGCGGCTCGCTCGCGATATTACGTCATTTATCTTCGTCCTGAAAGCTCGACAAGCGACGAGAAAGAAAGAGAGGTGAGGGTAGAAGAGCAGGACGAGCCCGCGTCTTTTCTCCTTCCCTCGACGACGACGACGACGACGACGACGACGACTACGACTACGACTACTACTACTACTAGCCGTCTTTTTCCGTCTTCCTCTTTATCGCTTTGCATTAGTTCTGCCTTTATCTTCAAGAGGCCACTTCTGTCGGTAAGTGCCGGCGAATGTCGCTCGTCCTCTTTCTCGTTCTCTTCAGCGCGGACGGCAGTTCTTCGATTCCTCCGTGCTTTGCACCAGACAACCTCTGATCTGGCTCTCATTTCTCTTAACCCGACATCTGAGGATACAGAGTGCATTTTATTCTCTATCTTGGAGAAAAATTGTACCTCAAACTTTTTAAACTTCTTTTACGCTGTTTAATGTTTTTTTTTTTTTCTTCAATTATTGAAAATAACAAAAATAAATATATATAAAATAATGTTATCGCGATAATGAGACAATTATTTGACTATTCGAGATTAACGAGTTAGAAAAAAAAAATTCACCATAATTATGCATTCGGTAGCGATAAGTAATCAATCCATTAAGGTTTAAGCACTGTCAAAATGTCAGGCTTTTGAGTGCACTCACGTGTACGTGCACCGCAACAATATGAGAATTGGAGTTGGCAAGCGAGTTGTTGAGCGAGATCGCGAACAGCCTTTGTGATTTATGTATGAATTGCTTACATAATGCGTGCAATTTTATCTGCGCCAGGAATAATTTTACATATCCTCATTTAAGACAATCTGCTTATTATTATTTTAATTATCTTTGTCGAAATTTTTAAAAATTCATACAAAATACCCTGTACTCCCCTATCGTCTGTTGCTCGATAATTAAACTTTTAAAATAATTTTACAATATTTCAAAACAGCAGTCGTTTAAGTATTACGTTGAAAAAAAAAAAAATTGATCTTCAACTTTTTAAAAATTTTTTTACAAGGACTATCGATCAAACAAGATTTTTGTAAAATATTGATAATCCAAACAAATAGAATATTGCGTAATTTATAAAATGAAAAATGTCGATAGATCGTACGAGGAAGGCGATTTTTAATGGTATCTAATGCTCACAGCTTGATAGAAAAAACGAAAGAAAAAAAAAAAAAAAATGTAAAAATGTTCAAGTTATGTGGTGGTATAAGGGAAGCTTCCCGCGCGTGCGATTGGAAATCTCGGAATCGATGCGCATTGAGTGAAAATTTTTTAAAAGATCGCCGGTACCTTGGTTCTACGATATTATTGATAGTTCTCCATTAAATGCGAGCGTAGGAGGAAGACGATTAAAATTTTTTTAAATCCTCGGACTTGGAAGATCGGAATACCGATGAATTTGTGTGGAAGGAAAAGACTCGTTGAAAAATAATTGTCGGAATTCTCGAGAAATATCTGATTTCGTATATAGACTCGAGTAAGCACGGGATTGTGAGGAAGCGCGACTTTACTTTTCGCAAGGAACTCGATAAATCTGGCTCTCCCGCGGCGTCGTGGCCGCCTCTCTCGGTCTTTTCTGCTTGCCGATGCCAATCGAGTAAAATTCTCATTGCGGAGTGTGTATCCGCGCCCATTTCAAATGAACATTAACGTCTCCATGAGATAAGATAATTACACCGGGTGAGTTCGCGGTAGCCGCCGAGTGCGTTGTTATCTTTCGCGAGTCCCGGCCAAAGAGTTCCTTTTGCTCCTCCGCAAGCGGGGATAACGCGAGCTAAATAATTATTTACCGTCGATCTTTCGCGCGAGCACCTCCGATAGCATTAGGCATCGCCCGGTTAAGGACTTTGACACCCTCGTTTAAACTCAAGAGAGAAAGACAATTACTCTTCGCGGTTAAACGATTTTAACGAGTTAAAAAAAAAAAAAAAAAAAAAAAACATCAAATTCTAGTCTTCGTACAGCTATATTTTATCAATTCGATTTTTTTTTAACTATAACGAGCGTTTGACACCTTGACGATTAAACTTTTAGTACGCATAAATGACATCTCGTTAAAAGTGGTATGCTTTGATGTGAAAACATTTTTAAAAAATTCAAAAACAAAAATAAATTTTACAAGTGAGGATTGCTATGATATGTCGTTTAATGGACCTTTAAAAATGCAGTACTACACCGCACTGTCTTTTTTTCCGTAAAAAAATGGCCGACGCGCGTTAATAACCTATAAAGCATTAATACGCGAAAAACGTTAAAAGTACCAAAGGGAAGTGCATTTTTCGTCGTTTCAGGGCGTAATTAAATTTTTCGACTCTGTGGCGTACGCTCTTCAAAAAGGCTCTCGTTGGTAGGAAAAATTTCGAGCGCCATCTCGGCTCAGCTCCGGCATCGTCCGATGCAGCCAGTCGCCGTTAAATTCGCTCGGGTACAATTTCGCGGCGAGGCGGGGAAAGGGGAAGGGAGAGAGTCGGGGTGAAATTAGCCCGACAAACGGTCGGGAAAGTCGCGCACCGCCGGTTGTCTAATTACTCGCGGTGAGTTTAGCGCCGGCGAGTTGCGACGCGCGACGACGAGACAAGGACATCCAGTAACCGTCGCGAGCTCCGCCGAGAGCGTTTATGTCTCGTCTACGCGGCGGTCTCCGTTCTCGATTAACGCCGCTGCGACAAGCGACGGTGTCGCCAACTTTACTCGAGCTCTATTAGGTTAGAAACGCGGGCTGCCGGGTCTCGAGACAGCCAACCGTGAAAACGATGCATGCATAAACGTGTACGCATTGTCTTACTTTCCGTTAAGCGAAAATAAAAATCCGCTCTCTAACTCGGATCATTAAAAAAAATATTTGTTTTTCACCCTTTTTTGTCGATCAAAACTTTGCGACTCCGAGATTTATATCTCTTTTTAAGAATTTAAAAAAAAAAAAAGCAATCTTCTTTACGGCCTGCATTTCGACAAGAGGCTCGCTTTTCGTACTTTAAATGAGACAAAATTACATTCGGTATCTTCAGCGAATAAAAACCGCACTTAAGCCACGCTATCTTTCTTACTTTTTTATTTTTCTTTCATAAAATTTTACGTAATACGTACGTTAGTTCTTTCGCAAATTAAAAACGTCGTATTAATTTTATTGTAATTTTTCAAGATTTAATTGAGTACACTTGCAGATAATAAATATGCAGATAATGGTATGGGATTTTATTTATTTTTAAAAATCTTTCCAAGTGTTACGACGTGTCGAGGAATTTTTTTATATGAAATTGCGACAGTTATCGAGGACAGGTGGAAACGCATCAACTTTGAATTGCCCAAGTTATTGTCGATTTCCTTCGAGCGCAATACATCTTTCAGCTTTAACTCAATCTTCGCTGTTTCTTCCGTTCGCTTTTTTATATTTTATATCGGTGTTCTCCTTATCTCTCTCTCACACACACACACACACACACACACACATACAATCTTTCTCTTCTTTTCTTTTTATTTGTATTACTAACACCGCAAAATACAAAGATTCTTTCTCTTATTATTTATTTATCCAGAATTTTGCCAAACTGTCTAATCATCGTTCGCCTCATCGATTTCTTTACTCAGCAACATCAAACAACAATCCATCAAGGACAGGACGTTATTAGATTTCAATAGTGATTTGTAATACGAATAATATATCTGCTTTATTTTTTTTATCATGATCGATGACGCAATTTTTTATTATTTACCTATTATTTCCAACAAATAAATTTAGACGTTTTTCTTCCGCGTAGATTTTTAATAACAAACTCTAGTCTCAAAGATACAACTATTTGATTTAAAAGTTGTAAAAGATACTAACTCCATAAAAGCGATACATTAACACTTGTCTCATATTTCTTCAAGTGTAAGCTCGCTTTGTCAGTGTTGGATTATACGCGTATGGATTGGCTAGTTAACATACATATAAATATATCACTGCTTCGAGTATAATTTATTCCGATGATGGAAGTTTTTCAACGTCCACGTTCACCCGTGATTTAAGAGTTTTTTTCTAATTAAGGATAAAAAAAAAAAATAATAATAATAATAATAGAGAACGACAAAATCATCTTGTCTTGATCGTATAATCGATTAATTCAACCGCTTACATACGAAGGAGCAAAAAAGAGTATTTACACTGGGAGTCCCTCTTTCGGCGTTCTGGTACATCGCTGCTCATTTTCGTTTTGAAAGTACGTAAACGTGAACGTAAAAAAAAAAAAAAAAATAATCGTTCAACGGTAAAGGCATTAATGGTTCTTCAAAGCTGGTCGAGAGGTAAAAAAACGCAAGACATCGGTGAGAGGAATAAATACATTTCCTGAATAAAGCGCCTCAATGCGCGCCGCATCGCGTGCATGTGCGGGTCTTTAAAATTTCAAGTTTCATGCGGACATATATAGTTTCCGAGCAATAGGCGTCGCGCGTGGATTCGTCGCCTCGGGCGTCAACCTTTCACACCAATTCAGTTTGCTCGGCGCTCTCTTTTCGAGATAAGTACGGGAAGTGTGATTCGCGTTTATTTAATCCCATTGAAAAATGACCACAAAGGTTTTTCGAGAATCTACATAAAGAGCAGACAAGAAAATAAAATAGTTATACAAGTTTTGCTTGTTTATGCAGTCGGAACATTTCGTTCCTTATTTTTGTTTTTTTTTTTTTTTTTTTTTCGTAAGAATACACGCAATATCGATTATTTTCAAAAGAACCACTGGCTTTGGTTCTCAATGTTTGAGAGACGGCTGTCTTTTATTTCAAATAAAATGATTAAAGCGCACAGGACTTGGATCGCCCCGTCCGTCCGCGTACTTGTTCGCTTTACCTTGGAAGTTTTCACTATTTACGCGAACGATGAGATTCGTTTGAAAAAAATTGTCAGATGGGAGAAGACAAGGCAAAGACGCGCGTAAGGAGAGAAAGAGAGAAAGAAAGAGAGAGAGAGAGAGAGAGACGCTGGAAGAATAGGATAGGAAGAACGCCGCGTTGCGGGACGCGCGTGCGTTTACGGAAGAGCGTCCGTGCGCTAGCTCTGCGTCGCGAGGCATTCCGACGTACGTTTATGAAAAGGCCGGAGGACCCGGGCTTATATAATGCCTCGAGCCTCGAGATTGCGCGCGGAGTAATTTTCATTAAAGTGCTCATTGTCACGAGCCAACGGTGTCTCCGCGATGAGTGCTATGTACGTCCTCGTGAAATTTGCATGTTCTTTGCTTTCATTATTCATACATACATACACATACACACACACACACGTACCCGGAGACAAGCTCTAATTTTTTTTTTTTTTTTTTTTTTTTTTTTTTTTTTTTTTTTTTTTTCTTCGTCAAAAACCCAGATAATCCAAGTATGCTCAGAATATATAGGTAGAAGTAATAACGCAACGCTTGTTATAACGATATATCGCGCGACAATTGTAGCAACAAGATTTATAATGCGTACCCTCTTATTATTAGAAATCTCCACATTACGAATGCATTAAAAGGTACTAAATTTTTTATTTTCAATGTAGAAATTTCTCTCAAAATATATTATTACAAATAAATGAATAAATGTCGACGTTAATTTTACAAAATTAAAACTAAATAATAATATTTTTATTATAATTTACGTAAAATTTCATTTCGTTATAATGGTATTACTTTTATTTGAACATTTCTGTATGAATGGGCTTGCATACATTATTATAGGTTTATGCGCGTCACGATTATTTCTAACTAGAAAGTACAATTCTAAGTGCAATGATGTTTGAATGCGCACAGAATAATAAAAAGGTCGTTATTGTTAATAATATAGAAAATCAGCTCGTTGATCATTTTAGTTCTTACGTGATTCATTTATGGTTCAATATTTTCATATATTACACAACTTTGCTTAACTAAACTATTTAATTGAAAAAAAAATATATATATATATATATATATATATATATATATGTATAATTTGAATACAAATAATATAAAGGCATTCATAAAATTTTTAAGTATTAACATAATAGTTTTTTTTTAATATTTTAGAAAAAGTTTATTCTTCAATCGCTATTAAATCGCTTTCATTTAGAATAGCTAATTTTACTTTGTGTCCTGAATTTTAGAGAATTGAAAACAAAGATATTTACTTTGGTAACAATGTTTGAAAACAACATCTCATTTTCAAAGATAATTTATTTCAATTGTTTTCGATGAATGAATATCTCTTCATCCGTTTAAATGCACATGCGCAAGCATTTATTTTTAGACATGCAATCCTCAAAATGAGACAGAACTACATCCTGTTTGTAAAGTACGCTTAGTAGAGTATTATTATTAAAATTTTACTCAACTGTTATCATCGGCTAATTGAATAGTTACCGTAGAGAAAGAACGATCGAAACGACGGAGAATAAAAATGAAAGAAACAAATAATTTTCTATACAATGTGGAACAAATGCCGCTGTCCGCGTATTATCTTCGCAATACAAAACAAAATTCTGTTCGCCCGTGACTCCGTATTCTGAGAAAAATGAAATAAAGCGCGAGCGCGCGTTCCTTTCATTAAGATTTATGGCGAAATAATAATACGAGCCTTTCATAACGCTCGGGCACGTACATAGTCAACGATTAGCCTCCTCTCGCGCTTGCTCGAACATTTACGTTATGTCGTGGCTCCGTGCGCGCGCGTTTACCATACTCTCCTCGACAAATTCGTTATTTTTGTTGAAAAGGGAAAAAACCGCACGACAAAATCGCGCGAGACGTTCTTTGAAATATAAACGGAGCGACGCGCGTGTAACGGTTGCGCGGCGATTCCTCTCCTTCGGTCGGCCCATTATGCACTCGCTTCTGGCTGCTGAGCTGAAAACGCAATCTCGCGAGAGGCTCATCCCACCGGAGCTGAAGAGGGAGGGGAGGGAGAAGGGGGCTCTGTCTTGGCTCTGTAATTGGCGGCGAATTACTCCCGAGAACTCGAAATCGGTTAATGTCGCCCTCATTTGGTGACGACTCGCTGCTCAAGGACGCGAGCTATGCATACTCTTTCGCTCTGTTCTTGCTCTTGAAAATGACTTTGATTAGTTTAAACGCTGCTAGAGAATTATCAATCTTTCTATCAGAAATTAACAAAAAAATCCTCAGTATCGCTAGCAGCTTTTTTAAATACTAGTATATTATAAAAAATATTAATTTTCATAAAAAATTTTAAATCGTCTTTCGATTTCTGTAAATTGCCTAGAAATTTTTTCTATAAAACTTTCTGCGTGCAATTAGACTCATAATAGAATCAATAAATTATAAAATAATTTTACGAAACTTAAACGTGTCAAAATATTGTAAAGCTCACAAAAATTTTAAAAAAGCACACGAGTTGAAGGCCTTTTTTTATAATCAATTAGCAACGCTCCAACCTTTTTCACGGTTACGTAAATACATATATATATATATATATATATATATACATATATCAGACAATACAAACTCAAACTAGCGATCAACCGCTCCAGATGCACTGTCCATCATTCCGAGGCATTCATCATTTACAGCATTTTGTTTCACTGCGTCAGTTTTGACAGATTAATTCAATTTCTAATTTTAGTAATTTCTTGAACCGTTATTGACTGATGAATTAATTTTTTATTCTTTCATTTTTTTGTCTCGTTTCTTTTATTATGCTTTTAAAGCATCCAATTACTGGCACAAAACTAACGGGCGAAGATTTTCGAATTCACCGGTATAGATTAATGATACCTGATTACGAAATTTTATTTCCAGTTAAAGAGATTTTAAATTACTATTTTAAATCCGTTTATACAGTTAAAAAAATTAGCTGTTATTGTAAAACCACTGTATATTTTAAGCAAAAATTAATTACAAGTTATACGAGGAATTAATTTATTTATATTATAGTTTAAATATGAGAAATAACAATTCACGTAGATTTTTAAAACTTTATATTGCACGCAATAAAAACATAAAATACTATTTGAACTTTGTAATAATTAGCATAGCTCATTTATGAGATAATTTTTATTGTAGGAATTTCAAGTCTTAAATAGCATTAATATTTGATTACATAAAGCAACATTAAGTGTCCATATTTTATAAACTTTATACTTTTTTTAAACGAAAGTTTTGTTGAACGTAAAGTTGATTCAGATAAGTAAATTCCAGCATTTAAAATAAAGGCATAAAAAAAAAAAAAAAAAATAATTCCATCACGAGAAGAACGATAAAGATAAAAATAAAAAAGGGTATTGGATTGTATTCGGTTGGTTCTTATCTAAAAAAATTAAAAAGCTAATGCATCGTAAAGGTATAATGGGAAAAGAGAAGGCAAGGGTGTAACCATACTCCTCTCTGAATCACAGGACGGCTGTGAATTTTTTTCACAGGGACGCAGTCACAGCCGTTTCCTGGTATCCTCACGGCACGTATTTGGCGTCGGTGGATCGGGCCAAGTGGGCGACCATCTGGGACGACCACATCTGACAGGAGGACGAGTCCTGAGACGGACGCCCGAGCGACTCGGAGCCGCGTTTTAGACAGCAGCAGCAGCAGCAGCAGCAGCCGTCGGCAATCCGAGCGACGAAGGCGACGAGGGACCAGTGAGTCGCGACGCGCTTCATCCTCGGCTTTATCTCAAGACTCGATTTTTTCATCGAGCGCACCGCGACTCACTTGCGCGATCGATCGATCAATCGATCGATGCCGATTCTCTTTGTTTTTATTATTATTATTATTATTATTATTATTATTATTATTATTATTATTATTATAATAATTTTTGTTATCTTTTATTCTTATACGGCGGACGCGAGTTTGCGCCTGCGAACGGGAAGGACGAAGGCCAGTGGCTAACGTACGCGAGGCAGATAAGCGCCCTTATGAAGCAGTGCAATCGATTAAACGTGCCCGCGACTGTTGTAACGTGCCAATTGAGAAACTTTTTGAGCTCTCTTTCTCTCTATTTCTGTCTCAAGGGGCACAACTTGTTTTTTGCTTTTTATTCTTCTTACTTTTTACCTTTATTGTTATAAATACACATGTTGAACGACTTCTTTGTTGCACAAAAAACATATATATATATATATATATATATATATATATATATATATATATATTATCATTAAGAAAAAAAGGGCTCGAATTCACGTCGAATTACCTTGACTGACTAGCGGTGGTAGATTATATATATATATATATATATATATATATATATATATATATATGTGTGTGTGTGTGTGTGTGTGTGTGTATATATATACACATAAATATTAAATATTATCGTTTTAAATTACTTCTTCCTGGTGCCAAGATTACGTACCGTCCGCTAATGAAAAGAAAATAGCAAAGGAAGAGTAAGCGGGTAAACGTTGGGGAAAAATGATCAGCCACGAGTTTAGTTGAGTTAATAAAGTAATTCGACGTGAACGACATACTGTGTATTCACGGGAAAATTGACGAAAGTGACAAATTTTACAAGTGTTAAAGCCTACATTTTTATATATAAAACAAAAATAAAAAAAAAAAAAAAAAAAAAAAAAAAAAAAAAAAAAAAAAAAAAAAAAAAAAAAAAAAAAAAACAATAATGAGCACAATAAATCTATCAGGACTGGTCGATTAATGCGATTATGACTAATAAATATGCATTATATAAATTTATGTAACATATAGGTATGCATAACTCTGTGGCATACAATATATATTGCGCGCGCAAAGTGTTTTACTCTTCGACCGGAGAATTCTGTTCGTTTTCTGTAAAAGCTAATTAACTCGAATCTAAAAACAAATTAACTCTTGGCACAAGTTACTAACGATGGTGCGTAATTTTAATCCATTAAGGCCCATTGGCGGGACAGTTGCAGTAGTAACTTGCGTAAGTTGAGAAAAAAAAAAAAAAAAAAAAAAAAAAAAAAAAAATTAACCAACGACAAAGTTTCAAAATTTCAACAATAACGGAAAGTCGATTGTGATGAATATTAATGACTAAGTAGGTTGATATTTTTATATCGCAATCTCGGCACATTGATTTAGCTATAGGAGTAAGTCCGCCGAGACGAGTTAAGCATTTGTCAAAAAATTGAATAAATAATTAACGACGACGACGACGAGGACGACGATAATGATAATAAATAATGTTATAATTAATTAGACGAATAAATTATGCGTCTCTCTGATAAAATCAAAAGTGCCCGTTTTTGCTTATATAACATATTATACTAATATAACGGTTCGTGCGATTTTTACTTGTCGTCGTTACTATCATCGTACACACACACACACACACGCGATTATTTCTTTTTCACAAGTGTGCGAAATAATCAATATTTATACTCGCTCGTTCTATTTAATAACGATACAATTTCTTTTAATACGCCCGCGAAACAAATTACTCACGGGCGTTTATTTAAACAGAGCTTCGTCGACGCATACCAATAAGAGCATGATTTTTTAACGCTTTGTTCATAAGATATAGTGAGATATTCAACAGACTTTGATTAACATGCTATATGTAAGGCATTGGTGCGTTAAATTTTATTCGTGATTTTTTTTTTTTTTTTTTTTTTTTTTTTTTTTTTTTTTTCTTTCTTTCTTTCGGACGAAGATCTCCCGACATTTAAGCGGTTATTTTGTTTTAAATTTTCTCACACTTTATTTACTCGGATAACGTTGAACTTTTTAATTACTTGCATAAATTTATACAAGTGGTAGAGATGAGAGAAGGGCTTTTTTAATTAGCCTATTAAAACGTTTAAAATTTTATAAAATTAAAAGCGAAATTATTTGTACATAAATTTTGCCCTCGACAGGAATTGTGACAACCATTGGCCTAAACTTTAACTTGAATTTACTTAAAATTCACCGGCGATATTTCACATCTTTCCGCTCGTTATATATTATAATTGAGGCTTTTCTCTGATTTTTGTACATCAGATAGTTAAAGTGCTAATCTTGATCGCAAAAATCGGGCTTTTATAAGATTACATTACGTAGACGGTGAATGTTTTCGGTATGTGAAACTATCGGAAATCGCTGTTATCAAAGTGATTTACAAATTAAGCAATTATAAATAAAGTATGTAAATATTTAAATAAAAACACATACTCGCTCATGCGTTTACATCTGCACACACATAAATGTATACGTTTATAAATGTTCACGTGCGCATGCTATATATAATATATGTGTATGTGCGTAGACGCATATATATATATATATATATATATATATATAAACATAAATATATTTTTTTTACTATATTTAATATAAAATTAAAAAATATTAATCAATTTTGTTTAATCGACACAGACTTTAAACGAATGTACAAAAATACAGTCACAATTCAATCAAATATTTTTAAAAGAGTTACGACAACAATAATTTTATGTTCTGTAACAAAACATTTTGGGGATGCGTGATTTTTTATATCCGCTCCTATATCGACTGGCTTATGGGATTATCGAACACGAGAAAGGAATTTCTCCTTTCATTCTTTGTCGAAAAAATAATACTCGTTCCTTAATGTACAACTAAATTATATAATACATCTGTCAAATACGTAATTTATACAATGACCGATGAAATATATTGCGTTCCGTCAAAGTTTTGAAGAAACCACTTTCTCACTAGCTCTTGGCCCTTTAAAAACCAACAAACAAACAAATAAATGAAGGAAAAAAAAAACGAAAACGAAAAGGAAAAAAGAAAGAAAAAAAAAACAACAACGACAAAAACAACAACAATAACAACAATGGTATCTCATATTATCGCTGATATTTTTTGCATACTTGATTATTATTACTTTACGATTAAAAAAGTTGTATACCATGTTCGCATCGTGTAAATATATCATATAGAACTTAATTGTATTTTCTACAAGTAAACTATGTGCAAAGGTTATTTAATTATAAAATATCCACGTGTCCTTCATCCTTTCATCTATCCCGAATCTTGCGATGAAATTGGGCCGCGCAAACCTAAGATTTCGAACTTATTAATTGGAATTGATTCTATAACAAACGTTGGTTGTCATCACGTGATCGCGCATAAGGCTGCATAGTATTCGCGAATAACAAGAATGCAGTCTGAAAGAGATACAGCATGAAAAGCACGCTCATTAGTCGGCCAGATATAGCGACGAAGTGACAAACCGCAAGCGTTGCACGCTTCGAGAACTTTCTTCGTATCATCTAGCTCATTCGAGGCAGCTAGCTGTGCGCTTTAACTTTAACATTACGCTCTTTGAATGATATTCGACGGTTAGGACAATTTCAGCGGCAAATTCAGGAATTCGCTAGGACGAAAGATCGACGTGCTCGACGTGTGCATTCATAACCGGACTCCTACGCGACTCCTCGCGACCAAGACTTTATTTCTATGAAATTTTATACCGTTTTCTTTAAATTTATTTATTTTCTTCGGTAATTAAACGAATTATTAAAAAATTCTAATAAAAAAATTATTTTATTTATTTCGATGAGAAATCGATACGGCGATTTAATATCCGAGAAGATGTTTTATAGCTCATGTAACAAACAGGATGATATTTAAAAAAAAAAAAAAGCGGATAAAAAAAGCAATCAATTTCATGGAATAATGACCGTTAATTCAGTTTTCGAGGGTCAGAGAGCGCGACCGGGAAAATTGAAAAGTAAAAAACCGTTTATTGTTGAGGATGGAAGGGGAGGAGAGGAGGGAGAATTTCATCAGATCCCACTTACCTGGAACGAACTCACGCTCCTGTCGGTCCCGGCGACACCAAAATTAAAAGTTCGCTCGCGTGCCGATGAAGCGTATAACACTACTGGCATCCCGAGTTCCAGCAACCGGAAAGCGGAGAAGTCACCGAGCTCTCGAGATGCGAGCTCGAGCGCTTTCTCTCTTTTTCCTCATTCTTTCTTCTCAACGAGGAATGCAAAGGAAAAACGCTCTCCAAAAGAAAAAGGAAGGATCGAATGAGAGTGAATGAGAGTGAGAGAGAGAAAGAGAGAGAGAGAGAGAGAGAGAGAGAGGAGGGGGGGAGGGAACTCGCTTTCCATCTGGCCAGAATCTTGGATGTGCGCGAGAGATGTCCGTTACGATTAGCTTTAACGCGTCGTCTCCTAGTTCGATTTTAATTAATGTCAGAGCTATTGTCTTGCCAACACTGGTGCGTTGCACCAGCGATGACTCGGGAACGCGGTGACCACAAGCCAGTGATTGGCAGGATCCTCGGTATACTCGAGGCAAGATTGAATACTCTTGTGCATTCCGCAACCCCTAAGAGCTAGTTACTTCATTTCTCACTCTCTCTTTCTCTCTCTCTCTCTCTCTCTCTCTCTCTCTCTCTCTACGAGTCTGGCTTTGCTCGCCTTTCTTCGCTTATGCTTTTACGTCACCACCTTCTACCTCTTATCCTTTTCTTCATCGGTTTTTTCATCGATTTTCGTCTATATTAAAAATACCGAAAATTTTCAAAAAACAAAATGAAATGAAACAATAAAATTAAAAATAATGATATTACTATAAAAAGATGCATTATTAACGTCAACTAATTGGATAAAAATTAAACAATCATCATATTCGCAAGTATAACAAATTCATACAAAGCATATATTGTTTTATAATAACATAATATGGTAAAGCTCTTTATTATACACAAGTGCCGCGTACATTTTTTTTTTTTTTTTTTTTTTTTTTTTTTTGATAAGCATAATTATAACGATCTACGTACAATCTCGATAAAAAAAATAATTATTTTATGAAAAATCGTTCCACAAATATGTCGTTTTATAAAGGGGCAGCGACATTTTCGGCTCGGTCAAGTATCGCCCAAGTGTCTCGGTGAGTGCGACTCGTGGCGTCGCGAGGGAAAACCGTCGCAGAGATAGAAAGCGAATAAGCCGATCTTTAATCGTGTTCACAGGCCGCGGATGAACGAAATGAAACGAAAGGAGAGCGGAAGATCCCGAAGCCCGCGGCTGCCCGCACACGCGGAGCGGAAAATCAAGGAAACGAGGCCGACGTCGTCGCGCCGACAGCGGCAGCCATCGATATATATCGAAGGTTTAAAAAAGATTCAATCAGTCGCCAAGTTTCAGCGACGGCAATCAATCAGCCCTTCGCTCGCGAAGAACTCAGCCCCTACTGTCTCTCTCTCTCTCTCTTTCTCTCTCGTTCTCTTGCTCTCTTGCTCTCTCTCTCTGTCTCTCTTTCTCTCTCTCCCTCTCTTTCCGCCCGTGTCACTCGAGCTCGAGTTCCGCTTTTCCGTCGCGCGCGCGTGGTCCGTCTTCCCGTCCGTCCGCGCGCAGCGGCAGCGCGCGCGCTTCTCCCGAGCTCTCAGGGGGGGTCTAAAATGGCTGAGCTTTCCGGAGTCGGCGTCGACGCAGTAGAAGCTCGCCGTGCTTGCGGCGGGAGCTCAGTAGCCGCTCAACGTCAGCCGTGGGGAGACTCGCGTTTTGCAAGGGGCGCGCTCCGCTCCGCTCTTCTCACCGAAAGTCGCGCGCTCGCTATCTCGCAACGAGTCCGTTCGTTATCGAGTCGACCCGCGCGAGTCTTCCGCGTATCTTCCACGCTCTTTTTGTGCTTTTAACGCACTTTTTACAAGCGTCGGCAGCGCGAGTGCCCGCGAGGTGTGCGTTGCCTCGTCCGCCCCGCGCGCTCCTGGCTTAGCGATATAGTTTGGTGACAAGTTTGCGAAAAACGCAGGAAGAAGGAAGGCAGGAAGGAAGGACGGAAAAAGGAAGAAAAAGAGCGGAAATGTGCCGCGGAAACGTGCCCGCGTAGTCTGTGCTATCGGTGTGTTGCGAAATATGTGCTCCTCCAAGAAGCGATTCCGACTCAGCATGAGAGCGACCTGCCGGAGAAGGAGGTGGGACGCGACGGCCGGCTCGCTGCTGCTTCTTATCCTCGCAGCCGTTTCCGGTAAGAGCGAGCGCTGGTATAGGAAGCTCCTAGAATCCTCGCCGCCGTCTTATCGCATCCGTTGCGTGCGAGCGCATCCGGAGCCCCCCCCCCCTCCTCGCTGCTGTCCGACCTGCGGAAAAAACTCGCGCGTTCCGCTGGACCGGATGTGGCTCGCAACCCTCCGCGTTCTCCAACTTCCTCGTTCCGAGTCGAACTCTGTCGCCGCCGCCGCCGCCGCCGCCACCGCTGCCGCGAACCAAAGGAAATAAAGTTGATAAAATCGACGTACGTCGTGAAACTTACGAGGGACTTTACGAGGTTCCAGCGTAAACCTTCTACGCCGATAAAATCTCGCTCTTCGAATTCGATCTTTTGAAAATTCAACGTTAAAAATATTCCGATACTTTCGAGTGCTCGGCGCACTGATTGAATTTTTCGGATCGCATGAATAAAGTTCCGATTTACCGCTTCGCGATGATGGTAATGAGTCTACGTGAGTAACTTGTATGCGCAATTCAAGAAACTTGAATTGAAAGCCATCGAATAACGCAGCCTCTTAACTATAAATGCCAGATTAAACGCGCAAGAACGCAACGCGATTTAAAAACGCATTTCAGAAACGACATTGTAAATACATAATATATGCAATATGTGTATGTATACATGTAGATTTTGCGAATAAATCGAAAAATTAAAATATTTATCAACAAATATTTTACGTAAATAAAAATAAATAAATAAATAAATAAAAAAAAAAAAAAAAAAAATTAAAAAAAGAAGTAAAATGTCGGCAATCAACTGATAAATATTCATTCGAGATTCGTAGTATTTTATACTGTAAATATCGTTCGATAATTTCATGTGTCGCTAATTTTTCCTTTTTGTAAATAAAGTAACGAATAGAGCATGCAAAAAACTTGTTAAAAAATATATAAGCCAATTAAGTAAAAAAATTATTTTCAAACGTTTTTTACTCGATTTCACAAGTTTATCACGTAGACTTAGCATAAAAATACCGCTATCAAGGCCGTCGATGTTAAGGGGAAGGTTTAATAGCTAACAATATTTAAAGAATCCTACAGATTAATTTTCTATATCGGTATAAATCAACTAGCTATTTTCCATAGGAAGAAGGGTCTCGAATTCCCATCACGTAAAAAATCACCCCACAGTGCTAAAGGATTCTCGTTACGGGTTAAACGGCTTCTCCTCCCCCGAAACCCTAAATTTTGAACCTTTACCACCCTAAGGGTAATGTTGATCACTACTTACAAAATACTTTAAAGTAAAGAAGCCATAAATCTGCAATATTTCTTACCCAACGCTAAAACCTCTAGACTCTCTCGAGTCCATGATAAAAATTGTGCCGTGTCGTAAAATAAAAACAACGCAGTAATAAAATCTTTTAGGAATGTACATACGCATATATTATACATTTGGGTATTCGATCGCAATAAATTGAAATCACAAAAACGTTTAAAAAAAACTAGGCGTAAAAATAACATTTTTCGGTGAAAAAATCCAACAAGATATTAAACAAAAGGAAAGAATCGCTTAGGTGCTACCGCTTAGGTTTTTGGCTAACTCGACGGAAGCTCGACTGATCGGATAATAGTGTAGTACAATTACAAAGAGATAAGGTATTTCGTTATTAAATTAAACGTTACCCACTTTTGAATAAGTTGCGATTCGATAAATATACCAGTTGTGTGCGACAAAACAAACATTAACACAAAAAATAAAGGATCCAAATTAAATAAGCGCGTAGTCTCACGGTGCAGTTTATAAAAGAGCTGCAGCTACGTAAAATGATGCTTCTATTATTAAAGATTATCGAATAATGTAAATTTTTCATTCAACCCAAGTTGAATTCAGAATTTTTTACGAGTTTCACAAGAAAATCCAATTACAATTTTAAATTAAATTACGTAAAGTTTGGATTTAATGCCGCGTTGATAGAAAAATTATAGCATTTCGATAATGCAATTTTCACATTACAAAAAAAAATGCATAAAATTTCAAATATTTTTCAAGTGTGTTTGCTTATAAGATATTTCTGACTCTGTGCATTAAAATTATTTTAAAATATTTGATGATATATTAGAAGGAAAATTTTCATACTATTTTGAATAAATTTCGTAGAGTTTTTTTTTTAATCAATTCAATTTAATTGCTATTATATTAAAAACACGAATTTTCACTATGAAATGGTATTTTTTTTTTTTTCTATTTTTTTTATTTTTTCTCTCTCTCTTTTTTTTTTTTTTTTTTTTTTAATAACGAATCTACGAAAAGGATGTACGAGTACATTCTAAAGCTTTTACAAGCACTCGCGCACTACATAAGGTTTATCGATATTTTTAGAAGAATGAGCAAAAAATAGTAGCTTATAGCAAATTCGTTAAATAAATCAAATGATTGAAAAATTAATTTAAATTGTAGTTCAATCGTTTAATCGGGAAAAATGAAAAAAAAAAAAAAAAAATTTATTAAAAAACAATCGTACATTCGGAAATAAATAATATAAATCGTTCGATAATTCAACAAATCATTGAAAATATACCAATGTATATAATCCATATGCAGCGCTAATAAGGCAGTGGAAGATAATAACTCGATAAATTTGAAGCCAAAGTCGGCGCATAGACGCGCACATCTCTCAACTTTTACCGCGGTATTTTTTCGACCTATCTAAATAAAGTTCCTTGCGCTTATAAAATTGGTGGCAGTCCATCGGCCGAAATCGATCGGGCGCTCATCGTAGCGAGAACATAACGAGGGCGTAACATTTGCAAATACGTTTTCCCGGATCCGCGAACCGATAAAATTAACGCAGCCGAGTGAATGAGCGAGCGTAGGATCGGCTCTCTCGACAGTGGTAACGACTCGCTTTAATCAGCCGCCGCGTGCCGCCGCGTGCCTCCGATCGAGTGGAACGGGGCCGAGACACTCCCTTTGCGACTCGCCGCGGAGAAAGAAATTCCGCTTTCCGCGCCCTTGGCTCTCGCTATCGCGCTCATCGCTCTCTACGGGAGATTCATTCCGCGGCATAATTAAAGTGTCACGACGGAGCAACGTTAATCGCACGAGCGCGAGGGAGGATCGCAAGAAGGATGCGAAGGTAACGGGCGTGCCTTTGTTCTTCGCAAATTCACCTCTGAGAAATTAAGCAATTAAGCCGCGAATATTGCGAGCACCGAGGCTGTCCGCCCGCTTTTCGACCGTTCCCGGTTCCCAGAACCTCGGGTCCTCGGCAAGAAAGTCGAGGAGAGAGAAGGCGCGCAACCTCTTTTTCCCCTTACCTCGGATTATTCCTTTTTTTCTTCCTTATCTCTCGTTGCGTTGGCAAGGATACCACTGCCGCGACGAAGAAAAGAATCGGCGAAAGAGACAAAGGGAGTCACGTCGCGCTCGCGTCGGAAGAAAGGGATTCCGGACATAAAGGAAGAAGCCGGACGACGATGAGAGTCGAAAACTGCGAGTTCGCGGCTAATGATTTTCGTCCTCTGCGCTCGAAGGACAATCGGGGCTCGCGTTCTGTCTCGACTTTCGTATCTTTCGACGAAAAAGAAATTCTTCCTTTCCCTTTCTCCGCCACATCCCCCCCGTTCCAGCGTCCTGCAGGATTAATTCGCTCGCGAATGCATACGGGTGGGGCAAAAAGTGCAAATGAATCAACAAACGATTGCAATTGTACCGGGAAATTTTTTTTTTCTTCTTTTTTTTATTTTTTTTTTTTTTTTTTTTATCATGCCTTCGAACTCGTAACTTTCGTACGATTGCAGGGGCTGCATATTTTACTAGAATTTTCGCGGGCGTAAATTGCCAGATAGCCGGATGCGCGGGGCGCGGCTTTTTTCCGAGTGGATCCAGCGGAACGCCGGGTGCCCGAAAATTTTTCGACGATAGAAGGCGCGGCGAGTTTGTCGCAAATCGTAAAGCTCGCGAATGTGCTGTTATCGCGGTACACTCGCGAGCATGGAGAGACCGACATTGGAAAGGTTGAACATCGAAAAGTTTTAATTGCAGTAAAGAAAATTACACGTGTTTTATTAACCGATGATTTAAATTCAAGGATGCCGGCAAATTCGCCAGCTCGGTAGTTACAAACCGCTTCGCAGAAATTATCGATGTTTTGGGCGTAAACGTGAGCCAGGGGAGACGCGGGGGAGAAGGAGAGAGGGGGGGGGAGCGCCGAGGCAACTCGAAGCAACGATGCGTCGTGCGAGAAGAAGCCCATAACGAGGCAAAGTTCGGATTTGCATTAAGTTCGCTGATTTTCGGCCGGTGCACGAGGACTCCTCTCGTTTGTAAAACCGAACTTGGCTCGATTAAGCGCGATTGAATTATTTAAAAAAGAGAGCCAGAAGCTCGCCCACTAAGTACTTATCCTCCTAGTCGTTATTAAAAAAATAGTTTTACTCGTTCTGGCCGGGGAGATAGCCGGTGAAAGAGAAAGAGAGAGAAGCTCTCAGCGCTTACCGTATGCGCGTCCATGTACGAATGAAGCGTCGCCGTTGGATATCGCGGCTAAGCGGTTACCAACGAGCGCATACAATTTCTCGAATTGCGACCGTTCGTAACTTTAAAAATAATTAAATTTCAACGGATTCTTTCAAAATAATCCCGCATCTGCCTACGGCAACTTTTTTTAAATTTAATTACGATTGAGTCACGATGTGTGCAATCGCCCTCGCGCTCCCTTATGTGCTTTTATTTTTATAAATTTGCTTTCAATAATAGTTAAAGAGATTACATTTAATTAAAAAAAAAAAAAAAAAAAAAAAAGCATAAAATAATTCTACCGCAGCAAATACTAATTTTACCGCTGCATATCCACTATACATATATATCTATATATATATAAATCAAATTTGACACTTTTCGTTACAGTAAGATAAAATTTAATCAATAATTTTATTTCAATTATATCTCTATGTTATTTCTTTGATAATGTCAATGGTGGATACTTTTTGTCGACAATTTTAACAATTTCAATATTATGGTAAATTCTTATAAAATATCACCTGTATAATTATAATTGAAACTAATAATTTGAAATGGTAATTCATTGGCTTAATCGCTAAAAAGTGAAAAATAAAAATGTTAACATACGATCGATCAATTCGTTAGATTTTCCATTATTTTAACCAATTTACATTATTTTACTTATATTTTATAATAGTTCACTTGTATTATTTTACGAAAAAATATCAAAAATTTGCCATTTAAGATTGAATTTATTAAAAATTAGTCTCCTAAATAAAAACTTTGCGCTTACAAAATGGAAATGTTCTGATATCGCAATGTAAAATATTCAATATTCAATATTCTTTCAATAAAAACGGTTAATTGAATCGAAATAACTCTGCAACAAAAATATTTTATGTTTTTCTAAATTGATATAAAATATGGCTTTATAATGGGACTTTGCGAAAAACGCATAATAATAATAATAAACAACTGATTAATAAATATGTAATTTATACGTATTAGAATAACTAAATAAAATGTATAATATTCTTAAATTAAGAATGTAACAAAACTTTTATTAAAAAAGTTTGAAAATAATTTCAATGGAAGTATTATATTCACAACTTCCGTTTTCATTCTTCTTGTTACGATAGTCTTACTCATGTATTAATATTAAAGTTTTCTCGAGGTAAATTTATTTTTATACCGACATAAGAGTAAAGTATTGAAAGTTATAAATCTGGCTGTAATACTAAAGACTCTATAATATAATTAAAATACATTTTACACATTGTTTCGAACGAAATGCAGAATTTCTTGCAATATTTCCGTTAATAAATCACCATGCTAATTTAATTTTCTAACTAATAAGATAATTTATTTATGTATTATTTTATTGAATTTCAATATGCAAGAGGGAAGATAGAAAGAACTCGTTTGAAATTTAGATCGAAATTTGTTAAAGCTCATCGTTCATAATGACTTTTTCATCAAGTAAAAGAATCATAAAAATTTCTTACGACAACCCATCATCCGACCCTCTTTGGGAAACCTTACTTCGCTTCAAGTAATAATGCTCTCTCTCTCTCTCTATCTATCTATCTATCTATCTATCTCGCGCTTACCGAGCGCGTATAATAATAGTTATCGAAAAGAGCCTCGTAATAAAAATACAATCTGTTAATGCGGCATATCTCAAGCAAGACAATGAAAATTCGTATAGCCCGTGCGATAGGTCGTTTAATTTCGTAGATTCGTTCGAGCGTCGAAAGCGTCTTTTTAATTACATGTAAGCACACGAAGAACAACATAAAACAGGTCGAGGGAGAGAGCACACAATAAACAAATTGCATAATCCGCTTTAGTCGGGCGTTAAGGATCAAGGAGGGTTCGCGCACCGGGCGAAAAGGGAGGAAAAGTAAGGGGGAGCCGGAGACTCGCATTTAAAAGACGTAGATCCGAAGGAAGCGCAAGGAATAAGAGTGTCATAACCCACGTAAGCTTCCGTTGATTCCTGCTACAGCTCGGTTGTTTCCCTCTCTCTCTCTCTCTCTCGCTCTCTCTCTCTCTCTCGCTTTCGCCTTCGGAAAGGAATCGCTGGGATTACTGTTACTTCCGCTTGAAATCCCCTTTCTGAACAGCTCTCCCCGACTCTCCCCGCCCGTATATATGTATATATATACATATATATATATATATATATATATATATATAGAACCAAAGGCTTTCGGCCAAGCAAACGAATGAAAATCGACTCGGCGAATAATCTACTTCAATTTGCAGTAAACTATGGCGAAGGAAACTTTATCGCGCAACGCGTTTGAGGCGCGCCATTACGGATTGAATAAAACGCGACGACGACGACGACGACGAGGTGGAGAAGCAGGAGGAAAAGTAAAAGGAAGAGGAGGACGCCGACGGTATCGATGCTTAGCTATCGAGTCCTTTCCTGTATATCGCGCGTCCGTAATGCGCGCGCTCGCGTAATCGAAGAGGATGCGGTCATCGTCGTATCGTAAAGACGGACGCTAAATATATGTGTATATATATATATATATATATATATATATATATATATGTGTCGCCGAGAAAATTGTCTTTATCTTGAAAGTGCATCGCGCATGGCGCCACCTTCAATTCCAACGGCAATCCCATTATGAATGGCAAGCGCGCGTATGTTCCCGAAAAATACATATTTTCGAATAATTTTTTAGCTTTTTAACCTCGACCATAACTCTACCGGGGCTAAATATTTTTCATCGACGCTAAGGAAAATATGCATCTACTGCGTAATTTATTTTAAAACCTTTCGTATTTCAAAGATCGTTGATAATAATATACGAATAATAAATACGCATGAATTCTCCTACGGCTGTGCTTGGCTTAATAATTTTTTCCAGAGATAAATGGCTAATGAAAGCAATTATTATAAATAATGTTGAGGGCACCGCTATCGTAATACTTTTACTCTACTGTATGTTTAACAAAATTTATAAATAATTATATACGTTAAAAAAAAAAACGTCAAAAATTAAAATTATAATTTTCTAACCAACAATTAATTTTAACGTTACGATCCATCTATTGATATTATGCATAATTTATAAACTTCACATTTTCGCACTACATATATTTTATTGTAGATAATTATTTTTTTTTTTTTTTTTTTCTATTCTATAATAAATAAAATATTTTATTTACTTGTTTTGTCTGTTTTTTATTTTACATCATGTAAACAAAGCGCATACAAAGTAATCAAGTTTTTATTTCTGATTATGAAATAACTATTTCAAAAGATCACAAAACTGCATTGAAACGATAATAATAAACATAATAATTTGAATATGTAACGCACTTGCTCAAATTTCAAACCGTTTATAGACACAATAAGTTAACAATGATCGAATGGCTTTCTAAAACGAGTTAACATTCACATTTAATAATGACTAATTTCGATAAATTTATTTTGAGAATTAATATAATGATACGTTTAATAAAAACAATAGAAAACGATGAAAGCAGCCTCAATGAAATTAAGAAATACACTTTGATTAGATGTAAGTTTCTCTTGTAAATATTTCAAATTTGAGAGAATTCGAGCTAAGGCACGTAAATCCTCGACGCACAAGTTGTTTGCTTTAACGCGCGGACAAAGTAAAAGAATGAGGAAAATGAGGAGAAAATGTGCAGGAAGGAATGAAGAGAAAATGGATATGGATGCTTGAAAGAGAGAGAGAGAGAGAGAGAGAGAGAGAGAGAACGGTAATTTTTCAAAAGTTTTTCAGATGCACGCAAGCGGAGAGTAGGGAAAAAACGTCTGATCCAGTATAGCACATTAAAAATTAATAGGGAAAAATAAGCACTCGCAAACTGATATAAACTCACGCAAAGAGCGGGGACGAGAGGGCCCCGCTACTTTGCGCACGGGTTTTTTTTTCTTCTAAATTTTTCTCCGTGTTTTTTCTCAACCTCCTCCTCCTCCTCCTCCTCCTCCTCCTCCTCTTTCTCCTCCTCTTCCTCCCTCTTCTCCATCATAAACTTCTAAACTCAAGCAGCCATTCGAAATATCTTCTTTAATTCCATGCTTGAAAAACGAAACACAAGCTTGCGCACGAGTGCGGGCTCTCTCTC
Source organism: Chalcis sispes (assembly GCA_949987625.1). Classification (NCBI taxonomy): domain Eukaryota; kingdom Metazoa; phylum Arthropoda; class Insecta; order Hymenoptera; family Chalcididae; genus Chalcis; species Chalcis sispes. Next base: position 77,657,536 of record OX465095.1, on the reverse strand, counting down.
TCTCTCTCTCTCTCTCTCCCGCTTACTTTGTTTCGCTAAAAAATTATGTGCCCGCGGAGGTTGACTTTCCGCAAAAAAAAGTTTACGCGCGTATAAACTTGAACGAGCGGCCTCGTTTTCTCGCTGGCGCGCATCCCGCGTACGATTCGCCTCTATTCTTGCGCGGATCCTTATCGGTAAGACGCATAAGCACTCGACGTACTCGAATATTAGGCGCGTTAAGTTTTCGATGGCTCGCTCCTCCTTCTGCGAGAGCAAGTTTATATAGAAATAGGAGCGTTGCAAGAAAAGCTCCAACATTAAAAACTCCAAATATAAACAAACAAGTTTACTTTGAGAAAAGTATTATGAGAGCCAAACTTTCTCCAATTGCGCATACACGGCTAAAAGCGTCTGTCAATACGCATATACACACACACGCACGCGCACACACACACACACACACACATACACACACAGAGCTGCTTTTTCTCCCCCGCATCCTCACCCTTCGCCGTGGCGACAGTTTTTTCGATTCTCATCCTAGCCTATACAAATAAGTTCCAAAGCTCTCTCGCTTTGAAAGCACAGCCGCGCTTCGCGGCAGACACGTAATACGTACACGTAGTATACGTGTACGCATTCGCGGCCATTATGTACACATATAAGAATAGGACTGCTCCAAAAGCTATTAAAAGAAAGAAAGCCAGCGTCGCGCTGCTCGACAGCAACACCGCCGATCTCGACTATTCCATCAGAATCTGCTTCTCCTTCCACTGTCCATGTCTCTCTCTCCCTCTCTCTCTCTCTCTCTCTCTTCCTTTCGACTCTCCGCTTGCGAGCGAGTTGCGTCGAGACGTATCGTTAAATCAAATCGTAACGAGAATAGGATGTGAGCCAGGAGCGATAAGCGAGCCACTGCTTTCGAAACCGCCCTTTGATCCTCGTCCTCGGGATGGAAACTCGCGAAGTCACTCCGAAGCGCAGCCAGCATCGCTACCGCCGCCACCGTCGTCGCCGCCGTCGTTAACGCTTTACGTTCGTGAGAAATCGATATAGACGAGCAGCCATTTGCCGCAGTTATCAATTTGGCAAATTGCAAATCGATACGGGGAACGGAGAGGAAGAAAGATTCGACGGATCGTGGATAGTTCGCCGGCCGATATTTATGCCGTTTTTTCGCTCCGCTGATCTTTCCCTCTCCCTGCTCGGATTCCGACGAGCAAGCACCGTTTGACGTGCGAGTCGACGCGACGTCCAAGGTGCATGCAAGTTTAAACTCCTCTCAAAGATGACATATCCCACCGACTTTATTCCTTATTGCGTATCCCGGTAACGCGACAAAGTATTAATCTTGCCGCTGATTTACGTTCACCCACGCTGTTGGCCCTTATGAGACCGAATTATTTTTACCATAATAATCATAATATTTTTTATCGCAATTAAGTCCAGACACTTAAAGTCCAAAACTGAAATATATCACGATCTAATTCATCGCGCGGACAACCTTTTATTTTTCCGTAGACTTAACAATTCGCTTTTGCGTTGCTAAAATTCAAAATAGCTTTATCCGTTTGATATTGGCTATCACAGCGGTGGATTATCATAGCGACGTACATAAAATCGAGTTTAATATTAATGCAAGCAGTACATTAGCTATAAATACATTGTGACACAAGCACGCTTCATTAAAGATATGTACAATGTATAAAATGGTAGAGGTATTGAAATAGTTAAATTTTCTTTTCAATTCATATAACAATGAATAAAACTGTTCTAACGACAAACGCTAATTTCTATATTTTTACCATTTACTAACAATTTATTCGGTAACATACATACACACACATATATATATATATTTTTTTTTTTTTTTATGTCAAGAAAAAAGCGTTAATCGAGCATAGTTGAAAAAAATTAAACGACAGCGATAGCGGTCAGGGAGCTTAGAGTTATACAAAGCTCCGTTACCCAAAATATTCCGATATAAGAGTATTCATATTACGCCCGGCGAAGATTTTGCTTCATTAAATACGGATGACCTCTTGCTTGGCATAAAGATCACATAGGTCAAAAGAATGACAGACGATTCTGCTCGTTTAATACATATCTACACACACAAATAAGATAATTGTTTCTCGAAACTTCGAGATTTGCATGGACGCGTAAATGGGCGGCGAATCTCGCGGCGTTTTATGCGTTTTATAACTGTGCGCTTCGGTCCTTTTCATACCTCGTTAAATTCTAGTGAAACCTAAATTTTGTTCGTTTTTTTTTGCACGCATAAGGTTTACGATAATAGGGCTTAATTAAATTAGTCTTAATTATATTTCACGGCAATGATGGTTTTGTGAACATTTGTGAGCGCTCGATCTCGTTTATTTAAAAAAACAAAAAAAAAAAAAAAAAAAAAAAAAAAGAAAATAAAAAATTAAATAAACGTATTCGATCGATTTCAATTACGTCGAATTTCGCTTTTATTCTAACATTTTTATCACAAATTCCTCGCACAAAATTTTTATCTCGGCGTTTACATTGCGCTTCATACTTTTTATCCTTCCAAAATTGCAAACCCGTAAAATTAATATTAAAACTTATAAAAGTCCATTTGAAATATTTAGGAATGAGAAAACTTTTTATTTAAAAACTCTATCGGAATTGTAGCGTAAATTATTAATGAAACGAGCAAGCAGCAGTTTTATTTTAAACGCGGCTTTGCCACAAATTTCGTCTCTAAATAAAAAATAATATCGTCCAGCGATATTATTTTATAATATTATTAGCGAAAGTGAATAATTTATTATTAATATTTTATAATTAATAACTCTCTCAATTTTATATTAAAATATTAACGTTTAATGATTCATCGTTGTCAAAATCTATCGATCATATTAATTAATAAGCATTAGTATCTCACTTGATAAAGGCGAATGTATTAAATAACATTAAAATAAAAAGTAAACAATGACGGAGAAAAACGCATAAATCTAAGTGCGCAAGCGCTCGCGCTGTAGGTACGACGTTTTCTCTCCCATAATAATGTTCGTGCAAAAGTGAACGTCAAGAGTTTAAGAGAATTTTTTCTCCAACAATGAAGCTCTCGGCGTACGAGTTTTAACTTCGCGAGATATATATATATATAGAGAGAGAAAGAGAGAAAGAAAGAGAGAGAGAGAGATAGAGAGAGAGAGAAAATAAGAGTAGGCGCATCCTCTTGAAAGCAGTGCTTCATTTCTCCCGCATCGTTTCGCGTCTAGTCAACAAGATAAGGATAAAACAGCCCTTCGGTTGCCGGTCACCAACAGATATTCGGTCCCTCATTTTTTTTTTTTTTTTTTTTTTTTCTTGCTCCATCTAAAACTGTACCTCACCGAGACTCAATAATGCACTTTTTATTTGCAATTTCGCACAAATCACCGCTGCTTTTCAATCTTTTAAAGTTATATAAAAAGGTCAAGATAATGAGCGGTATTCGTTTTTTTTTTATACTCGTATTTGTAAAATTATCATGCACCGCAGAATTGTCGTAGTTAAATTTTCAATTATATTTTAAAACTCCGCGTGTAGCGCGATGCTTCCTCATAACAATGAAGTAAATGATAAAACTTAAGGATAACGCAAAACATCAATTTAACCAGGCATTTTGAAATTTGCATGAATTTTAATAAAAGATCACGTACAAAACATTAAAATGAGTTTTTTTCATAAAGTATAATATATACTCAAAGTGAAAAGTACATTTTCATCCAGGCTGTTACAAAACTTAAATGAACCAGCCGGCGTCGTTTATGTAGTTATCCAAGCTTGGCGAAAGGTTAAAGTGTCTCTTCTGTTTCCTTTCGTCCAAGAACAGTGTTATAAACTCTTTAGTACGTCTTAACACTAAAAGATCGTCAAAACTCGCATTACCCTCAAATACTCCCTAAATTTCTTGGAGTGGAATTCTACTTTTAATAGAGTGAAAACACTGACATTTCTATTTTAAATAAAAATTTTTCTCAAAAATATTTTTCTAGAATTTAATTTTTTCACCGTTTACACTTGTTGTATTTCGTGCTTAACAACAATTTACTATTTTTTTTTTTTTTTTTTTTTTATTTATTGTAATAATTATTTTATTCGCAAAATAAAGAATTCTAATTTCTTTTTGTTTATATTATAATAGTATTTTCTAAAACCAATTAAATTTAATTATTAATTATTTATTTGTATTAGTGACAATTTTTATTATTTAAAAAAATCCAATATGGTCATAAATTTTCTTCTAAAATTATAATTAATTAAATATAAAAATTTATAAAAATTTATAATAAAATTTAAATAAAAAAAATTCAATTAAAAAAAATCTAAATAAATTGTGAGGATAAAATTAAAAAATAAAACAATTTTTAAATATTTTAAAGTAAATTTCTGTTAAAAAAAAAAAAAAAAAAAAAAAAAAATTGTTTCACTGACGATTTTCCAGAGAAAAAATTTCCATGAAACTTATGAAGCTTGTAGCGATTCTTTCACTCTCCAGGTCTCCTATTTCAAAGCATAAAAAGCCAGTGCAAAAACATTTAAATCCAACATTATGTCGAATAATTTTCCGTAAACGAGCACAAGGGCTCACAAAATACAAAAGATATAAACGAAGAGTAAAAATAAAAAGTGCGGCCGTTATGTGTCGCGCAATAGCTTTTTTTTTTTTTTTTTCTTTCGGTGCGGGTCCGGCAGTTGATCGACGCAGCGAACGCAGCGACGAAAATGCACGATCTAGAGATCAAACAATCCAATTTACTGTTCTTTGCTAAATCACAATCAACCGACGTGCCGCGGTATTATGGTTCCGCGGCGACTCTACTCGAAGTTAAGCCATTTTTCGCTAAACCAGTTTACGATGTCAAAGTTTGTGTCCACGCAGTAAGTACGTGAGCTCGAGAGAAAAAAACAAAGATAGACGGAGAAAGTAAGGCAGAGTTGGGGGGGGGGAGAGAGAGAGAGAGAGAGAGAAAAGCTCCCTTCGATCGATACGAAACTCTTGCACGAAAAAAAGCAAGTATACACGCAGTATCGCGACAAATAACAAAAAAAAAATTATAATCTCTTCTTTTTTGTACTTAAGATCATTGTTATATAGCCAAGAATTCCAACAATAATGTATTCATACTTTTAGAAAGACATTCATAATTCTGTTGAGTTCTTTCTCTTAAAAAAAAAAAAAAAAAAAAAAAAAAACCAAAAAAAAAACCATCATTCTCGTGGAAATTAAACATTAATCTTACAATTATTTTTAAAAAGAAACGTTCATAAGACTGCGAACAATAAAAAAATGTAAAATTAAACTGAGTTGTATCAAACGTCAATAATTTATTCTACTGTGAAAAATTTCATAGTAGGTCATCGATCCGATAAGTCGGAAAATTAACTTTAAATCTACGAAAAATTGTATAAATATTGATTGCTTTTAAATTGTATTTCAATATTAACTTGATGATTTATTTTCTAATGTAAATAACTAAATTCAATTAAATTATAAAAAGGGATTAGATTTTATAAAAACATTAATTAATATTTGAAAATATAATTTATAAATATGAAAAAATTTAAAAATCATTATCTATAATATTATTTCTTTCTTAATGATAAAACTAACTATGCAAAAAAATGAATATTTCATATTACAATTGCTTTAGGCTATTGGACAATAATAATAAATCTTTCATATCAGTGTGAAATGTAAGGTTTCGTAAAAAGATTATTTACATCGATGGTATACTCGTATAATAAGTAATTGGAATTGGATCGTAAATATCATATTTTGAATAAATATTATTAAAAATTCGGAATTGATTGTATCAAAAGGTGTTAGCGATAGATAAGTAGGTTGATGACATTAGAGAAGCACGCATTAATTATTTAATACACATGAATTTGACATTTTACTTGCAAATTGGCTGTAGATCAAGTACATCAATAATATCAAACAAGAATTGAAAAATATCATATAACGATAGTTAAATAAAATTAGTTGAATCAAGGGAAAAGAATTGAAAAGGACAGTTTTTTAAAAACTTGAATGAAAAGAATGAATAAAATTTATCATTTTCGTTTCTTTTCTTATACCGACCGGTAATTGATTCCGAAGGTGTGAGGCTTTGTGAGCATAAGATACGTTTTTTTTTTTTTTTTTTTACGGAGGCTGGGAGAAGCACTCTCCAGTCGCTGCAGGCATCGTTAAATATATCGTCTCTCAAAAGATAACGCCTTTAACGAATGGCATCAACAATGGATACTAAATAGATAGATAGGTAGGGAGAGAGGAAGAGAGAGAGAGAGAGAGAGAGAGCGAAAGAGATAGTAAACGAGACAGGTAGCGACAAAGATAGCGATAGAGAGAAAAAGATCGGAGCATTTTTCCCGAGCGGAAATCCGGAGAGGCAACATTGAAAAGAAAAAAAATCCAATAGATTTAGCATTGTGTGCGCACCAGAGTGGAGAGTTTTGTACGCCCGGAATATACGAGATAGAGATAGAGATAGAGATAGAGAGAGAGAGCGAAAAACCAAGCAGCTAGCAGAATAAACATGTAATCGGGATGCTCGGTATATCGGTCGAGTATGACCGCCGCGTCCGAAGCTCTGTTTTCACCGAACTGGAAAATAGCGGGGCCAGCTGCACTGACCGCGTAAGGCTGAAAAAAAAGAAGCAAAAAAAAAAAGAAAAAAAAAAAAAAGAAAAAACTAGCTGCCAAGTGCTCCGAGGCGATAACGAAAATTATACCGCGCTCTCGCTATTTTTTCTCCCTCTTTCTATCTTTCCCGCAAACTTCGGTCCGCACCCCGAGTGCTTGCGACCCCGAGACACCCGAGAAACCCGAATGAAAGTTTACCCGATGGATTACTTCCTCGCAGCGATTTTCTCCTTCGAAACCTCCTTCCCTCCGTCCATCCGTCTCTTTCTCTCTTTCTCTTAGCCTATCTTGCCTTCGATCTAATGAGATCTTGGAAAAACAAAAGATTCACCTTTTTTATAATGTCAATTCCCATAAACGAGAAAATTTGTAGTTATACCTGTTTATTTCACACTTCCATCTCCTTATTTTCCTTTTTATTATTACTTATTTCATTTATATTCAACGAATGCCGTCTATTTATCATTAATTCAACTAAAAGAGAAACTACTCGACTGATATTTTCTTTTACTTGATTTACAATTAAACCGAAGCATTAGGTGTACGAGCTTACGTTAGAGCTCGATATTGTCTTCCAATCTCTTTTCATTCTTTCCTCTCGTCATAACGAGTCTCGCGCGTATCGTTGAAAATTTCCAAGTCACATAATCAATCAGAGAGTGCCGATAAAGTGCGGAAGCGCCGGAGTTTGTCCGTGAAAAAAAAAAAAGAGAAGAATAAGCGCGGCAAATGCGGCGAGGAAAAGACCGAGGGTTCCCATTAGCCAGACCATTCACATATATGTGCAAAAAAAAGCCAAAGAAAGAGACAGAGAGAGAGAGAGAGAGAGAGAGAGAGAGAGAGAGAGAAAGGCAGAGAGAGGGAGAAAAAGTCGTTAACGTTACGAGCTCAAAATCGCGTTCGTAAAGGCAGCTTTCGAAAATGAACGATTACGAAAATGCAATCAGCCTCGGGTATCGATTATCGCATATTGCACTTCGATCTCGCGTAATGTTTGCACCTTTTTAAGGGGTGAGTTTCGCGTACCGCGAAATTCTCATTATTTATATGAACCACGAAAAAAAAAAGATCCTCCGTATATATACGTAGTAGCGTATCTCCTTTAGCGTGCGGGAGAGGAGGAGGAGAAGGCGGGGGGGGGGGAGCACAATGTGTCATTGATAGAACTGATTTACGCATAAAAAAGCCATGCTTCAACCTCCGTGACTTTCATTAACACAACAATTCCGGAAAATGCGTGCAATTTTAGTTGTTACACGAACGCGCGCTTGAATGCTCTCTCAACTTTATTTATTGCATTTGTCCGTCCCGTAAATTAAGAGTTTTTTCGTTTAATCGCTTGATAAATAACGCTTGTTACTTTTATTATTGTTAACGCTCTTAAGAAATAAATAGTAAATAGTTGCAATAAATGTATCGCGGAAAATAAAGTAGGCCCCTGCTTCTCTTTTAATGGTATCATAAACATAGTTTAATTTATTTTTGTTGAAGTATTAATAGACGAGAGAGAGAGAGAGAGAGAGAGAGAGAGAGCTGGAATATAAACCTTATCGATCTGGAGCTTTTTCTCATTAAGCGAAGAGAAGGACAGAAAATAATAAAAAAACAATCGTTCGATTTATTTACAGGAAAGAAAAGTTGAAAAATTGTTCGCGTGCACACTCTTGACTGACAAAGTAAAGCGGATTGCGTATATAAAATAAATTTTATTCAAGGTTTTACGCGTCAGCTGCGGCAATTTTCCATTAAACTTGAGCACGAACTACTTGTCTTTTCATACAACTTTAACAGAAATATTTTGTTGCTATAGGTGCAGGATCGATTGGATAATTTATGTGCTTCGCTTTTCTGTAACGTGTTTGCTCCAATTGAATTACTATTCCAATTCTGAAAGTGTTAAAGAGAGTAGTATATACCCTGAATGCAAATATACGTTCACGTGCACGGATACTGCTATTAAAAGGGATTCCTTCTCCGCTTTTCAAAGCATTTTTCAAAAATTTGACGTAACATACTTTTATACGTTTTCTGTCGCGCAAATGAAAATATTGAGAGTACAAGAATAAGGAAATACCCACTTTGCCTCGAAAATATTTTTGAATAATGTTTTTGAACAATTTTTGTTGTTGAGATTTACGATAGTTCTCGTGCTCGTCGACGTGTAGAAAAAAAAAAGAAAAAAAAAAACCTGCTTAAAAAATCGATGAAACAATGGCCGAAATATAAACGCATTTTATTGAATGAGATTACGCAATTGGCGCAAAAAAATAGTATCCTCGTACGCGTATACGTATATGGAATCGCGCAGAGAAATGGAAAAAATAAAGCATTTCCTGTACAAGCAAAAACATCAAACATCGAATAATTAAAGAAAAAGATATAAGTAGAGAGAAGTACAAGTTCGATAGGAAAGCAGAAGCGTATTTCGAACTCGCGCGACAGGCAAATGTAATTTTAAGAAAAAGCACTTTAGGTAACCAATTGCGTTATAATAACTTTTGAATAAGGCAAGTAAATTTCCGAGTCAGTGCCATCCGAGGGGTCGCGCTCCGCTCCCCCGCGTTTACTTTTCGCCAGTTGGCAAAAATTCAAAAACCCTTCTCGAGATGCACGAGTGGAAGACTCTTATTTCGCGTTCTGTCGCGGAGACCGCTTTGTCGCCGCGCTCCCTAGCAACTCGCCTCCTCGAAAAATATGGAAATCTCGTGACTACGCGTCCATGAGAAAATATCGATAACGCCAGCTTAATCGCGTTAAGATTGGAAACTATTGATTCTCGCATAGATTACCCACTCGGCGACGCGTGTGGCCGCGTTTCATTTTCGAATTAACTTGGTATTTTCGCTAATATTCCCAGTAAAATACGGCGAATTTTAATTAATTTGTCGAGGAAAAAAAAAATAGGAAAAAAAAAATGATAATTTTCCAAGCGATAAGTCGAGCATACCTGCGCGCAAAGCGGCTTAGAAAAGCCATCGACGTATAAATATTCCATATCCGGTGGAGTTCACCGAAGGAATTTTTCTAATTTTGGCGGGAGCTTAAAGAGGAATGCTTACAAAGACGGAAAATGAAACAGTGGGTAGCGCCTAGAGATAGATGTGCGCGTGGCTCGATGAAAAACTGAAAAGAGGACAAGAGTGCGCGCGCGCGCTCACGCGTTCGAGTGTTCGAGCGTTTGAGGGCAGAAAAGAGAGAAAGAGCCGGCAGCGGCTTTCAAGAAGTTGAACGGAAAGTAATTTTCGGGAGTGATACGGGAAGGAAAAAATGATCAGAGACGCGCGTTACACGCCGCATACACGGAGGAAATGCGGCCGGCCAGCCGTCGAGAACGAGCTTCTTCTCCGTGGCCGAGATAGCACGCCCGCACGCCCTACGACTTACGTGTGAATAGTTCATCCGAGCGAACATCGACGCGCGCTTGTCCGCTTGTCTTATCCGCTAAATGGCCGATCTCCTCCCGCGCGTTCGAACCGCGTACGCCGGTGTACTCGTGCAACGGTGAGCGGGGCTGCGGCGAGAGCCAACAATGGTAATTTACGAAATTGCATTTCTCCCTGCTTCGTCGTAACCCCTCCCCCCCCCCCCCCCCCACTCCCGCCCCCGCCCCCTCTCCACCCCTCTATCTCTCTGTCTCTCTGACTACGGTCAAATCCTTCTTCGCTAAACGTGTCGAAAATCCACTTGGAAATATTCGTTTCGCGCCAAAAAATTCTTCTTAAGCTCTTACACACTTACTGTACTGTACTCCAATGAGTTTGTTTTTTTCCGCAAACTAACTCACGTATTTAAAATTTCTGCGAAATCAAAAATATAAAATAATTAACGTCGATTAAAACATTTTTAACTACCTTTTTAATTATATTAATATGTAGGCAAACGTGTTGTAAAAATAAAGCGAGAGATAAAAATTTGAAAAAAATTTTAAAGCTAAATTTATTCAATATCGGAACAAGAGAAATTACATAAGAAACTGCGGTAAAAAAATTTAAAGCGCGTGGAATTCGCGAGCATTCAATTCTAGTAAAAAACGAAAAGAAATAAACATTGGTAGAATATCGGTAGGTTGGTGAATTTCTGTCGTTCATCCTGCAAAATATGAAGAGCGAATCGAAAGACCCTATCGGAAAACGACGAACTGAGAGATAGAGTTCCGTGAACAGAAAATCATCGAAAATAAAAAGAATTGCCGCGTCTTGGCGTCTATTCTATCGACATTTTTCTCAAATACAATAAATATATATATATATATATATATATATATATAACGGAAAAACACGTATGTACGCGCGGGTACGTTGAAAATTTTCGCGAGCATGTAAAAACCGGTCTCAAATAAAATTAGCCCGAGTCATCTGTCCAACATCACATTTCACGTCGATCGATAATCCTTTACTGCCGTGTCGTTAAAATTTTACGGGTCGAAAATGCATATACTACTCGCGCGCATCCCGAATATTTACGCGTTTCGTGCCAAATAATTCGCCCCGTATTTTTTTAAATAATCCATTTGTATAAACAATTTTTACTCGGCGAACAAATAAACAAATAGTAAACGAAAAAAAAAAAAAAAAAGGAAAAAAAATTATGCCCCACTGACAATGGTGAAAATTAGCCATGGACGTGCTCCCCCGCATGTTTACAATCTGTATTCCATTATAAAGCCGTATTTTTAGCAAAAGCCGTTTCAATAGCAAACAATTCACGCTCCTAAAAGATTAAATCGATTACGCTTTCCCCATTACGGATTCATTAAAAATTCCGCGCTATATGCACCGAGTCGCATTTCTGCGCGATAATTCTAAATTAGAAAAAAAAAAAAAAAAAAAAAAAAAAAG